>VXAB01013500.1:736298-800569 GCA_013399175.1 Odontophorus gujanensis
AAAATGCAGATGAGATCTGGCAGTAGTAAGTTACAGCTTGATATGGTTACTTTCAGTTTTCTGTAATGGTAAGATTATCAACTTATTGGAAAGCTTTATCAATGCTTTTTCTGCCTTTCCTTGCTCTCCCTCAATCTTTTGCAGAGACTCAATATCTTCATATCTTCCTAAGATATCTTCCTTTATTTTTCTTTCAATGAAGAGTTTCTATCTAAAAATAGGATAGTGAAATCCTATGGCTAGTGTTAGGGGAAAAATAGGCAATAAAAATGTTGAGACAAAATGAGGAAAAACTGACTACTTTGGCTATGGGTGGGATGCTGGCTACTCTGCACATTTCTGAAGTAGGGTTTGTGCGGCTGTTTTCAATTCTTTGTTTCACAGTTAACACCCTGAAAAGCACTGTGCCATGGGTACTGCTCAGGGAGGGACACTCATGTAAAAGAAGTGCTAGGTCATATAGCATTCACTGCACAGGTGACACAGTGTGGTGTGAGCTATTGTCCTTGTGGCTTCTGTGCTTTGCCCAACTCATGTTCCTTGTTACTCACCTTGGTTAACTGGCACAGCAGAGTGCCTCTCTATACATGTAGGTGCTGTGCTGCTGCATGTTTTTTCCCACTACAGATTTCTGTATCCTGCTACTTGTTACACCTTTCTGTGCTCATCTTGGAGCAGTGTGCATGGCTTATAACAGCCAGAGCTGCAGTTCTGATATTTCTCAAGAGCTGCTTTGTGATGGTTGGTGTTGACCCACTAAAACTGAGAAAATGAGTTTTGTCCTAATGCAGCTTAGTCCAGCTTTCTTTTCTGTGCAACTGGGCTCCTGCTGCAGATTGTAATTGCACAAGACCTAGCCCAAATATTTCTGCTAAATATAACAGACAGAACAACAGCGAAGCAGAAAGGAACTCTGCCTTCGTGAATGTCTGCGCAGGTAAATATGTAGGGTAGGAGTTGCTCTGTAAAGAATATGTAATGTGAAAAAATAATTTTCTGTTAGGTAACAGGGAAGGTTTTCTAAGAGTTCAGTGTTGCTGGAGTTGCAGCTTATCTTCATGCTTTCCATCTCAGGCAAATTTTCTGGAACATTCTTTGTCCCAAAGCTTCCTGGTTATGATGCATTTTGTACCTTTTCAAATTGTTAAGGGGGAAAATGGCACAAATGGTTCTTGTCTGTATTCAGAGTAATGTCAAAAACGCTTTTTAGTGCCAGTGCCAGTTGAGGACCATGACTGAAAGAAAGAAATACATTGCAGAAGACCAACAGGAACAATTTACAGAAGGTGCATTATGCAAACATAGGCATACTTGCTCCTCTAACCATTGGACGTGTGGTTGCTTTTGGAGTTACTGCAGTAACTAAAGCTGGGAGTGAGCATGCACTATCCACTAATTACAACAGGAAAACACTGGACCCTGTGCATTGTGCTGACAAATTGCTCCCAGCAGTCTCTAAGCTATTTTGCTGTTGTCATTACAGCCTCGAGCAAAGGCAGGATATTTGAAAATAGTATGATCTCTGCAACCTATTAAGGATATTATATCCCTATTTGTAGTCTGATTCCACGAATAGAAAATTCCAACAGAAGAGCATTTGCTGTAGAAATTCTGAGATATGGAGCTTTTAAAGGAGGCTGTTTAATTTATGGGCCAGGTATTCAGGAAGAAAAATAAGCAATTAAATCACCCTTGCTCATTAACCTGTCAGTTCCTCCTTGTTAGAACACTCTAAGCAGGAGGAAGTGATTGCATTTTGATGTGTAATGCTTCAGTGATACGGACCTCTATTGTTCGGAGCCTGAGCTCTAATGCACCACCCACATGCACGTGCATGTGGTTGTGTTCTAATGCAGTTTTCCCAATGAGGATGATCTAAACTCTTCAGGCTCTGGGAATCCCACTGCCTTTTGCCATGGGTGTTATTCAGTCCTTTGTACCTTTTGAAAGCAAACATGAAATCCCAGAAATGTCTGGTGTAAGAGCAGTACTGTGGTTCTTGCTAGCTTGCTGTGACTGAGAAAACAAACAATTGAAAGGAGAAGCAGTTAAAGAGAATTATTTGCTTTGCATAGCTTTTCATGTCTACGTTGTAATTTGGGGGAGATGACAATGTGGGTGTTGTCTGTCTATCACAGTTTGAGTAGGAGCAAAGCAAGTCAACAAATCATTACTTGTTTTATAAAATATGTGAAGCGGGATCCAATAGCCCAAGAAAGTGGTCATCTAAATCAAGCACTACTTCAAAATATGTTTGTAGAAGATGTATTTCTCAAGTATTCTGTATCTAAAGGCTAATTAGAACTACGGCATGCTGTGAGGACTAAGTCTATCTGTTCACCTTTGATTTCCTTCTGACAACAGTTAGATAAAAAGCATTAAAGGCAGAAGAGGTTTTTTGCTGTCTTCTAGTTACAGGAAAACAACCCAGACGCTGGGTGAAGGTTTTCCTCCTTTAGTCTTTGTGAAAACGCATCCAAATAAACCTGAAATACAAAGGATCTTAAAATGGGAAGGTTTTTTATCTTAGCAGCTCTGACACGCAGGGCTGGCACCTGATGAATCTGTGTCACTATGGAAGCCTTAGGCACACTGTGTTTTGGTCTGTCTGCTGAAGATCACGACTTCAGTGCTTGGTGAAGACGGCACATATAATCAAGGTAAAAAGTTCAGCTTATGCTCAAGGCCTGGAAGAACTTACTTTTTCAGCATGATTAGAAGAGAGCTTTGGTTTTCATTTTTCCTCTGTGCTTTGCTTCGTGACACATTTTGTAGGGGAAGTAGTCACTTCAGAGAGTGGAAGTGCTGCTTTTTTCTCTTCCACACCTGCTGTATACAACTGTGTGACTTATCTAGAACTGAAGTGGTCCCACTAAAGCAACGGGGTTGAAGGAGGGCCTTCCTGAAATGTAATGGCAAAAATAGGATTATTGCATTTGTAGTTAGAAGATTTAAAATATTTGTCCAACATCCACCCTGTAACTTGGAAATCTCTTAATGAAAATCAATTCTAAATGAAGGGTTAGGGTTGTTGGTCTGTGGAGTTAGTAAGGGAGAAGGACGGGTACGGAGTGACCCGTGGGCTGTTGTTAACTTCACATACCTCCATTTCTTATTCCTCTGACACTTCTATGATTAAAAGAAAAACAACAAGTAATTAACTTTATATGTAGCAAATGGAAAATAGTAGCTTTTTCACCACAATGAAATGCTGAAATCTAAATGAATGATGAAGTCTTTAGAATGAGGGGCACATTACTCCTGTGAACTGAGGGAGCGACCTGCCCTGCAGGAGCAGGGGGAAGCAATAATGTTTGTGTCCCATCTGTCAGGAAGGTGTAGGAGACATTTCTTGTTACATAATGGCTGTCCCATTCCTTGAAATATTGTGGGGATTAGAAAATACCTTGAGTAATTTATGTACGCCGTCTCTATTCCAGAGCCATACATTATGGTTCCCACAGACAGATTGCTCTGACTTTCTGAACTGTATGTATGGTTTATGCAGGTAACATAATACTTTTAAATTATATTAGCTGTGAGCCAATAAAATTAGTATGGGAGTGCTTATGCAATAGCCTCATAACAGCTAAACTAACAAACGTTTTTAAAATGCATCTCTCCTAATTTTTCATCAGGTGGTCATTGAATTTCACTTTTGTCCCCCTTAGCTTTCCTAATGAAACACAGCATTAGAAACCAACTCAATTACTAGTAAAAATGCTCTCAGGCATATATGGAATCCCATTCTTTTATGTCCTGCCCTAAAAACTCATGCTTGAGAACTTCAGGGCAGAGTTTTCAAGGGATCTGCTTTAGTGTTGCAGCAGAGCTTTGTGAGCTGCGCCTGCTCAGCATCAGGCTTGAGAGTGAAAAAAAGATGATCATCTTGGATGTGTTTTCTGTGATGGTATATTACTATCCTGTCAGTTTTTTCTGTTTTTTTCTAAATACCTTCGCTGGTTCACTTCCATAACTATTACTGGGCCGTTTCATACCATCAGTGCTTTATTTCTTTTTTTCAGTTTTCTTTGATTTGCTTTCTCTGTTTGTGAGCCTGCTGCTCCCAAATCAGTGCCACTATTTGACTTCTTGGAAGCAGGTTACCAAGAGCTATAAATCTCTGCAAGGCTCTGTGGAAGAGGACAAGAGGGCTGATTGTTTCTGCAGCACTGGGGCTGTCTATGTCTGCCCCCAGGGAGCCACAGGCAGGGCCATGGAGGTGGGGAGGCTTAATGTACAGTCTGGCTCCCTCCTGCTCCAGAGGACGTGGTCGGTGCTGGCCATCAGCTCTGCTTCCAGCACAGCAGGGATTTGCTTCCACGGTCTTGTCAACGCTGCTGAAAAAAAAAAAGGTGGCCTGGCTTCCCCCTTGGAGGGGGGAGGACAAGTGTTTGTGTGGTCATGTTATGTGGGTGAGGCCCTGCTAGCCCAGCACATGTGAGATTTAACTTGAATCATTTCCCATTCTGGTTCACCTTATAGCTCAATCCTGTGTGTGCAAGAGCAAAGGCAGGAGGGGAATGTGAGGGGAACGTGTAAGAGTGTGTAGCTGGGGTAGGAAATAAGTGCAACCATTAGTTTTGGTGACATTAGTTTTCTGTGCTTTCGTCAAGTGCACTCTTTGGTGTGTATTTATTTAAGAAATGGCAAGGCATCTTGCTTAGGAGAAAAGCGTTGGAGAGAAACAGACCTTCCTTAATTCTGTCATGCTGCATAAGTCCACAAGCAGAGCTACAATATTCATTCATGTCATCATTTCAGATGCGATGGGCTGAAAGACTTCACAGCTTTCAAACAAATTTGTTCCAAGGAGTATGTTACTGCTCTCAGTTCAGTTGAGTCCTTTTCGGAATGCTATTAATTTAGACAACCATTTATCTTCTGTTAGGATAATTTTTTCTTAGTATACAAGAAGACTTGTTTGGTATGGTAGCTAAAAAATAGTAGATATGGCAGAGGTCTACTTTTAATCCCCATGCACTGTGCAATGGAGCTGCCTGGGACCCAGTGTGTTCATCCACCATTACTCATGACTGATACATTAATTCTGGTTTAATAATTTCTGGTTTTCACGTTTCTCATTTACATCTTAAAATTTGGTTTCTGACCAGGTTTGTATTATAATGACTGAAATTCTGCTAGCCATACCAGTTGATTCCTGGCTTTATTACTATTTTACCTCTGTTGTAGAATTCAATAGCACTAGGAGCCTGCTGATAAGTGCCCGGCTGATAGAGCTTTCCTCCACACCTAGACATACATGTTTACACACTATTATTAAGTAGCTGGAATTGGAAACTTTTTCCATTCTGTAGAATCAGTCAGCAGTTGCTGTCAGTAAAAGTATATTTACGTATGTTTTGATGACAACCACTGGTCTTTGGGAGGAAGGTCTAACAAAAAGGTTAAAATCAATTCTGTACAACCAGTGTGGAGGGAAAAAAGGTTTCATTATTTTACATCAAGTATCTAAGATGTCAAAGCTGTGTTGTTTTCAACAACTCATTCTATGTGATAATCTGAATTACTTGTACAATAACTTAGAGATTTATTAGTTTACTTTTCAGTTTCTCTGAAACTGATACATAGCTTACCTTCCTATCACCTGCATTCTTAATACAAAGAGTTATTAAAGAGATATGAGGGAAATGCTGTAGGAATATAAGGTAATTTCACTGATTTATGAAAATCCCTGTGCAAACTTAAAGGCCTTTTCATTGATTTCTATGCTTTGACTTAGAGGGTTTCTTTGCAACAACAGCCTCAGGTTTTTTGTTATATTTTAGTGCTGTTTGTGCGCTGCCTGAATTCTTAATAAGTCTTCTGAAGTCAGCAGATGGGGTCTTTCCTTCCTCTTGTGTGCAGATCTTTGTTTATAGGGAATATCTAATAAATATTGGTTCTGAAACAAGTATTTCCAGAATAACTGGTGCTTTAAAGACAGGAAATACTGTGTATGATCCTTGCTTCTTTTCTGCCATCACTGGGTATAGACCAGTGCAACAAGGACTTAGCTGCTCTGCCTTCCCTCCATTCCAATAGCAGCAAGAAGCTGTGCTACAGAATAGGACTGCCCAGGTGGTTATCTAAACCTTACTGCTTTTGCAGGTTTTATTCTTCTGTGCTCTGTGTTCTGGGGCATTACTGTACCCTTTCTGCCACATCAAGTAAGGAAGTTTCCAGGTCAGAACATCTCAATGAAACCAGATTTGTCTGGAGTCAAGTTTCACTCCTGCCTCTAATTCTGTTCTAAAATAGCTTGTTTGAAGTAGCTGTGTTCTCTGAAATCAGAG
Source organism: Odontophorus gujanensis (assembly GCA_013399175.1). Classification (NCBI taxonomy): domain Eukaryota; kingdom Metazoa; phylum Chordata; class Aves; order Galliformes; family Odontophoridae; genus Odontophorus; species Odontophorus gujanensis. Next base: position 742,595 of record VXAB01013500.1, read on the forward strand.
GTACAGGTATAGATAGTCTGCAGGATAAGGTAAATCGTATTTCTTTTGGTTCTATCTGGGGATTATCTTATAGTCTTGAGAACTAGATAATTCTGTGGTTTCATTAATGGAAGTTAATTTTACAGATCCACTAATCAGTACTTTTATCTGCTATGACTTGTTGATGAGAAATAGATTCAGGGCTAGTTCAGAAGCAAGCTTCACTGTCAGGTCTGTATGTGGCAGAACCTTTATCTGGCAAGTGGGTTCTCCTTTCTCATCATGAGGACAAAGGTAGTTGAGTCTGCTGGGCACTATGGCCTCAAGAATCCCAGGGATGTGAAGGGCTGAACCAGATTCTGTGGCCAGCGTGTTCAATTTACACCTTCCATAAAAAGTTGTTTGCCCTCTTTAATTGCAAGTAATTGTTTTCTCTCATTCTCGCATGTGTTATCTTCTTCATCCATTTGATTACTGTGATGTGTTCAACTTTCCCTTTCCTTTCATGTATAAGCTACCCCCATAAGATTGGATCTAGATTTTTTTTTAAAGGAACTGGTGACTAGCTAATGGGATGAGCAGGATGACATTTTAGAAAGTGCCAATTTCTTTCTACCTTTTGCTGTAAGGCTGGAATTAATCCTGTGCAAAAGACAACATAGGTTCTATTCACACCTCATTCTCAGTGAAAAGCATTTAAGTTAAAATTAAAGGGAGATTTTATGTGGCAGCTTAGTATTAAAGCATTCTTAAAAGACCAGTACAATTATTTAATGAATGCATGGACTTCGTTGCATGCTTTCAGCTTTTTGCACTTAAATAACTTAGATATATTCAAAGATGTGAAATAACCTTGCTTTAATGTTGTATCTGAGCTTTCTTCAGTTTTATGTTGACTTTTGTCACTCCTTTAGTCACTATGATCAATATTATCTCTATTTTCTTTGCCTCTTCTTCCCAGAGTGGACTTCTATTTAAATTAAGAATAGAACAGCATATAAATCAATTTCCAAATGTTTTCACTTTCTTGCTACTCAGCTCTTTACACAGAAAGCAGTAATTGGCACAGTATTTGGTGAGAATACATACATGCAAATGTGATCTGAGATGACCAGCAAGGCTTCACTGGAGGCAGTGTGCCTGAAAGATCTGGTGGCCTTTGATGATGGAGTAAAGGCATTGGAGGACAAAGGAAGGGCAAGTTACGTCATCTACCTGGTTTGTGTGAGGCCTTTGACATGGTCCTGTACCCTGCTGAAGAGGACTTGGGGGTTCTGCTGGACAAAAACTAGATGTGAGCCAGTAGTGAGCTCTTGCAGCTTGAAATGTCGATGGTATCTTGGGTGGCAGCAGGGAGAGACAGGGATTATCTCCCTCTGTACTGCTCTTGTGAGGCCTCAACTGGAGTACTACTCTCAGGCCTGTGCCCCTCAGCAAAAGAAAGATGTAGAGCTGTGGGACTGGGTTCAGAGGAGGGCTGCAAAGGTGATCAAAGGGTTGGAGCGCCTCTCTTATGAAAAACAGTTGAGGGAATTGGGCTTGTTTAGCTTGGAGAAGAAAAGGCTTGGGGAGACCTCGTTATGGTCTCCTAGTACTTGAGAAGGACTTAAAATCCGGAGGGAGACCAACATTTTATATGGTCTGAGTGTGATGGGGTGAAGGGGAATGGCCTTAAACTAAAAGAGGGGAGTTTTAGATTAGATGCTAGGAAGAAATTGTTTGTTCAGAGGGCAGTGAGGCACTGGCATATGCTGCCCAGGGAGGTTGTGGGTGCCCTGTCCACAGAGAGGTGTTCAAGGCCAGGTAGGGTGGAGCCTTGGACAACCTGAGCTGACAGGATGGTGCCCCTGGCCATGGCAGGGGGACAGGAACCAGATGGCCTTTAAGGTCCCTTCTAACCCAAACCTTTCTGTGAAGCAAATGCACTTTACACAAAATATGCATCACATTGAATGAACAGTCATCACTGCTTTTCATAAATTTCTATATCTGCAGTCTGTACTCTGTGGCTGAGACAACTTTCTGCATTTGTAGCTAGGAACGTAGCCAATTTGTCAGGATATATTTCATCCAGGGAAAAAAAAATGGGTTGAAGTTATTGAGCTAAGCTGGGCAGAATGTGAAAGCAAAGTTTCTGTCCTAACCTTTAGGAGCACTGTGTTCACATAGCATAAGTGAGGGGCAAAGTCACTTTATGGTCCTTGTGCCTGTGACAGAAGCTGTTCTTTAGTGATTGTGATACTCCGTAGTTATCATACACAAAAAATTTTGTCAGCCCTGTAAAGCCAAGACAATGTACTTGGGAAAAAAATTACTTCAGGTTCCCTTTTCCTTCCTTAATATTTTAATCTCTCCTTGCTTGTCTTTTGAGTTGCAAAAGCATTGATATCTCCCAACCAGCCTCAAGGTCCCAGCTGTGTCACAGTGAGAGATAAAAGGAGCAGCCACTTTCAGAATGTAAGGATGGATGTTGTTTATCATCTTCTAGAAACGTGGCCACAAGCTCAGCAGCCTCTTTGTAGGATGTATCAGCTCAGGCACCAGACTAGTGGAAGTGGTGCCTGCCCCATGGGAGGCAAATTGCAGCTTCAGGTGAGGGGGATTGTGGTGGCAGAGCTGCTGTGGGTCCTGGGGTCAGACATCCTGGCTCACTCATCAGCCCCGAGGCAGCTGTATGGTGGGTATGAAAGCAGGAAAATAAATGAGGGTTTGTACTGTAGTAATTTCAGTCCCCCACACCAACATACCTACAGCTAAGGAGCCTTAACGTGGAAATTTACTAGGTGGTTCGTGATATAGTTATTACCAGCCACCATAGTAATCTTTAGGGCATTTAATTATTATTTTAGTATTCGTTATTTCAGTGACAAATGAAAATTGAGCTCTGTTAAATGTCGTTGTGTTTCCTTGGGGGTCTTTACCAAGAACGGTAATTTGTCTTTTTTTCCCTTTCTTTCTATAAACCCCATGATGAATTCAGATGTTCAAGTTCATTAATTAAAATATTTCCCTCTCTGCTTATTTTAACATGACGCACAGCCTTGATTACCTTTTGCCTGAGTATATTTTGGAAGATAAATTGTTCAACTTTGTTACAACTTTTGTGAAGATACACTCTGAAACAATTTCAGTGGCAAGGTCTTGTTCCTAAAATATCTTTCTACTGTAAGTTTAATAAAAAAAACGGAAGGAAAAAAAAAGCCCTTGTACTAGGTAGACTCTCTCTGTAAAATAACAAGAAGATGGAGGCAGGAAGAAGGCCTGCAGTTTGTCTGCATGCTTTCCTGTCAGTGGTGATGGATGAAGAGGGATGAAGCTGGGCAGTAGTAGGGTGCACTGTGGAAGAGATATAGTGGCAGCGGGGAGCACAGCTCTGTTTTAAATCCTGCTTTGCTGGCAGGAGCTCTCTGGAGGTCTACTCTCATGAGCGTGTGTGAAAATGTTGCTTTTGGGTTCCGTATTTGAAAAGTTTGCATTTATTTAAAGTAGTGATTTGAAGACTGTTACGGATTTTTAAGCTAAAGAAGATGCATACCCTTGTTTAGATGCTCTCAAAGAGCAATTTGTTCTCCTGCTTGTGGGGAGCCAGGAGGCATTCAGCAGTGATGAGGAGGCTGGAAGGCTGCAAGGTGCCCTGGAGCGAGGGGGATCCACGTGGTGAGAACATCTTGGAGCTCCACGTGCCTACAGGGACACAGGATATTTTAGGTGTGTTTCTCATTCAGATAATATTTTCCTTCATTTTGCAAGATGTCAGTGAATACTTTCTCTGCTGATTCCCATGGAGATGGGGAAGTATATAGAATTCTAGTATTAGTTTTGTCTGAACTGTTATATACTTGAAAAATGTTTTTAAATCCAAATTTGCGAGCTGTTTAATTACTAGCAGGAGAAATATAACAACAATGTAACAGTTTGAAATAAACTTGCTGAGGAGTAGAGAGTTTCTTAACATCTGAATTGCAGCTCACAAGGTCTCCTGTAATTGTTGGGTGAGTGTCCAGGCTGACCTGCAGGCTGGTAGTGCTGGAGCTCAGCAAGAAGCAGTTGCCTCCAGCACACTGTGCTCCTGGCTCAGGTAAATGGCTCTGCAGTGCTGAGAGAGTGTAACTTTGCTGAGCTGTTGAGGAAGCCAGAATGCCTGGTGGTGATCTTCAGCAATTGCCTTTGAGCTCTTTCATAATTTTATGGCATTGTTTTTCGAGCCAATTCCTGAGCAAAGTGAGAACCAGTTCAGAGTGGCTGATTCCTCTTACTCACACCAGTGGAATCCTCTGCATTTTTGAGCCATCTGTCTTTGCTTTTCATGTTCTGAGGGATCTCTAAATGCACATTTAGTTGGTGGTGTTATACTTCTGGAGTTCCTCACAATTTTCTGAAATAGTAGATCACAAGATTCTGCTCTTGTGGATTTTAACAATTGAGTTGTGGGACTCAAGGTTATTTCATGTCTGCAATACAGAAGTGAAGTATTTCCCCTCGGTTCCGATCCCTACTCTCAGCTTCCTACCACTGCTGGCTGAGTGTGAGGCTCTTTGTTTCTTCTTTCCATACTGCTGCCTTCGTATCCGAGTGCCATAATGTAACAAGCCTTCTGGGTGCTTGTGGAATGTTTTCTCTGTTCTGTTTATGGGCAGCCTTGATGAGAAGGCTTTGGCAACAGGCAGCTGTTGTAAATGGGATTGAGATCAGAATTTTGGAGTGCTTCAGAAGGGTCTGTCCTGCTGGGATGCAAACCAGTGTGAGATGACTGGAGAGCTTCCAAGCCAATATGGACTGGAGATGTGTCTGTAAGAATGTTATAAACAAAGACCTAATGAGCACTGAACTTTATATGCTTTCAATATTGATAATAGAATGCACGTTGTCACAAGAGATGTGCTACGCAGATGTTGCTTACTTCAGTGTGGATGAATTAAGTTAGGAGCTGCAGCTCCCCCAAACCCACTGTGGGTGAGCCATAGATGACAGCTACAGGAGGAGGCCTTCACCTGCTGTAAAACAGCCCCTGCTGTGACAAACCTGGCTAGGCTATGGAAATGAGAGCTCATCTTTAAAACTTTAAAGCAGTTTTGCTTCTTTCTTCATATCGTACAAATTTAATGTGGAATTATATCTGATTTTATTTGTGAGTGGTGAACTCACCTGTGCTTCCCCACCCATGGAAGTAAGGTACAGAACTATTTTGTTACACACTGCTCAGGCACAGCAGTGCAAATGAAGCCATGGGCTCTATCTAAAATTCCTATTGTTTGCACGATTCACACTGATGATAGGAAAAAATCTTACAGTATAAGCAATATATAATGGGATCTGTTAAGATCTTAAGTTGGCACCGTTAATTGGGCCAGGTTGAAAAGCCTTGTTTGTTATGTATTTGTTACAATACATATGGTGCAACTGAGAATGAGAGTGGATGGCCTTCACCTCAAATGCTCTTCTCATAGTTGTACTTCAAAATGCCATGTCACTTGTCACAGGTAGGCATTGGTATATGGGCATCTAAGCAAAATACTACGGATCTAGAGAATGATGAGTACTGCATGGCAGCTGCTTCTTCACTGCCTGTGTCACTTCTTACCCTGAGCTAAACTAGTTCACCTTCATTAAGGGGTGTAAGAGCAACCATTTGTTAGAGAGTGAGAAGATGTGAGCAATTATTATAGAGTGCCTTCTGGTCATTATAGCACTAAATGCTAGTGGTGTGTTTGTGACTCTGCCTCCATGACACCAGTTTAAGTCAGGATGGGAATTTTCAGCCTCTTATACAGGAAAGGTATTTACAGTCTCACTACAGCTGTATTTCTTTAGCTCTTCCATCCTATTTTTCTTCTAATTCATGTTGGGTCTTCTATAGTGGCTATTACAGAGCTAATTCAGCCTACTTCTGTGGTTTCTCTTTGAAGAAAAATGTTCCATAACAGAAATGTCATTACAGTTTTTAAGTTTTGGGGTATTGCTATACAGCAATAGTTTCCTGTGCTTAAGTTCTTTAAAATGATTCATAGCATCTTCCAGAAATGTAATGTTGTACTGGTTCCTTTTGCAGCCAGTGCTAGGATGCTATTGGACATTGCTCTGGGTAGGCTGCAGCTTTACTAATACCTTTTCCTGGTTGCCCAACTGCATTGTAAAGGGCTTCAGATTCGCAGCTGTACTGTATTGTACAAACACCTTAAAGTGAAGCTCACTGGTATGCAGCGGAGTGAATACACAGAAATATTTTATATCCAAGGAAAACATGCAGATAACATCAGCACTTGTTATTTGCTGAAGTAAACTGCTAGGGAAACAGGACCTGCTGATAGTTATTCACCGTTGGCAACAATTCTGTCCTTTAGTAGCTGGCAAACCGTGATCTTTGCAACCGATGCATTACCACTCTTTTAGATTTGACTGCTAAAATGTTCTCAGATATAGAAACATTTAGCATCTTTATCTTCTTTGGATTGAAGTCTTCTTATGATTTAGTGCTTGGTTTGGTTATCAAATTACAGTGCATGCTTTTAGTGCATCTGTAATGTGAAATATGGCGTGTTATTTTTGAACTGCATTGTCTACATGACTTGCTTTTTGTTAATTTTAATGATCAGCTCCTTGGGGCAGAAAAGTTGTTCTAAAGTTTCACAGTATTGAGCACGGCGATAGAGATTAACTATGTGGAACTGTGATGAACTGCATCCTCTTTGGCACATAGTCAAGTGCATTCAGTCTATGGTTTAGCAGTTCATGAACTAGCTTTTGTTTTGACTGATGATGTATTCTTTCTTTTGAGACATCTGGGAGACTTGAGCTATCTGCTAGCAAACTGCACTTTCCTGTCTTTCTCAGAGTTGTTTTTTTTTTCCACACAGCATTCATCTCTAGCTTTATTGCTAGTTTATAACTCGTGATATTGATAATGTGCTGATCCATAGGATTACAAAAATGGATTACGATCAATATAGGTATGAAAACCTGTCAGGTAGTCCATTTTCTGACCTGGGCAGAATTTGATTTAGTTCATACTGTATTGATTTTGTTTTCCTTTGGACACAAGATAGCCTGACACCCCTTTTGACTAACAGACATCCAGTCTTTTTTTCCAAATAGTCATTGCTCCCTTCTGGCTTCGTTGCCTGTTGCCTAAAGACAGCACAAGTAAGCAAGTCCTCATTTGGTTTGCCATTCACTCAGAAAACAAGACTTGGAAAATAGAAACTGAAAAATTCCATCTTTTCAGGTTACAAACATTATATTAAAAACCTTTTGACTAAATTTACTTTATTTACACTTATGTATATTTAGCACTTCAATTGTTTATTCATGTATATATTTATTTCCTTAATTAGCTCATCAATAGATGTATTTATCTGTCAGTAAACGCAACAGATTAATTACATTTCAGAGCTCTATTTATTAGATTGAAGTAAAAGCAAAAGAATAATGATTCATGCTTGCAATATAATCATCCTTAGGTCTTTATGTCTTTTACATGTGACAAGTATTTATGCTGTAAATAATCAACATTTTACTACTCTTGGCACAGGTACTTGGAAAATATGTTGAGTATTCTGGTTTTCTTTCTTCCTTCCCATGATGTATAAACATTCTGCCAAATGCAAAGAAAATTCCACTCACCACTTGCTTGATCCTCTGCCCCTGCTAGGATTTTGCTCCACACCTGTACATTTTTTTTTGTTCAAGCTGGGCCCTCATGCTTTAAGAGCAATTTACAAACTGGAACTGTTCAGGGATCTTTCATACAAGCAGCTCTTTCTTGGTGTGAGACTTCAGTTTCCAGTAGCTGTGTGAGGGTTCATGGTAAAATGTGCCTTTGCTGCAGTCCTATTCACTGACTGGTAGAACTGTGGGACAAAGATTTATATCAGTGTGCATGGCAGCTGCTGGCCTGTTTCCACTAGTGTTGAAATGATGTTATTATAACTGCCTTAAATATGAATGACGAGTGTTTATTTCACGTTCTTTTGCAGGGTTTCTGTGAGATCATAGACCAGTTAATGCTTGTTAGTTCCCATATTTTCTTGCCTAGGAAATGTTGATAATGCTATGGTCTATGAAACCAAGTTAATTTTTCTGAATAATTCGTGTTCCTGAAATGTTACAAAAATAGTATCAATTAATGAAACATTCCTGTTGGGTCAAGTATTGAATAAAACATTTATTTGTCTATCTCTTTTTAGGTCTGGTGTATCTTTAGAGTACCTTTGTGTATTATTCTATAAACTTATATTGATATTTGTTTTTTGACTTCTCACTTCAAATTTTCTTCCTCCTCTTTCTGACTGTTCAGATTTATCTTGTGTGTTGGTCACTAAACTGGATGTGCAGCTGAGTCTTTCCCTCTCGAGAATGCACAGGTGGCCAAAGTTGAATACTTCCCCATTTTTCAAGGGGAAATAATTGGAAGATTAGTGTGAGAGTGGAACTGTAGGACAGAACTGCAGGGAAAAGAGAGCTGAATTTGGGAAAGCATTGGATATTTATGATCTCATTCGTGGACTTATTTGTGAGGGAAGACTAAAGTTAAAGTTTTGATCCAAGGTTCTTAATCTTTTTTTCTGCTTAGTATGTGACATAATCAAATGCTGAATTTGGGATAAACATGACATTCAGACTTCATCTGAACCTAGCTCTGTGTTTTTCAGTCTTACATTAATAACCAGTTACATTGGTAAAGAGGCCATTTGTGTGGAATATATCTGAGATAGGTGTCAGGTGGATTGCTCAATGTTTTGTTAGATACCTTACATTGAGCGAGCAGACCAACTTTTAATGTGGACTTGCAGGGTGTAGGTAACTGAACTTAGATCACTTCAGCTCTTTTCCAGTGTGAATGAGGTAGTGCGTGACCATGCTACCACTATCCCTTTTGTAAGGGAAAGAAATGCATAAATCCAGTAGATAAAAATTGCATCACTGTTCATCTCTACAGAGATACTGAATTCCTATTTCAAAAGGTGTTTCAGTCTTAGTATGTTCTTCGGTGGGAATCTTTAGAGCCTCAAAAATAACAGGGGAGAGGCGGAGCACCTTCTTAGGAACCTCTACAGGGCAGCTTTTTCCATTGCTGTAGCACTATTAGTGCAGTTAAAGTGACAACAAGTTTTTATCTTTGAGTGGAACAAGAAGAAATACAAACCCAAAAGCAGCAGAGTGAAATAATTTGAAATTAATCTTTCTAATGAACAGGGAAGTGGAAAAGTATAATTGTTATTAACTGTGGAAGCTTGATTTGCAGCTTTGGAACTTGGAATGTCCAAATGGAGGTATTATAGTAGGGTAAATATACTGGCAATGGTGTTGCATGAGGAGAATAATAGATAATTGCAGTGCATTCACTATTTGAAAGTTGTTCTCAGTGTCTGGGGTGTGGAAAAACAGATAAAATGCCAAACTAATCCTGGTGATGTCCTGATTTTAATGCTGTTAGAGGTAGGATTGTGTCCTTGTTATCCTTTTCATATGGTAGAAGGGATTGTGCACAAATGTAGCCCCCATGAAACAAAATTCTGCTTTTATTGCCTTTGTGCAGTCAAGTGCTAGTAGAGTCTGTGTCATACTGCTTCATACTTGCCAAGTTATTTCATCAGCTTTTAGGTGGATGCAAGCCTGGCCCATTTCTCATCCCATTTCTTCTCTAAAAGCTACTGTTCACTGGCACGCTTCTGTTCCCTTTCACATTCTTGCCAGTACTATTAGGTACAAGAATTCCTAGTTATTTTTTCTGGTCCTCTGGGTCTGAACTCTTTCTTAGAGCTTTCTAACGTGAATGGGAACATACTGCATTTTAGAGATTTGAATGCTGGTAACACTGGAGACCGATAGCTTGTTTTTAGTTAGAAAGTGGTCTGTGGTAAGTTTCGTTGATATCGGTGCTCTCACACTGCACAGCTTAGGGAAGAATTTCATTCTGTGTCCTGTGAAGTCTTGTAGTATCTCAAATCGAGCTGAGAAGGATAGATTTGGTCATGAATGTGCAGTTTTATTAAGTTATCAAGAAGGTGCAGCAGTATCTTAATGTGATTAGCCATGAACACATTAGCTGGCATAGTATTATTTGGAAACTTAAATATGAACATGCATGGCATGATGTGGGGCTCGACAGTCATGACTAAATGACTAATCAAGTTCTGAGTGACTCTGCAAGCTGTACTGGGAAATGTTTGAACAGATGATTGTTGAGAATTCCCTCTTCCACATTTGGAGAATGATTAATAACTCACAATCCATCTAAAATGCATAGCATGAAAAGATTCTGAGGCAATGTAATGGCTTTATGGGCTTGGATTGAGAAAATAGAACAGAAAGCACGAAGTAACTGAGGAGCTAAAGCAAAAATCATAAGATTAAATTAATGCAGAATGTTGTGCTGCTTCTTTAAACTGTGTTAGAGTAAATGTGCAAGCTAGAAGATATTCAGTTCTGCCTTTGATCTGTAAAATCACCTTCTTTTGGCCATAGTATTCATATAGCGTTTTTATGCCAACTACTGGTGTTTTTCCTTTTTTTTACTGCATACAATTTTGGGAGTCAGGTGCTCTTGTAGGACTCAGAAGTACTGAGCTCTTATAGCTTGTAGGGGCACCGTGTGCCATGGGACAACACGTTGCCTTTAGGGCCTAAACCTCTAATTACCTCCTGTCTCAGCTCTGTTGATCTTTCCAGGGAGGGAAGTCACAAAACCAGTGCTGCTCAGGTTCTGGAGGAAGCTCTGTCTGTCCTGATCTGTGTACTGGCAGAAGTGTTAGCAGCCCTGCTGCTGTTCTCATCTGGCCTTTCTCTTTGCAGCACGGATGGGTTGCCTGCCAGCTGGGAATCACTGTAGGGCAGCAACACCTTTGCTGCGTGCCCGAAGCTCTGGGTGCTGTGCTCTGGGTGGGTGTGAAGTAGGTGCCAGCTGGAGGCTGCTCAGTGCCAGGTGAATCTGAAGACAAAAAGATAGAGCTGTGCTTTGGTCTTTTCCTGCCATCAAAGAAGCAAAATCCAGGCCAGGATCAAGTCCAGAACCTGGCCTGCTATTTAATTAATCAACCCATCTGTCACATGAGTATTCCTCCAAGGTATTGTGTAGCCTCTGTGTCTGGAATGCCTTCATGTTGAAAGGTTTTGTGTTTGGAATTACTTTAAGGTCCTCCAGTGAAAACTGCTGTGTTGGCAAATGCACTGCCAGTTGTTAGCCAAGGCTGCCGTGCACGTGGCTTTTGATTACTTTTAGGTACCTTTGCTTTTTCACTGAACTCCATTGCCTTTACAAATGCTATTCCCCGAAACAGAAAAGAGATTTTCAGTTTTTAAAACAGACTATTGCTATTCATAGAAACAACTTTTCAGCCAATAAATACTATGGAAGCCTGGACTCAAAGGTCACTACTGCGATAGCTGATGAGGGTCTGGTTTTTTAATGGAAAGTGAGTATTATGTGGCTTTGCTGTATAATGTGTTTTGCTGGAAGGTGAAGCTGTGCAGCAGCAAGCTTTCTCTGGAGGCCTATTCTCTTGGTTTTTGTCGAGCACAGGCTTCAGCATTAAATGGCTTTCAGCTTGTCAAAGCAGAGTTATTAAAAATGTTCCTGCCTTTCAGTCTCCATGCTCAATAGGCACAAAAAATGCAATACAGTGGGGATTTTTTTCTATTTAGTCATGTCATTTGGCGTTTTGCCTATAGCTAAAAATGAGATACCATCTGTTTTAGGCTCACTAACGATTCTCCATTGTGACTCCAGCCGGTTCACCAGTTTATTGTTACCACTTAAGAAATAAACTTACCTTCTGCTAATTGGACTCTCACTACTCACTCTTTGAAGGGTTTTAAATCACAGTGAATTCTTGAGATGGATATATAAAATCCTAGTTGCAGGATTTCTCCGCTTGGGCTCTGGGTAATGCTGAGCTGATTTGCACAGTGATTTTATCACGGTATATTTTTGCAGTAAGCCAGGACCACTTCTGCTTTTGGTCCCAGCTTCCCTCATGGCTTTCTGCTGCTCTGAGCTGCAGATAGGCAAGTCAAGCGCAACTGAGTCCTGCAGAGCAGGGTGCTGCTTCTGTGCTGGGCGTAGGTGTGGGAGGAAATGAAAGGCAAGGAAACAGTCACAAGTTGAAGTGGCTACACTTGCAGTTTTTGGCACAGGAGTAGCTGTGAGTGCTCTTGCTGACTGTACTGTAGTTAGGGGTAACAGGAGGCTTCCCCAGAGCTGCATAATGTCTACAGTAACACCCGACTCCAGAGTGATCTGTAACTGTGCAGCATCCCCAGTTCTTCTTCCACTGGATGCTGTTTTCTGAGTATTTCTGTGACCACTTGTTGACTGACACAAGCGTTGCTCACATTGTGGGAATTCCTTGCGCTTGACTCATGGGCAGGGAGAATTTGTTTCGCTCCATTGCAGACAGTTGCTGGCAGAGCTGTCCTGGTGACACTGAGCAGCCTCGGTGGTCAGAGCAAAATGTAGCCTCATTCATACATTGCAGCCCTTCTCTGGGCATGTCCTAGGGACTGGGGGAAACCACAACTGTTTTGAGAGTTTTATGGTTTCCTGACCATGCAGAGTCATAAATGTATGGCATAAGGCGGTACTAGTGTAAGCTAGTGCAGCTTTCTTTTCTGGATGACTCCCTTCCACAGTGATCCACATCTTGTCCTGTAAGGCTGTGCAGCTACCTGGAAAAGGATACTTCACAGTCCACAGCCTTACACCAGCAGCAGAGTGTGAAATTTAAGGAGACTGCGGACAGAGTTCTTAGGTCCGAGAGCTTTTGTATATCAGTGTAGATTTGGATGCAGAACTTCTGCTGTAAACACTGCAAGGATTTTTGTTCCAGTGTTATCAGAACTGGAGCGTGTGCACATACATGAATGTATGCACTTTTTATTTAAATTTTCAAAGACTTCCGGAGAAGTCGCTTGTAACCTGATGACACACCTTGAAAAGCAATTGTTTCTCAAGAAATACCACTTACCTTGGAAACTGCAATGCTTCTCTTGTTGAAAAACCTGATTTTGTGAAGTTCCTGCCTCGGCTGCTTCATATTGTATGAGGTTAAAAATTTACTTGTCAGCTCTTGAGCATGAAGGCATTTTTGAAAGCCCCAAATGGTTTTAATATCTTAAGCTATGTTGTAGTTACTGAGCAGAGCAGAAAGGTAACTTAAAGATGGTCCTGTGTGACTCTTTTGGCACTACATGCTTGCCTGTTAAAGACATGTTAGATTTAGCAAGCAGCATCCCACAGAAGATAGCTTTTAGAGCTTTGAAACAGCGAAGATATTTCAATTTGAAAATTGGCTGTAGCACATGTCTGTATGCTACTTCCAGAATACATTATAGTCTTGACATTGTAACATCGGTGGTAATCACTTCATGATGTTGTGATAAAATGGGAGTAGACCACTTTGGATGCAATAGGAATTGTTGTAAATTGTTCAAATGTAGATCTTTTCAGCTTTACCTTAATCTTCCAATTGCACTGGTTTTCAAATTAGCTTTCAGTAATAAAGTACATTAATTGGTGCAGTATTGTGTGCAAGGGTAGTTATTGTTAGCTGGGGCAACCCTCAATACCATTAGCAAATACCCGTAAAACTTGGGAACTGTATGACAACCAACTCTGCCTTTAGTTAGGACACTTTGCACTGTTTATAGAGCACAAAGCCAAGATGGATTTCTCCTTCTAGGTTTTGACTGCATCATTTTACCTTTTGAACTTGGAAGGCCGTAGACCTTACTGCAGCTTTCCCTTCTTACAGCTGGCTATTATTTGTATTATAGCTAAGGCCCTCTTCTAAGGCCTTGGTATTAGGAGCTTAAGTTTTAGAATAACCGTAACTGCTTTGGTTTTGGAGAACTATTGATGATGTCTCACACTGTTTATTTTTTTCTGAACTAGTCCAAGGCACTCATCAAAACTGTGAAGCATAAGTCAGCTATTCCATATTTCTAGTTCACATTGTTTCTCTCCTGTGTTAAGGAGTGCAGCAGAACTCATAGCTTAGGACTGAAGTGGTCTTACTCAAGCAAATGCAAATAAGATGAACTATGTATTCATTCAGTGACCAAAAATCAAATCATTTTCTTAGGCTTATCTTCTGTATTTGTCTTCTGTGAATATTTTAGTTGAGTTTAATAACATGGCTGTTCACTAACATGGGAAGACTTAAGAGAGTAAAACAGGATATGGGATGTGGCTTTTGAATTTGAAAAGCAACTTGTTCCAGGAACACGATCATCATGTCACTGCAAATAAATGTCACTTCTGTGATTCACAGATGTAATTTCAGCATGTAGATAATTATAAAATATATTTTAGACAATGAATCCATCATTAAGGAATCCTACTGAGAATTCTTTTGTAAGATTCAACTAATAGTTTCCCATAAGACACATTTGTTAAAATGGAGAATTTAATGAATTACTTGCAAATGGCCAGGAAGCTAGCAAACAAGAACTGTGTTTCCATTGGTGAAAACATTTAACTGTTGAATAAAGTAGTCATGAACCTTTTCAGTGATAATGATAGATGTGCTGCACTGTTGAACAGTATTCAAGAGGGAGAAGACAATATTCTCAGAAACAGGACTGTGGGAAACCCAAGTAGAAAAACTTAACCATGTATAATTAGAAATTAGATACATGATTTCTATTGCATGAAGCGTCAATGGTAAACACAACATGAATTCATCTGTGGAATTTATAACTAGTATAAATCAGAGAAAGTTAAGATAAAAATAAAAGCTCATGAGGAAGTTGGGACATCAAAACAGACCAGGAGAAAGACGGGAAGGAGGGAAGTAGATAAAAAGTACAAAGAAGATAAATGGGTTCAGAATGTTGGAATTGGGTTGTATATCTGCAACTCTTAAATTTTAATCAGAACCAAGTGTTCCGTTGAGGAGCTTGCATGGTTAAGGGACAAGGCTTGCACAGGTTGCTGCCTTCTCCATTTAGCCCTGGAGGCCACTCTGTGAAGCAGGAAAACGGCAACTGGTGGGCAAAGGTGCTGCAACCTGTGGTTAGATAACTGGAAAAGCAGCAGAATGAACCTCTGCTGTCAAAACTGTTTCATCTGGAGATATGAAATCCCAGCACAACTCTGTGGAAGACTTTGCAGAGTCACGTGGGACTGTTGTTATTCGTATCTTTCACATGCCTCTGTGGTTGTCAGAACCTCTTGTAAAGCTCAGAGGATTCCCAGTGTATAAATTCTGTCTAATGCTCTGTTTCCTAATAGTGTGAGGCTGTCTGGATCTAAAGTTCTGGACTGACAAATGACAGATTGCATTGACTCATGAAGTTTGGACTTAAATGAAATTTCCTGATCAGTGAGTATCCCAGTGACATTGTTCAGAGTACTCTGACCTAAATCAAACATGGTGCTGTTTGGCAGAGCGAGGAATAAACCCCTTTGATTTTCTTCTCAGTGCTCCCCACAAACCACGCTGCTGTATTTTGCAATAACAATGGCCTACTTTATCTAATCAATATCAGTCTGAGCAGCTTGTATGGCTTTATGTGAGTGGTGATTACGTTCTTTTATCTGGGAAATGTGAGTTTATAAACAATCCTTTCATTGCTATCTATAGCAATTGTCTTCCGCTTCTCATGTAATAAATGTTCTCAAGTGTTTAAAACTGTCCCACGATGAACATGTTTAAGTAACAACAAAATTTCTGAGACATGAGAAGGGAGAGAAGGAGGAAGAAATTGGAATTCTGTGACAAACATCAAGCTCTAACTAACCCAGGACCTGAGGACTTGAGTTTGCATATAGATATTTTTTTCACTATTAAAGTTGTCTTTTTCCCTGTTAATTTATGGGTTCTGCATCTCTTACCATGCTGATAGTGAGATACAAGTGTATCTTTGAGTATCTTTGTAATTAAATCGATTGACCTCGATCTTAACATAGTTTTCATAGACTTCTATGTTTTCTAGTTAAAAATTACTCTGCATTTGCCAAGAAAACAGTTCATCTCCATTCCTCCTGATTTTTATTCCCTGTTCTGGGAGATCTCGAGATAAGCACAGACAGGAAATCTCAGAGAAGCTCAGTTCATCTGATGTTTCACCGGCTCCTTCCCTGCTGACTCTGCTTCTCTCATAGGAGTAGCAGGATGCTCCCATGTCACCTGTCTAGCAGGATTACATTATCCTGTGCCAAGTCATGCTTTCTATTGCAAGCACCTGCAACGGGAAATAATCCAGGTTATGAATTTGTGGCTTGGAATCCAAAAGGAAACCCTTCAGGAATGAAAAAGTAATCAACAAAAACCAGCATTGAAGCATGATGACACAGAAAATAATGCAGTCTGGAGGATTTGGAGGAGTGAGGCGAAGCAATGGTTGCTAAACCGAAAATCATACTAGGCAGTTGAACACAGACTACACTGCTGTTGAACTGGTGTCTTAAAATGGGAAGAACAATGATCCCAGTGTTATCATGTAATAAGCATGTTTCGTTTGCAGTAGAGTGAGTACGCCTAGATGATGAATTTGAGTTCATTTTAGTTGGGGGTGGCACGGTGTCTTTTGAGGTTGCTTTTTTTCTCGTTGTGAAACAAATGTTCTTTTCTATATTCTGCTTCAGTATTCCCAGACAAGTGTTTAGCTATCTGCACCTTTTCTTTATGGCTGTGATTGCTCACTAGAAGTCCGCATCTACACTTTAACGTTAGAGGGTTTAATCTATTTGTATCAGTTCAGTGCATTGAGTCTTTTGCTGCAGCTTTATCCTCACAGTCGAAGTATATTTTGATGAAAACGTGTGCTTTCAGAAAAACAAAACAAACCGTATTTGTTTGTTGCTGCTGTAGATATACTGCTTCTTGGCATCGATTTCCTCTTAAATTGTTTGAGAGTTAAAATTGGTCTGTCTTCAGCTTTTCCCTTCTGTACCTCAAAACCCGCAGTCACCCAAGCAAAGGGAATCATTTTTTCAGTATTTACTTGCATCTTCTTTTGTGTATGGATGGTGGGACATTCTCCATGCAGGAGAAGCTCGAGGTTGTCATGGTTAGGGCACGTGGCCAAAGGTTGTCTATGCAATTTGCAATTTCTGTCACTGTTCAGTATTGAAGCGAAGAATACTTCCTTCATGTAGCTGATGTACTAGCCTACTCTGGCATCTCTTCTATCTGTCACTTGAAACAGGGCAGAATGTGTTTAAATTGTTTGCAATAGCTATTGCCCTGACCTTTCTTGGTACAAACTGCGAGCCACTTACTTGTCAGTATCTAAGGCTGAAAGCATGTCCTTCATGAGCAAGGCTTACTCCTGAGTCCTTTGGTTGTCGAGTTATCAGAGTATGAAAGCTTGCAGAGCCTGCAATGAAGCTTGGGAAATCCATCCCCTGAAGGCACTGGATTTTAGGCATGTTAGTTACTCATCCTGTTACTCATTCCCTGTGCATAGCGCACTTGCTGCTTGTCTCATACCACCGTGGGTATAACACCAGCGACTGCCTTTCTCCCACCAGTCTGGCTAGCTACCAACCTGTAGGCAACATCCAGATGGCACCAAGATATATTTCAGAACTGGAATGTGAAGCTCACAGGCAGCTCTTCCTGTTCCCCAGTTAGAACCTACGTGGAGGACAGGAGACAACACATTAGTGTAGAAAGTAGTGCAACTCCTACATGAAGACTGTTCCTTTTTGCTCTATTTATCCATTAAGTTGCGTGGTCAGGAACTGTGCAAATACCAGTCACTATTTTGCATTTGAAGGCTTTAGGTTACTCATTACAGGTTCTGCTCTCTAAATTTATGAGTCATCAAACATGAACTGCTTAGGAACTTTTATCTCTGCGTATATTCAGGGAACTTGGGGGAGGTAAGCAATTGCAGATAACCACATTTTAGTAGAAAAACTCATGTGGAAGCTTTCATTTGGTTGGTGAATGCTAAGCTTTTTTCCTTTTTCAGCATTATTCTGGCATACTGGGCGATGATACTCTGATGGAACATCATGACAACAATCTTACCTCGTGTCCTTGCTTTTCTAAGGGGAAAAAATAAATTCCTTTGACCTAGATAGAAATACATTGGACCTTCTTGTGGGTTGAGGGCAGAGCAGGTTATTTTTTTGGTCCAATTGATTTTATTTTTTGTAAGGAATGCTTTGACTGTTAGAAAAGAAAAGCAGAGTGTTTTAACCCCATGCCAGAAGTACTAACATATCTGACTTCCTCAGATTGATGGCATCTCTGTTTCCATAGTTCTTGCATGGTCTGAAGCTAGGGATTTCTGCAGATTGATATGAATTTAGTGGTGTTTATGAGTCTTTATTCTAGACTATGATTCTTAACCTCTCAGCATCTGATCACTAAATTCAATGTTAGTTAAACATCAGAAAATCTATTTGATTGTGTGTGAGCTTTTTGAAAAAGGAACCAGTAGAAATGTTTATACAATCTAGAGAATGGGGATTTGTTTTGCCCCTGTTTAAATAACTCTTTGTTCTTGAAGAATCTTTGATTTCAGTGGATCCACTGATGGTGCAGAGTTGTATTTATGATATTTAAGGGTATTACAGATTAACTTCAGCTGGGTACATGCGAGTTGCTGATTTCAATCTGAAGGGACCTAGATATGCCTGAGGGTTTGACCACACCTTCTATAGACCTTTGCTTGCTTTTTGGTTACTGACAACATTTTAGGTGCTGTAGCACATCCTTCCATTATGGGATACAGATCTCAAGTCAGTCCCAGGCAGGAACAGTTGATGTTATCTTTATCTCTATTATCTTATTATTTGACACAGCCATGCCTAAAAGGGGCTAAGGATACAGGTGGATGGTAAGAGGAACATGAGCCAGCAATGTACCCTCGCAGCCCAGAGATCCAACTGTATCCTGGGTTGCATCAAAAAAAGGGCGGCCAGCAGGGTAAGGAAAGTGATCCTACCCCTCTGCTCTGTGTTCTGAGACCTCACCTGTAGTTCTGTGTCCACATGTGGATTCCCCAGTGCAGGAGAGACATGGACCTGTTGGAGTGTGTCCTGAGGAGGGCCGCAGAAATGAACCAAGGAACGGAATACCTCTCTTACGAGGACAGGCTGAGAGAGCTAGGTATGTTCAACCTGGAGAAGAGAAGGCTCTGGGGGGACTTGAGAACACATGTTCAATATCTAAAGGGCACTATAAGAAAGAAGAGTGTGGGATCTGTTGTGATAGGACAAGGGGAAATAGTTTCGAACTGAAAAAAGGGAGATTTAGATTGGCTATATTAGAAGAAAGCTATTTAAGATAAGGGTAGAGAAGCTCTTGAGCAAGAGTGATGGTGGAAGACATCCACAGCCATTCAAAGACAGAGCTCTGAGTACGTGATGGAGCTGTAGGCATCCCTGCTCATTGCAAGGGAGTTGGGCCTGATGACCTTTAATGGTCCCTTCCAGCTCAAATGAGTCTATGGTTCTGTAATACCAAGTATACATAATTTTTGGAAGCGATAGTCTAGAAGTGGCAATACTTGTATTTGCTGCTGTTACTGTGATCTGTCTGGCTTCTGTTTATAAAAATACTGGAGTGTTTTGTTTACCTTTTCTGCTGTTCTTCATGCATTGAATCTTTGAGTTTTTACCCCATGTTCCAGCCTGTTTATTTTCATTACTAACTAGACGTGATTTTTTTATTTTTTATTTTTTAGCTCTTGGTATTTAATACTTGGATGTAGGTATATTTGGGATCTTGATTTATTTATTTGTTTAGCTTCAGGTAGAAACCTGTGTGCTTTGAAGAACAATGGTACCTATAAGCTTAGAGGCTAGAAATCAAGTGTAAAGAGCAACAGAAAGAGAATGATTCCCTGACTCTTGAAGGCTTGGGATTGCAATGCTGTCCATTTTTTGCCTAATGTAATTACTCTATTGGGGGAAGATGTTAATATGCAGTTGTATAATCTCCTGGACTGCAGTCGTATAAGCACCTGGACTGCAGTGACTACAGTAAATGCAGTTTACACGAAACCAAGCATCTTTCCATTTAATTTGCAATGTAATATCTATGCATTTGTTAAGGATGTTTCCATTATTACTGGAGAGGAACTCAAGAGACTGAAGATCTAGCTCAGCTTTGTCATTAGGCAGAGAAATGAGCTTGGGCAATGCACTTCATCTTCCTGCGTCTTCATTTCTGCATGTAGGAGCCATGTGCATAGATGCAGCTCTATGAGAGTGAGGTATTTGTAGCTAAGAAATGTTGTGGCACTTTCCTTGTAATGTTGGAAGCTCCCTCTCCTCATAACAGCTGGGATTTCTTTCTCATGGTTTTATTTTGGAATTCTGGGGACATTATCATGTTGTGTGCGCTGTTTCTTTCCTGTGTTCCTGTTCTTTGGATAACATAATACTTAGTGTGTATTGGAAAGTGCAGTGTGTGTGTGTGTGTGTGTGCAGGTATGCCTGCCCCTGTATACACCTGTAAATTGACTATATATGAGTTTACCTGCATAATGAAAAGGAAACTGGAAGGCTGCAAACCCCAAACTGGAGCAGGAAAAGATTTAGAAGCCAAATTGATTGGATGTGGATGCAGGTAGTTCTTTGCTGGGATGAGTCCTGGACATTGCTGGTTACAGTTTTGCAGGTGTCTTTGCCTGCAGTTATTAATGAAGATTTCTTCACTTTGTCTGCTTGGGAATGGGAGCTGGATGCAGCAAGGGAACCTTTACTTGCATGTGCATCCGGGCAAAAAATAGTTTTCCTTTCCAGGATTTTTCTAAGCAGATGGCACTAGTATTGTACATGTCAGTGGTCAGCCACTAGAGTGCACCAGAAGGTTTGGTTGTAGCGGGCTGACTGTAGCAGCCTCCTTCGTCTAAAAATAGTGTTATTTCACACCGCATGGATCTGTGCAAAGATGCCTGCGTGTTTTTAACCCGTTTCAATATCTGTGTCTAGAGAGATAAGCTCTGTTTGTTTCTAGGCATATCAGGCTGAACTTAGAGCTTAAGCTGTCACCGGTCATTCACATTGTTACCCACTTTTTTTCCACATCAGTTTCCTGCGCCCGCTCATTCTACCAGTAGACATTTTGAGCTTTCTTTTTTGTAGCACACAAATTTGTTTAACGAGTGCAACGTGGAAACCAATATGATCAGGGGCAATTCTAACAGCTCTTCCTGGTCAGAGTCACAACTAATGCAGTAGTATTAGAGATCAGGTAAGAAAATGTGATTGCTACCAAAAGCTAGTTGAGAAGATGAGTGAGGATTTTAGGTTGGACCTCATTTGTGTGCTTGCTTCTTTTTTCGTTCACCGTGGCAAAGCTGCAGGCTAAATTCATATAGGAGTGCTGGCATAACTGTGCTTGAAAGTGAGAGCACACAACAGTGTGAAGTCATGGCTTCATTTAAAGTAATAGCAAATTTGCACTGATTTCAGTGAATCCAAGGTTTTCGCCTCAATGTCAAGGAGGAGAAATATCTTTAGCATAGAACTAATGCTGTGGAGAGGGCCCTTGTGATTCAGAAGGAGCTGTCTCTTTTATTTACTCATCAGAGGGATTCTCCATATCCTCTTTAAATGGATATCTGATCCTCTGTACTTAGTGGCAGGGCTGACCTCAGGGACTGCAGTATTACAAGCTCCATTCTGTCACCTCTGACGTAGGAGAGTTAGAGCAAGCTGTGCCCCTAGCAGTGTTGGCAAGCACATGCTCAAAAGGAGCTATATCACAGCATCTCAGAATGTGGCTTTGAGTAGTTTAAGATGGGCTAGGCAGTAGGCTGAAATCCAATGCAGCTGTGGGAGAATAAGATGAAATGAGATTCTCCCAGACCTGAATTGTGAAACTGCAGGAATACTGATTGTCTTAAGAAATGTCCATATGAGGTATTTTGCAATTACTGTAAAAAATCTAGAAGAGATTTATGGCTTCTACTATGATAACCGATGAGCTGTAGTTCTTACCTAAAGAACCGGTTTTTGATTGCTACAGAAATGAAGTCCATTAGCCTATTAAGAGAACTCCTTTTTGCAATTTCATTTTAGCTTGGTAGATTTTTCAGTACATTCACAACTGAACAATAATATTTCAATGCATGTGTATCACAACAGCCAGCAAGAGAGAGCTCTGATTCTAGACATGTCATTGAATTCACAGTAACTTAGGTAGTAGTATTTGGATCTATCTACTTTTCTAGCTAATTATATCAGTAACTAATAACATTGTACACAATGCTAGGCTCCAGTATGCATTGGTTGAGCCCTAAACCTTAATTTTAGCATTAAATTTCATTTGTTCTTAAGAAAACATACTGTCGCTTCGTCAAAATGCTGGTACCTAGTGGTCTGGAGGTCTGATATAATGTTAGACAGTCCTGATGGATTTCAGAACTACATATAGCAAATAAAATCTGTTGTAGCGTCTGTGAAAGAGCAAAAAACAAAAGCCAGTCTGCTGTATGGATCATGAGTGTCCATAGGACCTGAATTTCAGTAGGTTTGATTCAACACTGAGTCCCTAGTCCAGAGAATAAAGAAAGCAAACCAATGAAAGACAAATGGAAGAGAAAATTCGAGTTGTATTTATATCTGCTTATCCAATTCCTTATTCAATTTATGTGTAAACATCTCATTAGACCACACCCAACAACAGGGGGGCTAGAGCTTTAATTTAAACATTTTATTAAACACTGTAATGAGTAGATATGGCCTGGTAAATGTGGGCTGACTCTCTGTTCCAGAACTGTCCAGTTGTCTATTAAAATACTGAGGTGATATCACAGGATCAAGATGGAGTCACCCAAAGTTTTCCAAATGAAATTTTTAACAAGATTTCACTGTAGGAGCACTGCTTAGAAATGAAAGAGAAATTCCCATGCAGTAAGACTTCTTTCTTTACCAAAATCTAAATCTATGTCTATTTCTATGCCATGAAAATACCTTATCATCCCTTTTTTTAATTACTGGTTTATGGAATGTGTTTACATTGGAATAGAGGATTGTTTCCATTTTTGTTTTAAAACACATTATACAACTGTTTCTCTGCAAATCACGCTTATCTCTTGACTGCTTAACTCAGTTTACATCTGCAGCAATAAATATCAAATGAAAGAGTAACAAAAAAAAGTGAAGGAAACTCCATTGTGGTAATTTGATTACTCTGGAAATAAAGCGGTGGATTACTGAAATCTAATTTGGAAGTGATGAAGTGCATGTGATTGCCAAGTAATTATTTCTGCACAGCCCTTGTCCATAGGGAAAGCAGAATTATTGGACACTCCGCAGTGTTAATGGTGTTGTAGTTTGACACTGACACAGACGTGCAGGTAGATGGGCCTTTGGAGTACATTTTATGGCAACAATTTGTATCCATCCCAAAGCCTGTATTAATGTGCATACCCAAACCAACCACAGTTAATTTTTGTTGCTCTTTTGTTTTTGTAGAATGAAACCAAAGCACAGCTTCGTGCTTAAACTTTATCTTAAGTCACTTGCGGAAGAGAAAGAAGCATACTGGAAATTGTAGTGGATAAATGATGTAGGTTAGAACTGTGGTTTTGGTTTTTTTCAATTAAATATGACATTGTTTGTAATTTTTGTTTATTTTGTTGGGTAATGGCAAATATAGAAATTGCTATCATGATCCACGATGACTAAGAGTGATTATATTGCTGTACTGAGAATATTTAATTCGGTTTCAGATGTAAATTTCCAGTGCTATTTTTACTAATCCAGAATCTATTACATAACAATGACAGTTTGAAACAGGTGGACATGAAAATAGCTGAATTATTTTGGATACAGAGTTTTGGAATAGCTCATGTCTTTATATGTTGGGTTGGTCAAGACAGCCACTCTTTTTCTTCATTTCATGCATACCATGAAAATGAAATTGGAATGCTTTGTGTGGTGAATTATTCACTTGCACTTTGTCTCCCTGTGCTTTGCCTGTTCTCTGAGCACCCTGTGAGTTTTGCCTCCAGTCTGGGGTTGACTGCAAAGCACTCCAGAATGTTCCTGACCTCGTGGAGGATTTGGGGTTGTATACCTGCTACAGAAGGAATAGTTATTCCTAGCCTTTCGTGGCCCTTTGCCTCACAAGTGAGGAAACAAGAACTGAGTTGATTTGGTCCCAGAATGAGTATGTGTACTCCCACCAATACAGCAGTTCAGGAGGGGAGGGAGTAAAGTCTCCGAAGTTAAGGAATAGGGGGAAGAGAGGGGAACACACACACACACAAAAAAAAAAAAACCCACAAACATTTTGTAGTTAGAACACTTCAACTGCTCTTTGAGCAGCTGGGGGTCAGATCCTTGACATGCATTACTACCATCAGTGAGAAATTAATCTGGAAACTGGTACGCTTTCCTGATTACATAGCTATGTTGAAGATTAAGTCAGTGAGTAGAGATGTGCAAGGAAGCAGAGAAATGCAACCTGCACATGTTCCTAGTGTTTGTCACCCAGTTGCTAGAAAAGAATCTGACCAGAAAATGAATGTTTCATGTGAAGTTTGATTTCTGTGACCAGAAATCAACCAGTGAGCTTTCTCCTTTCCTCTTAGTAGTGGAGAGATTTAAGAATGTTGGATTTCTTATTTCATAAAAGAAATGTCTAACAAAATAGCCTGTAGGAGCATTTCCCAGAGTTTCATACAACAACTTACATCTAACTGCCCCTTCCAATTAAGAAAGGTAATAAGAATTGCATTTTAATTGAACAGCTGCTTTAAGTGCTTATAGATTTTGGTTTGTCACTCTAATTTGGAGTGAGATGGTAAACCCAAGCTTTTTTTACTGGCTCCAGTGTTTTTATCAGGACTGATACAGTTCAGGCCTGTCCTTATGTGGTCTGCGTTCTTGTTGAGGACTACATGTCTTCTCCACCTGTGCACCTGCACCCTTCTGAGGAGCAATGTCTCCTGAAACCTTCTGTACTGTGGTTGCTGCTGAAAGTAGTAACAAGCAGTCATGATTGTTAATTACATATGGCGATGTCATTTGCTTATGACCAACTAAACTAACAGAAGGAGAGGATTTTTCGAACATTCACTGTTAGCTAAATCTTTTTTCACTTGCATACGGAAAGAAAAACATGAAAGACAAGGCTGAATATGTTGGGAAAGCTTAGCCTCAATCTGATCAGGTTCAGCATCATAAGAAGTTTGTGCCCATCATCATCAGCTCATAAGTTCTCACTTCTGGCAATATGGCACTGATGCAAAGGGAAGTAATTGTACTATCTAATTCAGTCTACTTTGAATCTGATGTGGTTGTTCTGAATGACCTTATACAGCCTACATAGCTCCAACTCTCCATTGTCCAAATGGAGCCCAAAACATTTTCTGTGCAGAAAAAAAGTTCAGGATTCTCTAAATATTTCAGTATAGTTCATTGTCCAAGTCCTTCCATTGTCTCAGAACCATAAGCATAGGGGACAGCCTCAGTGCCATTGTTCTTCTTGCTTTAAAAGAATTCTTTAAGAGTGCTGGGAGGGAAAGTTGCTTTCCTTTGTTGCCTCTGGAGAGTCTGGCTACTCCAGAGCATGTGAATGGTCTGGAGAGGCACGAGAAAAGCTACTATTGAGAACATCTGTAAATACTAATCTATCATTATGAGAAAGGCAGCATTTACCAAAAGATCAATTAAAATATTTTGAGTGTTCATTTTCCATTGTCACCTTGTCAAATCTGGAGGGGGATCTCCATTGTTTTTGAGAGATGATTCAAATGGATTTTCTTCCTTGTTTCTGGTGTGCTTTTTTGTGATTTCTATAAAATATGAAGTATTTTAAGCAGAAAACCTAGACTGAATGTCCTAATACTGAAAATTTGTTTTATGGAATTACGTTTACGAGCCTGATATGAAATGTATTTTCTCAAGTCAGTTATGAGGCCCTAAAGGGTTAAATTAACCAGGCGGTATGAATGTAAGCTGAACATATGGTCAGGCCCTCTGAGAGTTTTAAAAAGCAAATGTCTGCTAAAACAAGTAAAGTCTGGCTTTTTGAGAGTATGTTGTCAGCATGAAAAGAGTCCTCTTATTTACCAGAGTGAAAAAAGGGGAACATCCGCAATTATTTCACCCCTCTGGTTGCACACAATGAAATGGGAGGAAAATTAATGTTTAAGTACAGACAAAACGGTAAAGAAGTGGAGAATCCATTTGGTGTGAAGAGAGGTGGGAGAGAGAAGAAACATTTGATGGTTGGACTTCTTATAGGAAAGAGAGGAACTCTATTTTAGAGTCCTTCAGTCTGCTGCAAAAGTTTGGTTTCTAAAGAAAATTATTTTGCATTGCCCGTCATTTGTAGCACCTCAGCACTAACAAGATGAATAGTTGAAAAAATAATGATAATAGAAAGAAGTCTTTCAAAAGGAAAATTCGACTGTAGTGTTCTTAGTGGGCATTCAATTGCGAGTTTTAGAACTGATCGAGACTGCCAGTGGGTTTTGTACTATTTAAAGGGTGTTGGAATAGATGCCCGAACTGTTGCATCAAAGTGATCTCTGAGTGAAAGGTATTTTTATCTCCTCTTTCATTCGCTCTAAAGGAATACTTCTAAAGGAGGAAAAAAAAGTTATAAGTGCTAGCATATGGATACTTATTTTCTTTGAAATAATTTTTAACCTGAAATATTTTGATTTTAATTTTAACAGCCACTCATTACTCTGAGAAAGCTATCTGAAAAAAAGCAAATATTTTTATTGGTCTTCCTCTGAATCTGTTCTCACCTGAATTGCTAATGGAAAACCAGTTTAAGTTGATAGTGATTGAAGACTGTGGAAGTCATAGGTCTTCTAAACAATAGAAGAGCAAGTCTATTTTTTTCCTATGGGATGTTAATCTCTAAAGGAGAATTGCTGCTGTTTTGTCTCCAAGTTGGATATTTGAATGGAGACCAGAACAAAGAAGTCAAGGACGCAACAGACTGCTGTGACTGAAGTATCCTTACATTCTTTCATTTGTTTTTCCCATTCTCTCTGAGCAGTGACTGAGACAGAAGGACAAGCTGTGTTTCTGAACATGCTATTTTTAGATTATGCTGGATAGAGAAAGGTTTGGTGTCCTTCATGACCAAATCTGTTTCTGTGCAGGGTGAATCAAAGCAAAGTACAGTGGACAAAAAGATTTAGCTGATTACAGCTAATGCTTAGTGTTGATTTTTTTTTTCTTTCCAAAGGAATTTTTTCTCAGGGCATTTTCTTTTATTCTCACTGCTGCTGGCAAGTAAACCAAATACCCGTTTTGTTGTGTAATGGTGTAGGACAGTAAAAAGAATCTTTATTTAAAATGAAGCAAAAAAAGTATATATAGTACATTTTATGAAATATTATTTGACTAAGCTTCACTTTTCCATATGGCAATTAGTGAAAAATAATACCAACGTCTAAATAATATGCTTTTTGCTTTTTGGGTCTAGTTTTCTGGAAGATCTTATTACCATGATCACTTTAGTTTATTCAGGCCACTACTTTATATCCAAAATAAGACTCTAAATGTCAGGGGCTTGTTAGATTCTTCAGGTCAGTTTCAAGTGTTCAAAGTAAGGCATGCATGTGTTGTTGTGTGTGACAGAATGGGGTGATGGCCAAGCGCAGGGGGAGTGACCATGGAAGGAACTCCTTTTGCTACCCAGGTTAATGTGGGTCTGTTTTCTGAATTCCTTGGACTGATGAGGTCAATGTGACGTTTAGTGCATTCTCTGCCAATTGTTTTCTTTTTTGTTGTTGTTTTAGGAAGTTGAATGAATTAAATTCTATTTTGCTGGACAAAAAGAAGCCTACTGGGTGGAAGTTGTTAGCTGAGGTCTAGAAAAGAGTGAATAAATTCTGGCTTGATCTCTAATTCCTTCGAAGGATCTTAAAGCTTTGTGACACAGAGCACAGGTCTGTAAGTGGAAAAGGAGTCCTGAAGTGTCACGTAGGGACAGGGAGCAACAGTTTTGTCATTTATCCAAATCTTCCAGGGCCTTCAGCCCTATGGCCTTCACTGAGTATTCCCATTTGCCAAAATGAGAAAAGAAGCGCTCGGAGAGGCAATCTTTTGTTCCTGCTGACCTTTCATTTGGGACACGTGGGTTGTGCTGTGGGAGTTCTGTGTCCCTGTGCTGGAATTGAGTACCTCTCTTTAATAAGTTCTGCAGTTGCACAGCTCAAATTTACTCTTAAGAGACAGCAAATCTCAGTAGTTCATGGAGAATACCATCTTTCCATATTTGCTGTTTCCATTTGGGACATACAAATGCTAGTACATATTAGGCATGCTGATAACAACAAAGGTCCTGACAACTGGTGGTTTCATTCAGTTTGATATAAAAATTGGGTGTGCACAACTGCTTGTGAACTAATAAGGGATATCTCAGATTTAGCGAAAAAAAAAAAGTGAGGCTGTGATGTGCAGCATTCGTTCTACAAAAATAGTAATTAAGGGATTAGACTTTTCAGTCCATTTATTAGCTCTGAGCTGCATTTTGTTTTAAGTTAGATGACTCTGAACCTTTATATGTAAGAATGAGTACTTTAGGGCCTTCAATACACCAATTTTAAATAAATAAGGTTGTATTTATCAGTTAAAAGTTCACACCCTGTGGGGTATTATTTAAAGTGACTTTCATTTGTACTTTTTAATCAAATCTATCCTTACTTCTAATGGACTTGAAAAACTCATGGTTTTGGCTGGCAATGGATATTAATAAAACAGGCCTTCTTGCTATGCAGAAACAGATGATCTGCCTTGCACCTCAACTTTTGCATTGGCTCTCAGCTCCTGGAATTCTTTGAATTCTTGCTGGCTCACAAGTCTATTTATTTTTTTTATGTGCTTTCTTTTCATCTGGAGACAGCTGCCTTGAGGCTCATGATGGAGTGTGAGGTGAAGTCAGTGAGTTGCAATATGCTGTGAGTTTGCCTGCGGGTGAGGAAGGGCAGTGAGATATCTGGTGCTCCAGCGAGGTCTTCTGCTCTTTTCTTGTTGTCTTGTTGCCAGCCTTCAGACAGAAATGACTTCTTGCATTACCCTTACAGGAAGGCAGTTCACCTGGAGTTTGACAGGCGTGAACAGATAGGACATGGTAATGGCCAGAATGGGTTAGCACCCATAGGTTGCATTTGAATTTTAAACAGTTTAAGAGTTAGGTCTGTGAGTATTACCTTCTAAGAGCTCCTCCAGGTCCAAGTTGTGCAGGGCACATTTGACTCATGGTGGCAGGTTTAAAATTCTGTGAATGTTATTCACCTTTCTATTCCTTCTTTGTTTTTTTGCTCTCTTCTCCTCCCACAGTGAAACTTGCATGCATTCAAACATGACCAGAATTTTTTGTGGTGACTGTAAATATTAATTTATCTCTGAATTCTGATATCCATGTTGATTACTTTTATTGTGCCAAATGGAGTTCTTTTTGGAGCTCGTGAAGCAAACTTATATTTTCCTGTTAAAAGTTCAAGGGTTGTTTTCCTGCAAGGTTACTGTATACGCGTAGATAGAAATGATAGAGGAGTACAAAGGGTTGTGGCTTTGTTTTTCAGAAGACATTCAGAGTTCAATATGATATATTCATCTTGTTTTTTGGAGCGAGCTGTGAAGCACACCCTTCTCATTTCTGGCTGCGAGCCACCGCATACGGTTAATACACATGTTAAAATGCTCACGACGCGTCTCACTTTCCACTAATGAGATTTCAAAACCCGCTCTGATTTGCTGCTGTTTACACAGGGAAATTAAAAAATTGATTGGTTACTTCCTCCTTGGGCTGCTCTAGCTCATGCAACCGTGGCTAGGCAACCGTGTGGCTGCTCCAGTGCTGGCTGCAGAGCCCACAGCAGCAGGAGCTGCCGGGCTCTGGGATCAATTAAAATGCCAGGCTTTTCCAGGCTGGTTTCCAGAGCATCTGTGCATGATTCTACATAAATGTAAGGAATTAAAGATCAGATGGAGGTAAACATCACTGTACTTTGGTTAGCACTGAATTAAAATGAGGAGATGGGATACAATGCAACCATTGTCTGTTGGCAACTCCTATTTTATTTACACTCAGTTGCTTTAATATTGTAGGTATGCCTTAACTATAGGATGTTAGAGTTGTTATTTGGGTGCACAGCATATCTAGGAGTTTAAATCCAAAGTGGTCTAGCTCTTGGGAAATGGTGTGTGAGAAAATACATGACCTTAGCAGGGAGCTGCTTTGCTTTATTCATCACATATATTTGTACATACACCAAAATATTTCTATAAAACAAAAAGAAACAAGAGCCCTAACAACCAAACGTTTTCCTTATAGTCACACACTCGCATAGCTCTCTGGGTTGATATTCTGCATCGTGGCCAGCCTGCTCTAACCACAGCTGCTTAGAAAAACCCTTCTGTGTTTGGAAGTAAGCAGCAATACCTCTGCAGCAAGTGAAAGACAGTGCTGCAGCCTTGCCTGTCTCTCTCAACAGCAGTCTGCTTCTGGAAGGAAACAATCTTTTTTCCTTGCCATCTCCTTGAGGAGATGGAGATCTCTCAGCACTGCAGTGCTCTGTACAA
Source organism: Odontophorus gujanensis (assembly GCA_013399175.1). Taxonomy (NCBI): domain Eukaryota; kingdom Metazoa; phylum Chordata; class Aves; order Galliformes; family Odontophoridae; genus Odontophorus; species Odontophorus gujanensis. Next base: position 773,040 of record VXAB01013500.1, read on the forward strand.
ACCCTGGGTGGAGGAGAGACACGCGCTCCTTTTGTTGCTGGTGTAGGTGGGGACCAGAGGCAGATGTCACAGGTGGAGGAGTGGGATGCTGCCTCTCAGTGCAAAGTGAGAGCTGCCTGCATGGTGAGGGGCTCTGAAGGGGAGAAAACACAAAACTGAAGTCTGCATGAACAAAGCATGCAGCGCTGCATAGGAGTGAGCAAGACAGCACTTCAGCTGGTTCTGAAAGGATGAAGTAAACTAACTGTCATAGGAGTGTACACAACGTATAGAAGAGTTCAGAGACAAAGAAAAATGAGTGCTGAAATAAAGTGTTGTAACATGAGGAGCTACGTTGATCACTTATATTGCCAGCTCTCTGCTGTTATGATGCAGGAGAGGAAGGAGAGCGCTTTCTTCCAGGTTGAGGCCGTTACTGAAGCTACTGGCTTCTCAAGGCTAGACCAGAGATCAAATCCAGTGCCAGCAAACTTAGGATTTCAGTTGTTTTTATTGTTTTCAATTCCTTTTCAGCAGTACCATTCTGCAAGAGGATTATGTCCATTTATTTCTTTCAGTGCTCTAGGTGTATCAAACTGCTCTCTATTGATGTTTTTATGCTATTATCTATCTTTCTAACAGCAAAACTGCTTTACAAGAGTATAGTTTGTGTTTTCAAGCAATAGAGCGGTTCTACCTTTTATTTGAGACTCTTAACTGCATTATAGCAGAAGGATCAAAGTTCACTATTTAGCATTCTGATGCCCTTGTAAGGGCTTATCCCACCTTATTTTTATTTATTATTTAGTTATTTTCTAAATGCTAGTTTAAAAAATGCTGGGAGCAAAAAACCAAATTGTCTTATCGGTTGGGTGGGTTCACATCAGTCCTTTGTATCACGTGACCAAACGGTTATGTTGGTGTTGTTTCTATGGGCTGAGTGTAGTATCCAAGTATCCAAAATGCTGTTCTTATATGATCACATCGGAAATTCGGGCTTTGAAAATCTTCAGCTGGCTCTTCCTCCTACATGTCCTGTGCTGGGTTCAATTACATGTACCGAAACCTTAATGGAATGTCTGAAGTTAAACTCCTTTGTGTTTCAGCATTGAACTAGTGCTCCACCCTCTTCTCAACTAGATATAATCTCGCCTCGTATCCAAGGGCCAGCCTGCAGAAAAAGGTGTGATTCACTTCTTCGCAGCTTCTTCCAGGCTTTGCCGTCTCCTCTATGGATGATTTCAGTAAGAAAAATTAGTTTTCTCACCCATGTCCCACCTATTTTTAAAGGCAACGTGCGCACTGCGTGGAGCATGCTGTGGTGGGATTTTACATAATGCCTCATTTGGTTGTGACTGAAAATGAACTTTTCCTCTAAATGCCGGGTGAGAATTGCCTGGAGCAGCATCTGTACTCGTGTTAAACAGTAATTAACACATGCACTTAGCGCCTTGGACGATGCATTGTCCTTTGTCTGCAAACGCAACTTCCACTCTGGTGCACCAAGGAAGGAGCACTTTCTTTTTTAAAAAAGTATAAGAAATGTATAAAAAAGTATAAAAAGAAGCTAAGCTTCTTCTAGCCAGTATTTTTCTGTTGTGAGGAGGCTCTTGTTTTAAGGAGGACAATCCCAAATAGCTAAATGTGCATTTACAGAGAGAGAGATAATATTAATCATTACATTTATTGCTTTTATAAATAATACAGATATATATTTTTAATTATGATTAAAGGAAAAGTCGCAAGAAAAACTATTGAGTTTATTCATTTTACAGTGTGCCAATAATCAGGGAAGTCTCTGAATACTGGCAGAAGTGTAAACTTTTGGAGCTTGTGTTGGTGGCTGTTCTGCTCTATGTGGTTCAAGGGGACATAGCCTGTGCTCCAGTCCTTTTCTGGCTTTGTGAAGCAACAGGATATTGGAGCTGCCAGGGCTGCTGCAGCACTGATGCCAGCAGGAGTACTGAAGGACCTGCATGAAACAGATCCTCTTGTTTTGTTGGTGCTGAGCCATCCAGCTTGGAAAAATGACATTTCAATATCAGCTTAGACTTCTTTTCAAGCATACAAATTTGAATGGAAAATGATCTGAGCATATGATTACTTTGGGTGAATTTAGCATACTTGGAGAGGGTGCTGGATTAGCCTTGAACCATCTCTCTTTGCTCCTGGCTCCTCCAGCTCTGGCCTTTCCCCAGTGCTGAGTAACCCAATGCCCACAGTCAGAGCACTGCTGGCCTGAGAGTGTCCTGGGGGGCACAGAGCTTCCCTAGCCCTGCAGGAGGACCTAGGGGTTCTTGTCACGGCTTTACAGCTGTCATTCAGACTCGCTGCCCTAAAAAAGGGGGGAAAAAAAAGAGATGTTCCCGAATGTTCAGGAAAAGAAAACATATGGATGTTTTTCACGGCACACTACTTAGTTTAACACATGCAGTTCCCAATAAAAACCTTGTTGTACCTGGCCCAAAACCTTAGCAGCTCTTTGAAAATTTGCCCCTAATGTGCATGACCATAAAGTGTACTTATGTGTAGATGAATATGCCTCTACTCAACTAGCAATTGTATAAAATAAAATGTCCCCCACCGCTGCCAATGCATTACCCTGACGGATCACTGCAACACATGTGCTCTCAAATGCAGCTCACATATAGCCTAAACTTGGCTTAGAGCAGCGAAGCACAGCAAAGCTTTCCAAGAAATGGTTTAATTGCATTGACCTTAAAGGTGGTTCGTTGTCTTGGCAGATGAGCCAGAGAACAGGATGTCGTGAAAACACAGACTTGCTGCTTGTGGGACAGCTCTGCTTTCCGCTGCAGTATCATGATTTGGGGTGATGGCTGGGCACCTCTACCCTTCTCTTCTGCAAGGATCTGGAGGGAAGCCGGTAGGGGCATCTGCCAACAACATCAGCTGACAAAATCCTTTTCTTAGTCAGAAGAAAAGTGTTCACTCAATCATGGTGGCTTCTATTGGGTCAATGTCATGAACGGTGGCAGCAAGAACCAAAGGGTAATCCTTCTCTCTCTCAGAGTTCATTGAGAACCTGAGAACACTACAGGCATTACATTTTGAGTTACATCTTTTTTTTTTTAGTCACTGGTTAAATGGTGAAAAGAAATATTGCTTCTATGCAGAAGCACTACAAAAGGAAAGCACTGTAAAAGCTTTCATAACTCTCTGTTACGTCTACATACTTTGGAAAAAAATTTTTTGTTCTTGCTTTGCTTGCTTAGTTTGACTCTGAAGTGGCATGATGCAATGTGAGGTGCAAAATGAGCAGCACAACACTGCTGTGTTTCGCTGCTTCTAACAAATGGCTGCTTCAGACTGTGCTAGGTACTGAGGTTGAGTAAATAGGATCGTACTGTTAAAATAGTTCTGTACATCACTTCTTTGTGTTACTTGAACAATTCCTGAATTGGCGTTCTTTGTACATTCTGTTCTTGTTTTGCTCCTTGAGTTTCTTCTTCAAGTGACCATCACTGAAAGGAGTTTTTTGCCTTAGAACATTTCAGACAAGCAGTGCAGCACCTTGTATTGATTTCAGTGTTGTTTTTTTTTCTGAATGTTAGTTTCCAGAACATATGACTGAGTTATTAATTGGAAACACTATCTCCTTTCAACTTGGTCTTTTTTTTGTTAATCATGTATCTTTTTTGAATTGATTTCAACTCCTGATAATAGTCACTAGATGAAGTACACAGAAGATGTTTAATATACTTTTTGTAAGTTATTCTGATTGTACACATTCTAAGATGTATACATGGAAAAAACGTGGTTTACAACATAAAAGAATGTCCTTTATGACCACTTGTTATTATTAACATAGAAGTGGTAATTTAAGGTTTTTTTTCTTCCATCATATGGCTTATCTTCTTCACTAAAGGAAGACATAGGATGATGTATTTATAAGGTGATATAAAAAGTTATAAAGAAACTCTATCCCTTTTTTGTTGTTGAATAAGTGGGTGAATAAAAGCTAGAATAATGAAAATACGTTGAAAAATATTTTTACCCTTCAACAATTAGCTCTAGATTAGGAAGACCACCATCTCCAAGATGTTATGAAAAAGAAATCAAGCAATATCAGACAGGAAAGGTGCTTTCTGAGATTCAGAATTGGGACTTCTGAATCAGCTTTTCACCATCCTCGCAGCATGTGTTACAGTTTTTGAGTAGCTGAGCAATCTTTTTCACAGAAGTCAAATTTCACATGGGTTATGTCATTAACGATTTCCCTTTTCTGTCTCTACTTGCTTGATGGAAAAATACATTACCTTCTTCAAACAGCTCCATGTATACTTGGAGTTCAGCTCTCTCACTGTGTCTTGCTTAGCTGCTAGGAACTTAATGATTCCAGAGTGTCCACAGTATAGATGCACGAGCTAAATTAATGAATGAATCAGTTTGCCAAGCATTGTCTGTGCTTTATTTATTTCTCTCTCTCTATGTGTGTATATATATATATTTTTTTTTTACTAATTCCAATATTAACTGTTGTTTCAGGAATCATAACGGAATGAAACTACTCATATTCCAAGTATTACATCTACAAAATTAAGCCTTTTCAATACTGTTGCATAATGTTTGTAGTTAGTATGTAAACACTACTGTCTGTTTCAGGACTTAGTCAATTTCAACCATGTTTTACTTTGCCTTTTTTTATACCCTGGATTGTTTCATCCTGTTGGAATCAGTTGGTAAAAAAAAAAAATGACTAAAGGAGGTTAGTAATGCTTTCTTCCCAATCGTTTTACTCATGTTAAAATCTCGTAGAAAAAACCAGTGGTATTCTCCTCTCTATTTCACAAAACAATTAATAAAAATAAGGTGTTCTTTCCCTGATGACCAAATTAATTTATTTATCATGCAGTCACAATGTTTGGGAGAGATCCAGGTTGAATATCAGGAAAAGGTTCTTCACCAAGAAGGAGGATGGGCACTGTAACAGCCTCCCCAGGGCAATGGGCATGGCAATGAGCTTGCTGGAGTTCAAGGAGCTTATGAACGACGTTTTCAGACATATGGTTTGAATTTTGGGTAGTCCTGTATGGAGCCAGGAATTGGACTCGATGCTCTTATGGGTTCCTTCCAACTTGGGATATTCTATGATTCTATTCTGTGCGTGTAAGTTGGTCACCCAGGAAGTAATGTCTCCTATTTTTTTCTATGGAAATTACAACAGATACTAAGAGCACAATACAGCATTTGATGGAGCAAATTCTCAACTACCCAGCGCTGTTTTTCAACATAGCCACCACCATTAGGTATGCATTACGCAGCTGTTGTAGTTTCCTTGGAAATAAATAGGAGGCACTACTTTCAGAGCAACCAACATTGTTGAGAGTACACGTGGAAACGATCTAGGAGACTGGCACTTCTCATATTCCTGTGTGAAAATAGAAGGATGATTTACGAGAGTGGAAAAATTCTTGCAGCCAGCTCTGTTGGAGAGCTAGGCTCTTTCTTCTCTTAAATTGCAATGTATTTTTTTCAACCTGGGAATGTGCTTTAAGCTTTATGGCTTTAAGTCAGTGCTCAGCTGCTCAGCCCACTTTGCAGTAGGATGGGGTGAACTGGCGCTGGCCTTCATCATCCTGACTCTTCTTCCTGGTACAGTAAGGTCTTGGGAAATCCTGGAAGGGGCACAGTACAACAGGAACTGTGGTTAACCACAGTGACAAGCATCCCCTGATATACTGCATTTCTCTGTACATAAGCTCTTGTTCACCAGAGGCAAGTGTGACCTGAAGAACTGTGTGATTTTTCATGTCTGTAGTGCCTTAAAAATGCATAAGATCTAGCATGAAACTGAATATCTAGTGACATTCATGCATGCGTAACCTCTGAATTTTGATGTTCTTTTACTCCTGTGGAGAGCATTATATGATGATGTGTGTGTGTACAAAAACATTTAGTCATCTTTTTTTCAGCATCACCGTATCATCTTTTTAAGACAAAATCTGTGCCATCTGTTACACTTAAAAGGGATACTACTTAGTCATCTTCACACCTCCAGAACGAACTCTAAAGACAAGCAAAAAATATGGCATAAGTTGCTAAGAAGTGAGGGGTGGTCTTCTATTTTGTTGCAAGTGCCCTTCTCCTCTGCCAGTCCTCTCCCTGTCAGCCTCTCTGCCCAGGTTCTTTTATCCCCATATTTAAACTGCAATCACTACGTGCTATTCTTGGTTATTAAAAAAAAAAAAAATGTATGTGAGTGTGGATGTTGTTGGTAAGCATGAGAACTAAAATATATAGCTTACTCACCTGCTGGTGCTTAAGTTCAAGCAAGTAATGCCTTCTGGTTTAGGGAGCTGCTTTGGCAGGGCAGTTGGACTAGATGTAGAGGTTGGAAGGGGCCTCTAGAGAACAATTCTGTGATTTTGGTTCCAGAATTTGTGTAGAAGTCTTCCACTGCAGATACCAGACAGGCATTCTGGAGCTAAAGATAACATTTGAACCAAAGCTACCGATTTCTCATTATTTTAGGGAGACTTCTGTAAGGATAGTAGGCATTAATGGGCATCAATTGCACTAATGGCCTTTTTTTCTGCTGCGTAACTCATGCAGAAGAAAATGAAAGAATTCCTCTGTTCATTGCAACCTGGAGAATGAGTCACTGCTGGTTCCCCCAGGTACGTGTCTACGGCAGTAAAGGAAAAGGGAATCACTGCAATCAGATAAAATTGCCTTCAAGTCTGAGTTGTGTTTTGCCATCTGAAAATATTACCTCTTGGAGAGTGTGAAAACATAGTCATATTCTCCAATCTCCTTATTTTCACAAAACTTCTGCTTTCTTCTGACTAATGCTCAGGGTGTGCTCACACTGTAGTCAGCAATTTACAAAGTTCTGGCCTGAGTGCTGGTAACGAGATGCTACCCTGTACACAAGCAAACTTTGGCTAAGCAAATATTTCCGTAGAGCTCCAGCACGTTTTGTGCTCAGCACATCCTAAGCTGTCCTGTCACAGAATCATTAAGGCCAGAAAATATCTCCCAAATCAGCCAGTCCAACCCACTCCCACCATGCCCACTGACCACATCCCTCAGTACCACATCTCCACAGTTCTGGAACACCTACCAGGTATGATGACCCCATGTCCCTGGGCAGCTGTGCCAGTGTCTCACGGCTCTTTCTGAGAAGAAACATTTCTTAATATGTGACCTGAACCTCTCCTGATGCAACTTGAAGCCATTCCCTCTCATTTTATCACTATTACCTGTGAGCAGAGGCTGACCCCCACCTCACCTCATCCTCCTGTCATGCAGTTGTAGAGAGCAATGAGAACTCCTTGAAGCATCCTCTTCTCCAGGTTGAACCATCCCAGCTCCCTCAGCTGCTCTTTGCACACTTCCAGCATCAGGTTCAGGGCTGCCTACAAAGTTCTCAAATCCTTGCTTGGCATCAGTGTGTATTTGTGAAACATTACACAGACTCTTAAAGAGTCCTGCCTAGGTTTTAGACACACGTGTATTTCAGAGACAGGAATAATTTATCTCAATGAATCTCTGATTTTTTTTAAAGGTTGTGTTGTTGTTAAATCATGGCAAATAGCATTGAACATTGTGTACTTTCAAATAATGAGCACACTTACAAGTCTGTGAACAAATGTGCTGCACAGAGATGTATTTATGCCCCAGTTCTCCTATTTGCTCCCAAAAGACAATCGTGTCCCTGCATTGTTTGTATTGCCTCATTTTTTTCAAGTAAATTATTCACCATGAGTTATTTTCCAATTGCAAAATGTTACTAAAAGGCAACTGAAAGAATAAGATACCAGGGTAGACTGTGTCTAATCAGAGAGAACTGCTGTGTGCAGTTAATTAATTAATATCAATTAATTGTTATTTTTTTCTCATCTCTGAAGGTTAAGTGATATTTCACCTGAGACATCTTACAGGTGATGGTCTGAGGTCATCTTTAGGTCTGATGTGGTCTATCTGACAATAACAGGTTGTACGTCTCTAGCTAAACTCAGTTGCTGACTTGTCATTCATCAACACTGTCTCTGCTTGCTTCCTGCAAAAAGATGTGTCAGCCATTTGGGAGAGGGTCTAAGTAAGAAAGAATGCCTTCCGTGTTAGATTTCTCCCAAGAACATTTACTTGGTTTGTCTAAGATCCCGAGAACAGCGCGTTTATCTTTGGTGTTTTTATTTTGATGTTCCTCTTATAATTGTCTACTGAATACATGGTGAGAAGGAAAATGCCAAACAGAGATTGATAAAGTCACTGTGGCAAACTGTTGAGCCAAGTGGAACCCAGACTGTACTGAGCAGCATTTAACAGAATTCCATCCTTTCTTATGCAGCATATGTCCAAGTGTAGTTAAACAGCTTAGTAGTACCAAAATCATATTTATAGTATGTGAACTAACGTGTGTATATATATAACATTACCTAGCAGTTATACTTGTGTGTCTGTGCATTCATTTATTTACAGGACTGTGCTTCTCTACACCAACAGTTCTCAATACCATTTGCAATTAGGATCTTTGTTGCTTTGATCTTTAGGGAAGCTCATGCAGGAGAAGACAACTCTTTTCCTAAAGCATGAGCTGGAGCCATGCTGTCAATGTGCTCTGGTCACAAGGGGAAGGAAAGAACAGCAGCTTGCCAACAGCACAAATGGCTTAGGGTAGCCAGTTACGTAGGAGATAGCTTGTGTTTCTCCTTGGCAATCCAAGAGGTAATGGATAATAACTCCATAACCTCTCTGAAGCTGTTTCAGACAATTTTCTCAAGCAGTGCCAGGACCAGAGCCTGACAGGATAGCCAAGCACTCCTGTGTGGATAAGCAGCAGTGAGACTACACCAGAGTTGAGCAAAAGACTGCTGATCTCTGACAAACAGACAGTCTAAAAATGCTTTGTACCTTTGCTTGTACTCTGGTTTACCTCTTTCAGGTGAAAAGAAGGACAAAATGAAAGGAGGGAACATACCTGTGTTTTCTGTAAACTTCCCGCCTCGCCTTCTTGTTTTGATTACTTAACAGACTTGAAATCTAAAGCTCAGAGTTTCACAGCATGAGGACCTTTCTCTTGTGAGATTCTGATGTGTTTGTATTTATCAGAATGGATTTCTTTCTAGTAAACCACCAAGGCTGTTAGTTGCATAGGTCTAGCTTTGCTGCACAGGGGAAGCGTGCACAAATCCACCCCAAATTTTTGTCTACAATTGTCTGAAAGTGTTTCCAGTGTGGGCAGACTGTGTTTTCTAGCAGTTCACTTGTCAGCCTTGCTGTGTTCTGATGATTTCTAAACGTGCTAGTAGAGATTTATCTGCTCATAAATCTTGTTTACTTGCTTTGGAGGCACAAAGAACCACTGAGGCTGGTGCTTGTGTGCGTGCAGCCTGTGCTGATGAAGGAGGGGTGGTGTGGAGTGGGCTGAGACTGTGTATTGCTTTGAAGACAGAAGGAGTCTTAAAGATTATTTATTGTTGCTTGGCTACCGTCCTTGTTTTTCACCTCTCCAAGGCATAAGTTGTGATGGTAAGGAAGGCAAGAGTGGGTTGTTTTTTTTTCTTTTGAGAACACAGTTTACATTTATAGCTTAAGACGGGAGTTCTTAAGAGCTCCTTCTCTTAAGAACTGATATCCTAAGATAAATTGCACTGTCTCATTTTTCTCGGCTGCCATACATGTATTTAAAAGAGGCAGACATCTGTTCTGATCACCCTCCTTAAATACACACACCCTCTGCCTCCGCCTTCAATCTCCTTCCAGTTCTCAATGTCCTACAGGATGGGACATTGCCCTGTGTGACTGCTGGAACTGACGCACACCTATGCTCTCTGCATGTAATAAAAATAACCTTACTGTGATTTGAAGCAGCCAAGAGGGGAAGCGAGCCTTTAGAAAGATATATGAGAGAATACTGAAGAGTTATAAACCAATAAATTGAAAAGAAGCAATGGCCACTCCTATCTATGTTAAAATTAATCTCAACTAACGTGTTTTCTAACTGTTCTAGGCTGGTGTTTATTTTCAGAAAAGTATCAAGATTTATGTTCTTTATTCCCCCATCCTACAAACTCTTTCCCTACACCCTTCCCTATGCCTTCCTTTTTAACAAGTTGATATGATTCTGTCTTGGTGTGGCTGATTTACTGGCACTGGTAAATTTGGAAGTTGTATTACCAGGCAGAGGTATCCAAGTATCTGTCATCTCTTCAAAAATATGTCTGCTTCTTGACTGGCACATGTCACAGAACAGTAAGTTTTTTGCTCCCTAGTCTCCAAAATAGACTCCTCTACAGTCCATTGCGTAATGTTTTGTGCTAAGTTTGCAGGATGAATTCTCAAGGTGTTCTTTTCTCACCTGTTGGCAAAGCTGTTTCAAGGCTGTGGCTCAGTTCCTCCATTTCTGATCACAGACTCTTACAGCCATGCTGCCTGACAAAGGATGCAGCTGAGACCACTGCCAGAGCAGTCACAGAAAGGAGGAATGGCAGCCTGGGTGGGTGAGAGCCCCTTCCTCCCTGTATCAGGAACAAAACCTGACTGAGCTTCTAAGGCCAGCTTGTTGTCCCAGGTCTGCTATGTTTCTGTGTGTTCACCTTCCTAAATCTCTTATCAGCTTAAAAGCATTTCTGATAAATTGGGATTTTAGTGCGAGATGTCTCAAGTCACAAACTGCTAGATGTGGATGAAAGCTGACTCTAAAATGCAGGCACGAAATGTGCTCGCCTCCATATGTTCACGCAGTCAGTCCCAAATCAGAGAGATTAATTAAGGGTTGTTGTTTTTTTTTTTCTTTCCTTTCCTTTTTATTCTGTCTGACTTTTCTTGGTGTATGATAGGCAATACTGGTAGCTCCCCAGCACATGGATCATGGACATGTGTTGTTGGAAAAACTCAGTGGCAAGTAGAAATTGAACAACGCAGACTCAAGCATGTCATCCAGGGTCTGGCAGGAAGAGAGATAATTAATTTGGGATTTAGGAGATAGGAGAACTTTCAATAGGACAAAATTAAGGGAAAATCCTTAGAGAGCTCTGACAAACATTAGAATAATTATTTCATAAATAAAGCTTTATTAGCTTTTCTAAATTCACCATTCTTAGGAGCGAATTCAAGATGCTGCCAATCTTTGATGATTTTGATTGATTCATTCATTTGATTTATCACAGAAAATTGTGTTGTGAACAAGTTATTTGCTGGAAACACAAACTAACTAGTGAGACACACGTAGGTTAATAATTCCTAAACCATATTTTTCCTTCATTAATTTTATTGAGATTTATTTATTTTATTAATATAACTTATTATTAGATTTATTTCCTCATTAAATTTATCTGCTGTATCATACATTGCCTAAGTGCAGTATTTTATCTGTTCCAAGGTATAAAGAAATGGGAATAACCATAGACATCCTCCAGGGCCTTTGGGCATATCTCTGCTCTTGCCAGGTGTGTACACCAAGCCCTGAGCAGCTGAGCTGTGTCTTTCTGCCTCATCTTCCTCTCCATCATACCAACCAGACACCAACACTCCAGGTCCTGTGCCTATCTGATGGCAGCATCTCATACTCTAAGGCATTTCAGCTGCAACCCCATTCAGTCAGTTTTCTACCTGCCACCATTTCAGCTGTAATTCTGACTGCTCTGGGCAAGTAGAACCTTTTGTTAGAAAAAGAGCAATTAAAAATCACTGAAATAAAATTTTTCTGTGGAATTATTTGGATAAATTTCTGTTACATGATTTCAGTGAAGCATTTCACCTACTTACGGGAGAACTTATTATGTGGGGCTAGCGTTTTCCTTTATTAGGTCTTCTCATAAACTAATTATTTCATTAAAATTTCATTTTGGTTGGCTTTTTAGTTTTGGATTACTAGGCCGTTCGGCGAGTTTTAGAAGCAGAACATGAAAACTGCTGAGAGAAATATCAGGTGGCGTTACGCTCGTATTAAATTTTCCCTTATGAATTTTTAAGTCTTTCTGTAGTTAACAGTATGGTTTTGAAATGTGGCAGGGAATTAATCTTGCAGTCTGCTGAATTTTGATTTCCCTGTGGAAATCAGCTGGGAATGGACAAGGTTATAAGCTACACGATGTTGCCTTTTGCACAAGTGAGCGCTCAGGGCAGGCTCTGAGTGAAGGTGGGGTGAGTGTGTGGCTGCAGGCAGCCAAGGACAGCAGAATGCTGAGGTCCTTTGGGAAGAAAATATGCCACAAACATCATTTGCCATCTTCTCTTTCTGTTCTCATAGGGAAGTCAGCCCCAGCTCTGCCTTTTCCTTCCTCCCTGCTCCTTGCAGCAGGAGCACCAGGTGCCAGCACCTCGATCTTGCAGCAGTAGAGCCCCATCTGCCAACGCTATGCAGCCTGGCTCATACTGGTATGGAGGGAACAGGCTCTTCTCATATGAATTTGCATGGGCTTTCATTCTGCTGCACTACCATTTCAACATTGCATTGCTTTCCATTTATTCTGGGAAACCGAAAAATATTCATCTTGCTCCAACTGCTACTCATAATATTTGTCATAAAGTAGGGACCCTGTAATATTAAGTACAAAATCCCTACCCAGAATTTTCTATCCACCACTGAGGTGTTAAGTGAAGAAAAATCCTTTCCTGTGTACCATTAGATTATCTGAGAAGCTAGGTAAAGTTTATACTCCCATAGCTGGGAGCTGAGCTTCTGCTATGATAGAGGTATCAGGGATGATAAATTCCAGCCATATCTGGTTAGAAACAGTTTTTTATGAATGGTTGCTAGAATTTACAGTTCATACCTCACATTTGGTGGGTCAGCAAAAGCCGTCCTGTGATTCGATGATTCTACTGTCAGCTTGGATGCATAGCAGGAAAAATGAACCCTTTGCATTTATAAAGGTAGTACCTCTTCGTAGTGTAACCAAACAGGGACTTGACTAAATAACTCTACTGCTCAGGTGACACACGAATGTTATGTTATCTTAAGGTCACGTCAATTTAAAGGTGATCTGTTTACTAAGCAGCACAGCACGCTGTACCTTTAAAATCAGACAACGCCTATGTACATAAAGTGTGCCTCCAGTTATTATCAGCAAATAAACCTCTAGTAATGAGGTTTTAGATCTATTGGTTGAGTGTTGATAATAAATTCTCTGTGGAACTGACTTCAGCCCATTAAGCAAGCCTGCTCCTGCCATCGTGGTTGTTAATTTGACGGGACTGTGTCACATTAAGTAGAACAAACATGTTTTCACCCACTCGGCCATCCAGAACGGACATGGCTGTTACTCTAACAACTGGATATTGATTGGAAGCGTTCACCCTTTCTGACCTGGGGCTGGTACATGAAAATTGAGCCAGGACTGATTAAGAAATTGCATGTGTTTGTGCACGTGTGCCGTGTTAGCAGCACACATAAATTTCAAGCCTTTAGAATTCTAGTCATGTTAATGCTCTGAGCATGAGGTCCGTCGCTCATCTCCTTCAGGGGCTATGAAGCCTCATTTATTGCCAATTATTTATTTGTCTCTGTGCTTGTACCCATCTGGTCAGACCATGCTTACAGGGTCTGCTGCCCCATATCTACAGATCCGTTTAATTGCTGCAGCTATAATAGTAGTGTTGTTTAAGGAACTGTTGAAGAAATGCTGAAATTTGCTTCTGATTTTAATCTCAGGTACTGAGTAATTCAGTTGATGTTAAATTTGGTGCATTACTTTTGTGTGTTCTAGATAATGACAGATATAACGTTTTGAATGGGTCACCTCCAAGACAACCAGGAAATAAAGAAGCTAAAGGAAAGAAAGAGAGGAGGAGAGGGGCTTTGTACCTCTCTCTGAGAGCGGGATACTTTGCAGTATAAGTATTTGGCATACTATGCTTTCTTCCTACAAGTTTCTCTCCATTGGTTTATGCCATGTGCAGATTTTGACACGCTTACTGTTGGGTTTATTTTTCCTGCTATGAGTCCAAGCTAAGAGTAGATCCATAGAATCATGGGATGGCTTGGGTTGGAAAGGATGTGTTTTGTTTTTCCTGCTGCATCTCAGAATGAGAATTCTGCCAAAACCGTGTTATTGCTGCATTTTCCTAGCTTGACTGTTTCCAGAAACCATACCAAGGAGATGCTTAACTCCATTATAGCATTGTCAAAATTAGTTGTCCAATTAAAAATAATCAAAAATATAGCAAATGTACTGTAAGAAAAATTGTATGAGATTACTCTTGCACTTTGCCACAAAGAAAGAAGCAACGCAACAGGGATGAAAGAAGCAATGGAGTTTATCTGTATGCAGAATAGTTTGTGGAGATGTGTTCGTGTACAATATAAATAATATTGTTTAAAAGATTCTGAAAAAAGTAAAAGAAAAGAAAGGGAGAATAAGAGAATAAGAAGCACAACTAAATAATAAATGAAGAGTTGCAACCAGCGAATTAGGTCTAATCAAGGAATAAAAACAAGCTGTGTATAGTGTGTTCATTTGAATGTAATACTTCTACAATGAAATGACTTGTTCAGAATGGTCAGTTCCATGCAAAGATTATTTCCAAATCATCTGTTTTGATACTGAATGGTCTTTTTATTTTCCCACATTGCTTCCAAGTATTTAAAGTTATCAGAGGAAACAGTGTTTGAAAACCCTTTAAGACAAATGCATGGTTTAATAAAACAATGTTCTTTTATTATAGCTTGTGAAACAATGTAACTCGTGAAACAATCAATCTCAAAAATGTATTTTGATACTCTGTTTTGTGGGAATCATTGGAATTCAGCTGAGTGGACTGAATGATGAAAAGTGGTTCTGGCATCTCTGAGTTGGAAGGGAATTAAAGATTCATGGGAGCTCTGCAGAGGGATTGGAGACAGGAAGCACAGCAGAATGCACAATTAGTCACAGGGGAGATCTCTGCTGCAAATATAAAATAATCAATACATCACTTTTTCATTTCATTGAATGATAAACATATTACCCCAGAACATAGTCATTTCTGTTACAGAATAGTAGTGCTGTGGAATAATACCTACATGTGATTATATATATAAACATTAATAACAATGTGACAAATAATTAACATTCAGTTGCATCTAGTCAATATTATTCTTCTCTTTGCTGTAATGTTGAATTCTGATGAATATTTCACTGGGAAATTTTAGAGCAGTGCTCAGCTGTACCACCCTAGTAAAATTAGCATTTTACTTCATTAGTAAAGAGATGCAAAATGACCATTTTCTTGTATTCTGAAGTTACTGTGCTGGTGCATTATTTAGCCATAATATCTTTGGAAAACCTGTGGTAGCTTCATAAAAAAGGAAGTGTGCTTGACTCTGTCAAAGCAAGTGAAATCAACGAAGACTCTTTCTCCAGCACATCAGGATTCACATCTATAGGGTTAGATCATGCTTATCTCGCTAGAGGTGGCCTTGGCTTATGTGACAAGCTGGAAGTAACCCTCATCTAATGCTGCATCCCATACCATGCCCAAGCATTTTGAGAATGTTGCTGATGGAGAGCAAAGCCAGGCCAAGGAGTGCACTAGTAATTAACCACAGCAAACATTTTTGTGCCAGATATGCATCCTGTGCTGTGATGCACTTGGAGAACAGACCTGGAAAGAGCCTGTCTGCAGCACTGGAACAATAAGAGCTGTAAGGACATGGCTTCTCCATCTTGAACAATGAGTGGTTGGCCTTCATGTTTATGTTACTGATTCCTGAGGATTCATTTCACCTCTGGGATTACTATGAGTTGTCACTTTAAACATCTTTCTGAATGTTGTACTCCAGATTGAAGAAATGCTTCAGATGATTGAACGAGCATAACAGTAGTTTACACTCTACAGCTTTACTGTGAGCTTCGTGATCATATAGCAAATACCCAAATGAGGACAGGTCTAGCAATAACAATGTGAGAACTCTTCACACTAATGTTCTCTATGGTCTGTAGGTGATTGCACTTAGCCAAGCTCAGACCCTCTGTTTAGCAAATTTAGTGCTGAACTTTCTTGACTCAAGGTTTTTCAGACTTTCCTCAGATGATTTCGAAGAAATCAAAGTTCAAAATTATACGAGGGAGTATTTGTGCTACAACAGCAATAACAAAACAACAGTGAAACTGCATTGAACGCAATATAATGCATGAATAACTCATCTCCATGGATACTATGTATTAACATAAAAATATTTATTATGATACGCTATTCAGAGATGCAGTAGCACTGAATGGTTCTTATAAAATGACCCTTCCACCTTTTTCTATCAATTCTATTAAATTCAGAGATTTCACTGGGACAAATCCATTGAGCCGAATCTACTTCCTAGAAAAATCATCTCATTCTTGTCAATGAAAGTCTGTTCATCTCAGTGAATTGCCTGAGATCAGACATATAAGGGTTTATTTTTAAGAACTCACAACCTGTTTGAAAGTATTCCATGACAATTGAGAGATTAAGTGCAGTTGACAATAACAACTGTGAATTTGTCCGCTGAGAAATCGTTTGCAGTCTGTTCATCATTTCATTTTCATCACTTTATTTTTTTTTCACTTTCACCAGCACACCCTAATAAGTCAATGTATTTCTCACTGGGAAATTCAGAACTGGACTTTCCTTCAAATACCACAAATTCTGAATAAAGGGAGCTAACTTCTTTCCTCCCTTTCTGGCTGCACTCTTTCTAATGCAGCCCAGTGGCCTGTATTTCCAGATGGGCATAGAGCTGGCTCACGTTCTGCTTACCCACCAGGGCCCTCCTCTCTCACTGTGCAAAGCAACTTCCAAGCCAACCAGTGCCCAGCCCAGTCTGTGCAGTTATTCCGTCCTGGGCGCCCAGCTTTGCGTCGCCATCAGGTTCCCATGTCCCTCTCAGGAATGGTCCAGTCTTCCCAAGCATCAGTAACAGATGAAAAAGCTGTTCCCAGAGCTTCTCTGCATATTTTCATTACAACTCAACCGCACTACAGATGTTTTCATTATCAGAAATGTCAAACTGTGTGGAACCAATATGTCCAGCTTCAAGAAAAATGAATTAAGCTGAGGAAACCCACTGACCAGGCACAGATTTCAACTACTCTGTTATCAGTTTGATTAAATCCATCCTGCACTGGGCTACCAATAACGTTAAATGAATTTGATTAAACTGGAATCCTTATGACAATTATGAAATATCTCTTCAGTAATAAAATGTTCCACCTCTTTGTCCTTTACTTCACTTGGTTTCATCGGTTTAAAGGGAAAATATTCTTTACGTATCAGTGAGCAAAACCAGTCTACAAAGATACTACGGCAGTTTGATCAATGAAGAAAAACAATTTGAAACTTATTATTTGCGTGTTTTGGAATATAAGTATGTGTCTAATTTTTGGGTCTGTATCCACTTTATCAGTAGAGTGAGTTCTGCAGACTAAATGATTTTGTACTCAGATTTTTTTGGCAAAAAAGTTACAAATCTGATCTCTAGCAGAAAAGGACCAGTATCTGATCTTTATGTTTCTGATGTGCTCTTTAATTGTTGTGTTTGTCATTTGAAAGTATGCAGCCTAGTATTTTTCTCTTTGCGTTCTTCCTGTCATGCTAAAAGCACAATGTATTTTTTATATATGTCATAGGCAACAATAGTTATGTGACTAGAAAGAGAACAAATCTGTAACACTAGCATCACTTTGATCATGCTTAGAAGTCCCAATAGACATTTTTGTCTTCCGTGCCTTTCATTTGGAATGGATGAGAATAAAGATATTTATCTCACTGACCTACATATAGTACCTATGTGATTTATCCTGCAAAAGAGATTAGAGCAGCTAGTGATATGATGCATCTTTTCCTTCAGTGGAGAGAAGTTGATGAAAAAAAAGGAATAAGTTCAACTCCTCCTCACTGAGTATCTTAGTAATGCTCAGCAATTTAAGTTAGAGCACTCAATTCTGTTAGAGGTTGTGCTTTTCTCCCCTGCAAACTCTCTTTCCACTTGATTTAGGATTTCAGTATTTTCCTTAAGGTCCCAGTAGCTAGATAGTACGTGGGATTGCATTTTGAAGTTTTCAGTGTAATTGGTGCATTTATTCAGGATGATTATTCATACTTATTGATTTTAGATGCCTATTGAAATCAGCGGATAGATTCACGCACGTTCAAAACAGCACTTGGATAATTTGAATCTTAAATCTATGCAATTACAAGTATGTGTATAGTTCTTTCCTCTTTTCACAAGGTTGTTAGAAGCTTCTTACAGCAACTGGATCATTGAAATCACGGTCATTTTGAAGAATTTCTCCCTGGTTAGTGAAAAATACCTTTTATAAATAAAAACACAACTAATCTTGCCCAACACTTTCACATTTAGAATTGAATGAGAGAATGCCACTAGAATTTGTCACCAGTATATCTGGTACAGTCAGTTGAGGAGTTGATGGTAGATGTACAAGGATGACATCAATGTTTGTTAGTTTATCTTGAGCCAGCACTTAAATTCTACTGCTGTTGACTGGAGGCTACTGCCATTACTATTTCTTGTGCTCTTGCCATTTCCCAGCTGTCAGAAGCTGCCAGTTGTATTTGCATTCCTGCACGGTCCTGGCACATACTCTTTAAACATAGATAAGGCTTGTAGCCTTGATTCTATCTAACTATACATCAGGATTTCAATCTTCTACTGTTCTGCTGTGTTATTCTTTATATATCAGGAAGGAGAAGGAAGGAAGTCTTTTTACTTTGTCTTGCTTTGCATTTCTTATATATCTTGCAGTTGGGTAACTACTTTTTATTTTATTATGTGAACAGAGAGTGTTCAGGGCATGAATGCATTGTACCAGTGAACCTCACACGTAGCAATTTTGGGCACCTGGTACATGAGAGAGCTGAAGAAGTCAAGGAGAGGATAAAGATACATAATCTTTGAGCACTACGATTGGGTGGATGGAAAGGCTTTGTTGTTGTTTTACATTACCAAACTGACTATGAATACCAGTTAAAAATATTGTTATTTGTGTAACTTTCAAACAAGTCTTCACGTTTGAGCCTCATCAAGAAACAGTGGTGAATTGTTGTTTTGGTCCTATTTTAAGGCAATCGTCTGCACCAAATAAACAAAGGCACAAATTACTTCCATGTTATTAGAGACAAGACTTTCATCAAAGGAAATGGTCTCTGAGAGCACAAAATTTCAGGGCAGAAGGAGACCGATTATGTAGCAATCTGATTTAAATCCATATGATCTTCTACTCAGCATTCTTTTTGCCTGATTTAAAAAAAAAACTTAAAGTTTTACTTGCAAAATGGGGTGATGAATCTCCTAGAAAATGTATGGAGTCCTTTTCTTAGTGAGTGGTCTAATTTTCATTCACTGATTAAACATAATCCTCCTAAAGAAAATTAGAACCCTTTACATGGTGGATGAAGCACGCAAGTGATATTTTTTTCAAGGAACAATAGTTCTAATGTAACCAAATCAGTTTTCTGATTTTTTTTTCTTTCTATATTCGCAGAAATCTGGATTCTACGCCTTATATTCCATGGACAATTTTGCATGAAAGAAAACAACATAGTATGCACAAAAAAGTAAGTAACTTTTTTTTTTTTTTTTCCTCATCACATACCATGTATTTCTAAAGTTACATTCAGCTGTCTTTTTACTCAGATTGTATTGCAACTTGTGAGAAATGGGATACTATCTCATATCTTGTAAAAAAAAGTTATGAAATGATTTGCAGTGTCTCTGCCTCCTCAGGGGTAAGAAGTCTTGTGTCCCGATGGCAATTTTGCTGTCTGAACAGACTCTTAGGCTTACATACTGCTTAATTCCTTGCGAATGAGGCCCGCTGCTTGGCATGTCTTTGGGTCTGTAAGAAACTCACAGTGTGATGTTACACATAATACTCTCTGCTTTCAACTCTCTGTGAAGTGAGTAATGAAATATTGGCAAGTTTCTCCTCTGGTGACTGTTAGCTAAGCAATAAATCAACAAAGGATACACAGAATGATGAAATGGCTGTAGCTCAGGGTTATTACAACACATGGGGCACTATCAGAGGACTCTAATCCCTCTCAGGAAAACTAATTTATTACAGCAACTTCCTCTGAAATTCCCTTATTAATTCAAAAATTATTGGGATGAAGCATCTGGCAGAGAAATATTAGCATTGCTAAGCAGATTGCATATAGTCCCTTTCTTTTTATGAATTCACATCAACACTCTCATTGATGAAACCTTTCACAGAATACAGCAGTCTCATCTTAAAGCAGAGGTACAGTGAAAGCAGAAGAGTCGCATTTGATATCGCTTGGCAATTAGAAACTTTCCTGTTACCTTTAATGATCCAAAGAGCATACCTGAACTAGCTGTGAGCTTCTTTCTATATTCAGATTTAAATAACGGCCCTGTAAGCCCACTGAAGCCATGCAAAACATTCTTCTGCCGGCAGGATTCTTCCAAGCAGGGGTAGAACATGTGAAAGTGAGTTTTTTGTTGTATCTTTGGCACACATGCACCTCTCTGGGATCAAGTGGAAAATGTTCAGCTACTTTTAAAAGACTTCTCTTTTACCCTGGGCTAAGAGTTTGCACAACAGTAAGCTGCTGTAGGTGATTGTATGCTGGTTGCTTGACAGACACCAAGAAGGGTATGATACGCCTTGACTGGAGATAGGAAGAGAGAGGTCTGTCATGCCAAAGAGTGTAAAGGTCACTGTATTTATTCATACTGCACTGAACACAATTGATTATCTTAACAAGAACCTAGTAGCTGACAGCAGTTCTGTGAAGGAATACTTTTGCCTCCTGAACAGTCAAATTTCCAAGATCATAAAAGTATCTTGGAGTGAGATCTTCCCCATATTATTTCCATATGTTGCTTTTCCTGAGGGGAAAAAAAACAGAGTATCTGCTAGGCCTTTGGAGAAGGCTAGGGAACAAAGTCAGCTCAGAAATCTTTGCCACATCTTTCAGTATTAGATGAAAAATTTAATCACGCTTCCAGAGTCGAGGATAGCTAGACCTCAAATGTGATGAGGTATTCAAGTAAAACAAGATAAATAGGGTCGGCTGAGAAATGACTTCTGTACATCTAAATATTTAATCATGGAATGTGCTGTTTTTTTGGATGGGTTCTTTTCTTTCCTTTATTTATCAGTAGTTCTCTTTGTGTTTTTCGCCAAGCGCTGCGATTTTTGAGGAAAGGGAAATGCCAGTAGTCTGTTTGGAAGCTACTGGAGAGCTGTGTACTTTCCTTCCCCGATTGCACAACTACAGAGGCACCTCTCATGTGACTAAATACAGAGACACCAGCATTCAGTGCATGTTCACAGGGGGCATGAGGCAAGCAGAGCGTCGTTTTCATGGATGCATACATGAAAATGCTCTAAGTGAGGATGCTCAGCACCTGTTCTTGTCATGAATGTTGCATTTCTGAACGTTGGTGGCCAGGGAGCTTGTCTGATTGGTTGTGCCTGGAGGGCTTCTTGAGAAGGGGACTTGGAGAGCAGGCACTGAATTTCATTGATGAATCAGAGCAGAGGCAGAATATCAATTTATTGATGCATTAGACCTAGCTCTTAAAAACATTTACTCATAAACACGACACTACACTTTCAAGTATAATTACACAGAAATGTCTTCACAGTCAGATCATTTTTGTTCTTATTTTTTCCAGTGCTCAATATTGAGCAGTTTGCTTTTCTGAAGCAGACCTTTGAGAACCTGCGTCTCCTGTAACTGCTAATTCTGTCTCCAGAATCGCATATGTTTCAAATTCACAATGAATTCATTTCTGGAGCTTCTGGATGCATAGAGCACTTGAATTTTTTGGCCTCTACTCTTTTAAATAGGCCCAGTTGGGCCAAAGCAGAGAAGCAATCATGCATGGATGCACAATCAGATTTTTAAAGTATTGGCTAGGATACACTTAACAGAAATGCCATAAGCCTGTAAAAGAGTTACAGCTATTCCTGGTAGCAGCAGTAAAACTTCAAAAGCCTTCAGTCTGCCCTCGTCCTATCATTTCATCTTCTGTTTTTCCTTTGTGTGTATTTCTCAGACAAAATGCTAACAGCAAAATCATTCCAGACGTATGTCTTCCATTAACTTGTTGAACTCAAGAAACTTATAACACTCCATTAGAGTGATTTCCCCTCTCCCTGCGATGCCCAGCCACAAATCATAGAGCAACTTTAAGCATTGCTAGCTTGTACCTGGAAATACTATAGTCTTGAAGAAAAAATCACTCTATCCCCTTTCTTTTTAACAAAAAAGGTTTAATTCTGAACTGTGGCCCAGAGGCACTGCTGGCTTCTGCTCCAAATTATCATAGATGAATTTGATAGCCCGAGGTTGTGCTAGCTGAGATTGATTGAAACATCAGTCGGGTTTAATCCTGCCAACTGGGAAAGAGGAATATAAATTGCAGGCAGAATGGTAACCCTGAATGAGACAATCAATAAATAAGCTCTCCTAGAAATCAGAGATATTACATTTCACATGAACTATGAACTTGTTTAATAGAAACTGTGCTAAAGTGACTATGATCCACATCAGGAGGGAATGCTTAATATTTTTATGATATTTTATTAAAGTAAGTCTAAGTTTATTCTTCAAAACCGTGATCACACTTGCTATTTTTATGTGGCTCCTTGAAAGTATTTCCTTAGTTCGAATCCCATGAATTTTCTTTTGTGTGAATGGAACTGAGCCTTCTAGTTAAAAAATGATGAACAGTAATTAGGATATAAATTATTCAAAGGTCTTGTAGTTTAAGCAGACATAAAAACTGGCAGGCAATTAAATTCATGGTAAACTCTCGGGGATACTGGTGGAAACAGGTGGAAGCAAGTATTTTATGAGACCCGAGAATAAGCTTGAGGGCTCAGGAGATGGTGGCATGTGGATGAAAACTGGCATTTTTCAATCTAATGCTGGCTTAACCAGATGTATAAGAAACCTTATTGCACTGGCGCGTGTGTCCCTTGTGGGGTGGTGTGAGGCTAAAGCTTCTCATTTACAGCTCCAGATGGGAACCTCCAGCCCTCTCTTTGAAAGCTCTCTCTTACGTCCATCTCTTTATATGCATAAATAACTGTGGTGTGGTTGGGCTTTGGAGCTCAGTTTCACAGCTACTGTGAAACCAAGCAGAGCAAAGCGTTCTTATAAAAGAGCAAAGCTTGCCAGCATCTATGAATTCAGTTAGACAGGCAAAAGCTAAGGGTGGAATATATTGTACCTACCCTTTCCCTGTACAAACAGAAAACTTAACGACAGTAAATATTGCTAAAAACTCTCTACTTAATGGGGAAAAAAATGGTACTTTTCTATCATTTTCCACAGGGGCTTTTTAATACTCATTTGCCACTGTGTGCCAGCAGTCCCTCGGTTAGAAATCGGCTTAGCTAGAAAGGGATAAGTGACTGGTGGAACATCTGCAGTTATTTATAGATTTAGCAAATCTATAAAGTAGAATGTTCTATTTTATTTTTTCAATGTCTGGTAATTCTGTTTAACCACCAACTTGTTTACGTTTGTTGCATGACTCTGCAGTGCACAGAGATCTATGTCTTTATTCTCATTGCATGTGTTTATCATTTGTAGCAAAGCAGTGTGAACTCATAGCTGTGACCAGAGAGGCTGATTTAATAGATGTATATGTAATCAGCAATTTCCTTATGTATTGAGAAGAAATTTTCTCTTTTGTGACATTATGCCACCTGCCTTCAATTATGGGAGCAAGCTAAAGACATCCAAGAACTACAAAGCTACCAAGAGGCTTTCTTCAGGTTGCTCAGTATGTCTTTTTATTTTAGTATAGGTCAAGACAATACTTATTTTCTTGTTTGTCTGTTTTTCTTCTCTGAGCTTGAAACTGACAAACAAAGCAGTCATCTAATATACAACAGCACTGATCTTATGACTACCTTCCATGACAGCAGTTTTGAGTGTTATTGAGACTCTCCCATCACCAATGGGGATCTAAACCAAAGGTGGTCTGTCTTTTCTGACAAGGTGGAATAAACATTGCACAGAAGACAGGAAATTCAGCCTGTAGAAAACTTGAGATTCCTGCATTTAGATCTGTTCCATTTAGGAGAAAATCATCTAAATTTCAGAATGTCTAAACTGAGAATAAAAGGAGAGAGAAAAAAAAGGATATATTGAAACATCTAATTCTGCTTCACTTGTGTGCATAAGAAAAACTACAGGCTTTCAGTTTAGGAGCACCAAAACAGAACGTTTTATTCTTGAAACCCCTGGAATTCTTCAGATAAATGAGACTTCGGAGAAATTAGAATATTTCAACTTTCATCAGAGGTTTGTATGGTTATGCAAAATACTTCAATGAAATAATCCTTAAACAACAGCTTCATTTCCGTTTAGTTTAATTCTCTTTGCCAGAAATCCCCTTCTCTTGAATATCAGGACTTAGCAACTAGAAGCAGATTGAAAAGGCTTTAGCTCTAACTCCAAAGTTTGTGTCTGGGTGGGCAGTATTAATGCCTTACATTATCTGCATTGCTTCTTCTTCATTAAATATATAAAGCCATAACTCTGAAAGGTCCATGTATAACTCTTCGCAAATACTGAACTTCTCTTTAGTAAAAATATTTTCCCAGTCCCAGCTCTTCTACAGATTACAGCACATCAGACATCCACACTGGTGGCAAAGACTTGGTAATATATCCAGTGCTTTAAGCTCAGCTCTGTGAATAGCTGGAGCAAATGTGCTTTGGTTCTGCTGTCAGAGTATCTGAGGAGAGGAGAAACTCTGATAGTTGGTATGGCCTAAGAACCTCCCCTCTTGGAAACTACAAAAGGCACCACTGAGGTAATAGTCTTTAATTGAACCGTCAACACTTCAACAGAATTGTAACCATGCTTTGCAGTTTTGTTCAAGAACTAGCCACTTAGTTCAGCCACTTTCACAAGAGCCACAAGCTTTCTTTTTTTTTTAAGAAGCCAATTTCTGGTCCTTACAGATATGGAAGAACACTAGGCAGTGTAGTGTGATGACATTGTTATGATCCATGTCTTAGCATCCAGAAAACTAAAAGGAAAGAGAAAACAATCCCAGAGAACAGCTGACTGGACTAAATTCTAATGCATTTAAATCCTATGTTTCTTTTTTTTTTCCTCCGAAACCCAGAGTTTTTTAGGCCTGATTAAAAAGAAGATATTAAATACTGGAGCCTCAGATTCCATATCCCCAAACACTACACTGAAAGGTAGTGCTTCCTGCATTTTGTGGGGATGCTCACATTTAGCAGACGTGCCCTGGATCACTGCCAGGACGCCTGTGCACTTTTGGAGGCAGAGGTAGAGTTGGCCAAAGTGAGAACTCTGCAGTGCTTCACAGAGTACACTAAAACTATGCGTCTAATTGCAGTAACATTACAGCCTAACATTTTTTAGAATAGTTTTCTTTCTGTTATGAACATTTCAAGTCATATTAAAATCAGCAGGGACACGTAGAGGGCATATTGTGACCCTGTGTTATGCAGCCTGCGCATGGAATTGTACAAATTTGTGATGTAAAATAATCCTGGAAGCTATTAGAGTACTGTTTTCTTTTTATAATCCACATCAGATTTCTGCTCTGCAAAAACATACTTAAAAGCTCCAGAACCCCTTAAAGAATTGATTATTTTTAGGTCTTTGGGGGGTGTATGCTCTTTAAATCCAGGCAGTTTTTTTTTTAACTAAACCTGGCTATGCGTAGCTATTAGTAATAAACTATTTTGCATGCCCAGTAAAAGCTTTTGGCATATATAGCTTTACATAGAAGGCACAGCACATTGCTGAATGCAACTGATTTTGCTACTAATGAAAATAATTCTCTATTGTATTAAAAAAATAATAATAAATTGGGCTTGCCCCTATTTTCTTATTTGTTAAAAAGTGAAAATATAGCTAGATATGGAGATAAATAATATATACTCTTGCTGAAGAAAGAATTTATTTTGCTTTCTAGACACTGTCATAAATCTTAAGATACAGTTTTCAGGGCTGCTCAGGGTATTAGACCTTTTACTTTTTATATCAACGCGAATTGAGCGTGCATGTCCTATAGAACTAGATTTTCAAAGAACGTTAAGGAGCAGTGACAAAAAAAAAAAAAAAAGGCTCATTTGTAAATGAAATAGGAGATCAGAATATTGCCAAAGACACTATAGCCCGTAACTGAAATTCAATTCCTGCTGTACTAGATGCTGCAGTATAAAATAAACCATATTCCTAAAAAGCATAAAATTCACATAGAAATGAAGCAGGAATTAAAGCATTACTATAATAGCCTTACATGTGAGAAACTGAATGAACTAATTAGGAGCCTCTTCAAATGTTACCTATTAAAGATACCTTACTATGCCTTCAGCGTTTGTTTCATTTTCTAGTTCTTTTAGGAACTGAAGTGTCAGTAAAAAAAATTACTTACATCAACACATTCAGAAAGATTGAGTCATTTTATTTCTATTTAAGAATGTGTAATGACTTTCAAGATCAAACTTCAGGCTTGTTGATCCTAAACACATTTGATTTTTGGTTGCACTTAGAGACTACAGTGGCAAGCGGATTTTGCATATTGTAATGCCGGCCCTGGCAGATCATAACATGATTGTTTGCCCCATGTGGAATTCACTGCCAAAGTCCCTTAGCCTTTCACTACACATAAGGAGTAAGGTTAAGTTAGCACTGATGTGCTGTGCAAAGAGAAGATTGAGCATTTAGACATGGATTCGTTTCACGTCTAAAAGATTTTAGCTTCTTTCCCTTCTTTCTCTCCCTCTTCCTCTTTCTCTTTTTCTATCCCTCCTTCTGTATATCCCTCACTCCCTTTCTTCTGCTTTCAGTCGTAGCTAATACAACAGCATGGAATAATTTGCTGTCTGTCATTTCTGCCTGAAGCTGTCCCACACTGAGTTGGGCAATTAAATATTTATGGAAGACTACAAGGGAAAGTGCATGTTTGAAACATGGGAAAGAGCTTGCAGCCTAATTATAGCATTAAATTAGGAAGGACAAGATATATTTCTTATTTCCAATCAATAAGTAATATAAAAAATGAATTATTTAGTGGAGTAGGTATTAGGAATCTGAGCTCCATTTTCCATACGACACTGACTGCGTTACTATTTCTGGTTTTCATTTCTGGACTAAGTTATTTGTCTATAAACTATATATTACAGTTTGAGTGCATTTACCATAGAGTTTTGTACATGAGAAAGGTTTTCCTAAATTTATATGACACATATAATATACAATAAGACAGCCATTACCATTTAGGAACAAAATGATGGAATCACATTATAGAGAGCCATGCTGTGTTTGGAACTCAGTAAAGGTCAAGAAGAAAACCACAATTTGGAGTGGCTAGAGTAGGGAAAGAAATTCCATGGTTTGTTGACACCATAAATACTACAACCAGTTGTTTTCTGGCCTCAAAAATAAATACTAGAACTGGAAAAGTTCATAGAAAGGAAATTCAAAAGAATTGAATTACTTTCACTCAGAGGATGAATGTGTAGACCAGAGGTCTTGAACACAGGAATAAAGACAACTAAATGAAGACAGAAGTCTTTAACATTGTGAATAGCATGGTGGGGTGCCACTTGTCATTTCCAAAAATAAAAATAAAA
>VXAB01013501.1:4307-139271 GCA_013399175.1 Odontophorus gujanensis
TTCCCTTGCCTTCCCTTCCCTTCCCTTCCCTTCCCTTCCCTTCCCTTCCCTTCCTACAAAACTACTGTGACACCTTAGTTAAAAAACCAGTCATTGCCTGTGATAAATAGCAGACTTTGAGGATCTACATTTTGCATGTGGTCCCTCCAGAGACCGCTCTGTGCCGAGCTGTGTATATCTAGAAATCTGAGGCAGTATACTTTTCCTTCGTATCTGTTTCTGTTTACCTAAAAGATCAGAGCTCCTATTTGTGTTTTCATTGTGTCTCAGTGTTTGCGTTGGGGCCAGTGAGTAACCACGTTCTGCTCTTTTGAAGGCTCAAAGCAGAGCACCGGTGCGGTTACTTCTGAGTTGCAGCGCTGGAGAAAAGTTGCAGTTTTCTGCAGGTTCGTCTCCGATGAGGGAGGAAGAAACTCCTTCCACTGCCTTTATCTTATTTGGGTGGGATCTTGCAAGATGTCTAATGAAAGGCAAAGCTCACCGGATTGGGATAGTTAGAATGAGTTTGGATGAGAAGTAAGTGAAGAAATGGTGTGTATATACATCAGAGTGTGTCCCTCCCACACCTGCAATATTTATTCTCTGTTACTAGCCAGAGAGATGTCCCTTCTGCTTGACACTGTGTCATGTCAGAACGTTTCTGGGCAGTGTGGTTGTGAGGCACTGAGATCAAGCAGGAAATCTGTTCACAGCTGAATTAAGTGCTGGCTTCTCTCACAGGACCTTAGTGCAACCTTTTTTTTTTTTTTCCTGAATTCTCCTGCTCCTGGATTTATGTAATTAAATGACAACCTCAGCTCTTGTGAGAAATAAAAAATATGGTTTCTATACATCATGATTCTAGAGGGACACTTTAAAAAGTGATTTGATGTTCCCCTAAATGTGCAGCGACCAACAGAGAAATAAAATGAAACCTACATTTATTATTAGGAAAAATCTTGAAACTTTTAGCCGTGCTTGTCATTTTTAAAGCTGAGTTATGATTTAGATGAGACATTAAGAACAGCTTTCTAATGGGAAGTTGGGAAGCACGAGAATAGATTGCCTGGAGAGACAGTGGGAGGATTTGAAAATTGGTTGGACAAATGTGTGCCGGAACGCTGCAGCTGCAACCCATCCAGCCCCATGCAGTGGACACACCAGGACCCCATCGTGCCCCTGTGGACAGGGGCTGTCACACCCGGGATCACTCCCTGCCCCGTGCTGCCTTTCCGCTTGACTTCTTTGGGCTTATTTTTTGGGCATAAGCAGCTCCTCTGGGCAGCCAGGAGCGAGGCAGGGGGTCACCTTCTCTGCACACGTTATACATGAATAAACACCTTCCTAGGATTACTCAACCCAAGTCCGCTGTGTGCCTGTTTCCCTGCTGACACACCATTAGCATCTGAAGCATCTATATTTCCCGAATTGCAGAGATAACTTATCGCTCCAGCTGCTTATCTCAGACCTGCCCCATGGATCCAGGGGAAAGATTTCCCCTTTAGCGTTAACAACGGGTGCCTGATGCTTACTTTGAAACGTTCCTCCTCTTTTAGAAAAGAAGTGGTGGGATTCTTGCCCTGCACATTTTGCATCTCTCTCTCCATCTCTGTGCCCATCCAGCTGGGTTTATCACTGCTGGAGCACCGGCCCACTCTTTGCTGGTAGTGCTAGCTGTTCCATGCAACATTTACCCTTGGACATTTGGGATGTGTCAGGAGCGTGCCCACATTGCACGCTCCTGAACTGGTGTGCAGCTGAGACGATGGGCTGGGAGGGGTCAGCTGCACTCTCATAAAACTCTTCTAGAAGTTGCTGAAATGTGGAGTAGAGGAAGGAGTGTCTGTCTCATTGCCTTTTTGTGTCTTTTCTTTTTTCTCTCAGTGGCTCCTCTGGCTATCAGGTCAGCACTTGCCATGTTCTGCATAGGTTCACATTCTGCAAAAAAGTCAGCAGGCAAAAGAGCTCATAACAATGAGCGTGACAGTGAGCAGGAGGTGGGAATGGGATGGTTGCACACAGCAGGCATCTGTCTGCAGTCCCCTGCCACCAAGGACAATTTGGTGCTGGCAGCATCCAAGGGCAGCCAGATAAAGCTTCACTTCATGGCCAGGGATAGAAAAACTCTCTTCAGCCCATACTTGCCCTCTTCTGCCTTAGGTCATTTTGCTGCAAATGAAGGCATGGGAAGTGAGGTTACAGTGCAAAGTCTGGCCAGGATGTCTGCCCTGGCTGGAATAGTGTTCTTTGCAGCTCTAAGCTAGCAGTATGTAGCCACCTCCAGCTCACCACTGCTGAGATGAAGTAACACAAGATGAGAGGCAACCTCAAGTTGTGTCAGGGGAGGTTCAAGTTGGATATTAGGAAGAATTTCTTCTCCAAAATAGTGGTGAGGCACTGGCATGGGCCACCCAGGAAGGTGGTGGAGTCACTGTCCCTGGGGGTGTTCAAGAACTGTGTGGAGGTGGCACTGAGGACGTGGTTAGTGGGCATGATTCTGTGAAGGGAGGGGTAGGTGGCTGGGCTAAGTGATCATAGAGGTGTGTTCCAACCTTAATGATTCTGTGATTCTGTGAACACCAGATGTCCCAGTGCAGCTGCCACCAAGAGCTGCCTCTCCATAGGACCCCCAGCCTGCTTGTGTCTGTATGCATGCACTTGGACCGTGATGCCCAGTCCTAAAGTGTGACCAGACACAAGCAGTGCTACTGGGAGCTGCTGTGACTGTGCAAGGCTGGGACTTGGTGGGGACACCTTCCTGCTTAGGGGTGCTGCAGCTTTCTTACTGCAGTTTCAGGTAAGAAAATAGACAAACTTTAACAGGAGAGGAAGAGCAAGGTAAGAAGCAGAGCATTACTCTTGCTATCCTGAGCACTGGTATTTCTAAATCACATGCTTCGTCATGCCATGAAACCTTATCAGAAGTTGCACATAACTAACCATGGAATCTAGATTCATTGGCTGAATTTTTTTTGTAAGAGATATCAGCAGCATGAAAGGCACCCTTTCGCTATCACCTATAGATAAATTCCCTGATGTTTTTCATCATGAGATTCTGCTTCCTCTTGCTTATGTAGCTTTGCCATCCGTCTCGGTTTGACTGTTTCAGTGCTTGATGTTTTCAGCCAGAGCAAGATCCGGGAGACAAGGGAAAATATAAGCTACCCATCTTTCATTTCAAAGCAGAAGCTCCTAAAGTTTGCAAAGTTACGAAGTCTGCAAGGGAAGACTTGAAGGTACAGTGAGAAAGCAAAACCACCTCAAGAGGCAAATGCAGGCACCCACTTTCACTGTTATTTGAAAAATCCTGGTTTTACAGCTGATCTGTGAGGTTTTTTGTGTGTGGCTTGATTTGTAGTTTCTTAATGATTAGGTCTGGCAGCATTGTTTATAGCCCTGCCAGACTTCTAACAATGAAACTTTTTTTTTTTTTTTTTCCCATCTAGTCTCTGTCTCAAAGCAAACTATCCTGGAAGCACTCAATTTGGTGCCTCAGTCATTTCAGCGAATGAAATTAAGGGAAAATGATATATCTGAGCATCCTCAAAATTGCAGTTATTTCTTTGGGAAGATCTAGCACAGCACGCTCTCAAACAGAAACTCAGAATTTTGAAGGGCAGGGAGGTGCCTTAAGCCAGATTCTAATGTTTCTGAAAATGTTTGTTAACAGAGAGATGCTTCTTTAGTCTTTACCACACACAGTCCTTGCAGACTCCATATGCAATTACTGTGCTTCAGCCTCTCCCTTCAACAGGTCACGACCAGATCACAGAAGGAGAAGCAACCCCAAGCCAGTGGATTAGGTGAGGATATCCCTGCAATCTCTCTTTGTGCTTACTTTATATTTCTGTGTTTCTGGAGAAGGGAACTGCCAGTAGGGATCTCTCTCTTGTGGTTTTACATTCCATTTTATGGGATGATGCTGGGATACAGGAGAAGGGAAGAGCTACTGGAAAAATGTGGGGGAAAAGAGGAGAAAGGCAATTGTAGGCTAGGGATTGGGTGAGTTTATGAGGACCAGGAGAGCTTTGGAGGCTGATGTATGAGGCTGGAAGGGAATGGAGTGAGGTCAAGGGCTCATGGCTCCCTGCAGGACCCAGGACAGGACCCATGGGTGCCCCTTTCAGCAGTGATGTTCTGACCTGTGAGTAACAGCACACCCACCAGCCTTGCCTGTGCTCCCATACACCTCTGGAAGCACTACATAAAGTATACCAGCCTACTACTGCCACTAGGTGCCATTAGCTTAAGCAAATAGTGCCACAGGGCTAATTGGGAGTGAAGGACTTGGTTCTCTGCACAATAATACATTTACTTTAAAATAAATAATAAACTTACGAATTTTATCTGTTTGTGAGTTAAGGAGGTTCAATGATTGAGCCTGCAAAAGTTATACCACACCATAATTAAGTTTCTCCTCCAAATAAAATATGCCGATATCACATAGCTGGCATTGAGTTATCCTCACTGGATACTCCCAAACTTCCAAGTGGAGATTAGCCACAGACACCAGTCCAGGTCCTGTTGTTCCCTGTCAAACCTCAGAGACATGAAGCTGCCAGAAATCAGCAGAAGTTTCCAGTGGCACCAAGCCCATGGGCACAGAGCAGATCTGAGTGTTTTCACTCCTTCTAAATCCCCTTTCTGTCAAGCTCTAAAATGACAATTTGAGGTGGGTAGAGTGAGCATAACTCTTGGGAGCAGTCTTTTTTTTTTCTCTTGCCTTGTATGCTTAATAATTTCCAGTGAGGACACAGCAAAGGCAGAAGTCTTGGTTGTACACTGAATATTGATCAGACTGTTCTGCACCTACTAATTCTTAAGCAGAGATGAGCCATTTCTGCACTGGGGAAAATTAGGTAGGTTGGTTCATTCACTTTTAAAAAATAATCTCACAGAAGTGCATTCTCCTCACTCCACCTACAGTTCCTCTACCTCCATCCTTACACAACACAACCTTCGGTCACCTGAGTTCCTGCAGTACCTGCAGAGCACACTGCAATCTGCTCAGTTGTAATAGAGAGCGTTTCCAAAATTAATTATCTAGAAACAAATTTTAAATGGCTGTTTCATGTAAGAGAGAGAAAAAGAATTATTGTGGAGGAATGACAAATTTTGCAAGCATTCCCTTTGTGCTCCGTAGTGCAGCCTCCACATCCTCCCCCACTCCCCTGCGCAAATGAAGATGTAATAGGAATGAAAGTAGTGATGCTACTCAAAAGATGTAGGTGCGTGCCTCATTTCCAGCAGGTGCACAGGCCATCTGATGTGCCCTGCATTCAGCATGCCTGGAAATTTTTTGCTGGATCAGGACCTAGAGGCGTGCCATGTTGTGCCTCCCAAGCTGTGTATGTGAGCAGCTCCTCAGGACTGCCTGGCCTCGCAGAGCTGCTACCCAGCTCTGATTTCTCTTGCTCTCTGAAAGAGTGCTCATTCCCCTCCAGTAATTCTTCAACACGCTTTTTGGGATTGAGTGTTGTAAAAAGCTACATAGTAAGTCAGTGTTAAACATAACATTTTAACTGTTCCAAATGTTTTTATTTTTTTTCTTTTATTAAAAAGAGACCCTTGTAAATGTAAATACAGTTTGCTTTAAAGTGTTCATGGAAGCAAAACAAGTTTACAGTCTTTTACCCTGATGTTTTATACATCAGTGAGGGTGGGGACTGTATGCACGAGTCTGAAAAAAAAAAGAAGAAATGACAAGAAAAGAAAAATTGAAGGCCGACAGGTGTAGATGGGCTGGAATAACAAGGATTATATTCCAAAATCTAAAATGAAGATGGGTTATACCTGTCCCTTGCCAAAATTAAAAAAAGGAAATCTAATCGGCAGAGCAGGCAGCTGACTTTGACCCATAGACTTACAGAATAAAATGCCATTTGCATCCTTTTTCTTTTCTGCAGTCTCAAAGTGGTAATAAATAGTGCAGTAGAAAAGAAGTGTCAGAGGAATTGCTCATTTTAAAACTTTTTTACATTAATCTCTTTTCAAAATGAATAAAGTAAGAAACTGAAGGTAAACAGTTGTGTTTAATATATAAAAAGCATATGAAATGAGCTTTAAGATTTATGTTTTTATGTATATGTGTTTATTCCTCTTTGATGACTGTAAAATACATAAGAATGAAAAAGAGACCTTCATTTTTTCCCTAAGCACTTTATATGCATCTCTTTTTCTAAGGCATCCTGGCGTCAGAAATCACTTGCAATATACATGATACAGGGCTTTGCTGTGATACACAATTTTACTAAATGACAGAGTAAATAGAAGACTGTATGTACAGTAAATGGGACCGAAACATTACGTAGTGTAGGAAAAATCAAACAGACTGTCTACCTCTGGCTGTGGCATTTGCCTTCTGTAATAAAATGCTTGATTATTTTTCTTCTGGCCTTACAGACCGCCCAGAAGCAGGGGACATTCAGGCTGACTGACCACAACCACCTCTGTCCCTGGGGCCATTTCTAAAGCAGCATCCCCAGCTGGAGACAGACATGTGCAGGCAGGCTGCATCTCGCAGGCTGAGCCAGTGCTGGGAAGCAGATGAGGACTGGGCATACACATAGGAAGTCCTACCCTTAGTGAAGGCCCTGGGGTTGTTGCTGCTGACCTCAAGGCTTCTCTTCCTGACCAGAAAAGTCAACACTTAGAACAGAAACCTTTGGATAAATCCTTGAATAAAGCTTACCATGTCCACAGCTACGAGCTAGTACATCCATTTGCTTGCAGTGCTTCTGTTCATATGCAAAATGATGAAAAAAAGTGCATTCTTAAGGACACTTGCAGGCTGCACAATGCTGTGCTGAAGCGTTTATTACATCGATTCAACTGCTTCCCATAGGTTATGCAAAATAATCTTTCCGTATCTCACTGAATTTGCATCCTGAGAGTGATTGATACTCTGTGTGATGGGGCTGACTTCACTTCCCCACCACACAGGTGTGTGATGGATCCTAGTTTGAGGTGTGCTATTATTTACTGCCGAGGTTATTTCATAAATTCACTTTCACACTTCTAATTCAGACCTGCATACTTTCTAAGTGGAGGGCTCTGTTATTAAGTCATCATTTTTGGAGAAAACTAAGCCAAACTAAAAGGTACCAGTAATAGATTGGTTTTATTCCACTCCATAAATGTGTGAAGTATTGTTTTATTGTACATTAAAAGTGTGATTATGTGTTATGGTGTCTTTGGATCATGTCAATGGATGAGTGCCACTTTTCATTGCTAGCTTTAATCTGGGTGTAGATCACTTTTAGTTTTCTAGGAGATTTGTTGGCAAGAATATGAAAACATTTAACGCTCAAATTAAAAAGGGGGAAAAAACTCTAAAACTGCCCAACAGGGTAGTGTTAATTTTCAGACTATCTGAATATTGGCATATGGGTATCACTTGCCATTGAAAAGCCAGCGCTTCTATT
The DNA here is from genome assembly GCA_013399175.1 of Odontophorus gujanensis. Classification (NCBI taxonomy): domain Eukaryota; kingdom Metazoa; phylum Chordata; class Aves; order Galliformes; family Odontophoridae; genus Odontophorus; species Odontophorus gujanensis. The sequence continues at coordinate 11,711 of VXAB01013501.1, forward strand.
CAGCAACTGTTTTCCTTTCTAGCAACAGGGAAATGATGAGGCTTCCTGGAGAACACATGTTGTTACTGCTGACTATTCAACGGCAGCCACTGGATCCCTCATTTTCTGCTTTACAACAGGAAAAGTATTTGATGTTGGTTGGGGATTGACAGAAGCCAGTCAAGAATATGTGCCTGCCTAACCTCTGCCAAGCAGGAACACAAGGCAGAAATTTTAGAAGCAGGAGAGACATTAGTCTTTTAGCCTAGAAGAATGTTAGAAGGGATGATAACACTCTTACTGGGTTGAGTCAATCATGAAACAGCTCTTTTTTGCACATTACTCCTCAGCTCAGCATGGAATAGCCTGCCTACTTATTTGTTCTTGATTGATCTGGAGTTTTTCAGACAGATGAAGAACAGAATCATCCCTTCCTTTCTGTTATTTGAGGTATAAATTATACAGTAATTTTTTTTTTTTTTTTAATTTTAAACCTTTATTTAGAGTGCTTAGGATAGCTGTGCCCTGAATGTCTGTTCTGCAACAGTTTTGTTTCTGAATTCTTGCTCACTGTGTGGGCTGTCTCTGTCTATACAGGCTTTTTCTGATTACCCTTGTCCTTGGTGAATATGATGGCAGCTGTGCTACTGCATGGCTCCAGCTGTGCAATGAAAGCCAAGCAGCACTGTCTTGTCTGGATACGCAAGACAGGAACCAACATGAAGTTCATACATGCTTTTGTCCTTCTGCTAAGTCTGCCCTTACCCAGCATATTCTACCCCTCGCTAAGCTGTACCAAATGCAGATTCACAGGCATGTTCCCTACAATGTTTATTTGGGCCCTTAGTGCCCTTCCTTAAGTCGTTGTCCCAAAATATTCCATGAAAGAGAATACACTCTACTACTTTAAAGGACAAAATGAATTAAGATTTCAGTTGACCTTCTCCTCTCTCTTCCTCTTTTCCTATGTACTGCTTCAAGTATGCATCCCTTTGAACAGGTCTCACCTGTTAGCCATTCCTAAATCACACCGAGAGCTTTTTTGTATGAATACAGGAAATGTACATTTCCAGCTGTCATGGCTCACCTGACATCCCTTCTCCACAGCTGCAGGTAACCTTTGCAATTACTCGAACCATGACTAAGGCTACCTTCTCTTTGCAGGAAATATCCTCCTTTCAGCCTCAGTTGTGTCTTCTTGCTCGGTCCCGTTTGGCTGCTGTCTTGTCTTATCTAATAAACTTGGTTAGCCATTAGTTCCATTCTCTACTTTCTGCTTATTTTCATAAATATAATAGCTGGGTGGAATGTCTCAATAATCTTGATACCTTTCTTGATAGGAACCTCAGTGGACCAATTATGTTATGCTTGATTCCTTAGAAAAATGCTGCCTATGGAGGCTGCAGCCTTGACTTCAAGCTGTAACTTCAATATAGTTGAAACTGCTTCAGCAAGGACTGTGTGGGGATAATGTACTGCTACTTCTACAGCTCTTTGTTCCGCTCTACAGTCTTTACAGGTGCATGTTTGCTTTTGCTCCCTCTATGGCACGCTGATCATAGTCCCCTTTGTATGCCTAGTAGAGAGGTAACCCAGAAGGTAAAATGGTCCTAGATTCAGAGGCCCCTCAGACCCATAATAGGGTATTTGAAGTGTGCTGTGAGCTGTCATCTGTGGCTTTGCAAACAACATAATTATATATATATATATATATATAGTAATTCATTTGAAGGAGTGGTAGCAGTAGAGCCGAATCATACAGAAGAGTATGATTCACTGACCCCTGCTGCACAGTTAGTGATAAAGGGAGAGGATCATAGAGTCATAGAATTGCTAGAGTTGGAAGGGAACACTTAAAGGTCATCTAGTCCTGCATCAAACATCTGCAGCTCAGTGTGGTTACTCAGAGCCTGGTCCAGCCTGACCTTGAATATCTCCAAGGATGAGGCATCCACCACCTCTCTGGTCAGCCTGTTCCAATGCTTCACCACCCTTATTACAAAAAATTTCTTCCTTATATCCAATCTAAGTCTTCCCTCCTTTAGTTTGAAACCATTTCCATAGTTCTGTCTGCCCCCTTCCTTCTTAAAGCCCCGTTTAGCTACTGAAAGGTTGCTCTCAGGTATCTCTGGAGCCTTCTCTTCTCCACACTAAGCAACCCCAGCTTTCTCAGTCTGTCCACATAGGAGAGGGGTTCCATTCTTTGGATCACCTTTTTGGCCCTCCTCTGGGCACTCTCCAACAGGTCTACGTCTTGCCTGAACTGAGGACTCCACATCTGGATGCAGTTGAACCTCATGAGGATCACCTGGGCCCGCTGCTCAAGACTGTCTAGGCCACTCTGGATGGCTTCCCATTCCTCTGGTGTGTTGACTGCACCACACAGCTCGGTGTCATCAGCAAACTTGCTGAGGGTACATTCGATCTCACTGTCACTGCTATTGATAAAGATGCTAAAGAGCTCCAGTCCTGCTACTGACCCTTGAGGGACACCACTCATCACTGATCTCCATCCAGTCATTGAACCATTGACCACCACTCTCTGCGTACGATCGCACAACTAGTTCCTCATCCACTGAACAGTTCACCCATCAAATCCATATGTTTCCAGACCGAGGAGAAGGATGTTATGGAGGACTGTGTCAAAGGCCTTACAAAAGTCCAGATAGATGACATCAGTGGCTCTTCCCTTGCCCAGTGATGCAGTTACACCAACTTAAAAAGCAACAAACTTGGTGAGGCAGGACTTGCCCTTGGTGAAGCCACAAGTTTGCCCTGGTGAAGACAGAAGCAAGGAAGCCACTGGGAAGGGAAAGACCTAAGCATGGATTAAGCCACTCACCTCTGCTATCATTTCTTTTTCACTGAGGGAAACAAAATGAGACTTCTGAGACCTGTATAATTAAATTCTCACATATGAACCGTATTTTCATCTCTTGTCCTTTGCTTTTATAGGATATTATGTGCACATCTTTATTTCTGCCTTCTTGAGAAGAATGGCTCTACTAGTCTCCAAATATCCAGTTGTCTTGACGGTAGGACAAATGTTTAAGTACAGAAACTTGAAGCGAGGAAGTGTTTTTGGTGTAAAAAAGCAATCTCTACTGTAAGGAAGAAGGAAGTAAGATGCAGTCTAGTTTTCTCCTGTTTTAATGCAGATCTTGAACAGTTCTTCTGTCTTCAAAAAGGATCATTTGTATGATCAATCAATTAAGAAGTGGAGTTAGATGCAGATGTATGTTTTCCGTACAGAGAGTGGGAAACCACACAGAAAAATCAGTGTGCAGAGACCACTCCTTTGGCATACTCGAACTCATACACAGCTAATTTGCTGAGCATTTTACTCTTTTTAAAAACAGAACATTTGTAGCACTTGCTTAGAATGGCTGCTTGGCATTGCTGTCAGACTAAATCCATATACTTCCTTTGTATTAGATCACTGTTTTATTTCAAGAGTTACATGCATACAGGATGACAGCAAGCTGATTTTCCAAATTGCTCTGCTTTGTCACTGTTAGCTTCTGGCATTAGGCCATGCAGATACTCTGTTTTTGAGATATGTTCTGACAGTTTCAGAGTTGTCCCTCCAACTGTATCACCTTTCTGAAGGTCAGTTATGCTTTTATAGCTAGTGGTATATTATAAGGTGTTTCAGTTTTTGTCCTTTTTTTTTTTTTCGGTTTTTTTTTTTTCCTCATAAACACTAATTCTGTAACTCTATCAAGAAATAAACTCATAACTTCTCCCAACATGTTGACCTACTGAGAAACAGTCCAAAACCAACCTATAAGGGACATGGTACTTGACACCGATAGCCAGTTTCCTGCTTTCTGTGCATATTTCCTGCCACAGATCTCCCATTAAATAAAGGAGATTTGGAATAAAATGCCTCTCTGAATCCTTTTACTTCTCAATGTGAGCTGCCTGGAGTAGTAGCAGTCCCCTATCAGAGTGTTTTTCAAGCAGCAGAGTAGAATGGCTGGAAGTGCTAAGGATGCAGAAGTACCCAGCAGGGGAAAAATTGGCTTCTTGCTTTGCCAATGCTTTCTTGGCTGCCAATTTGCACAGAGAGCTGCAGATTCTACATGGAAAAGGAAACTTTCCGTTATTGTTGCACAACTCTGGAGATTCCCTGCCACTGAAAATATAATTAGAGATCTGGTTATCCAGCTAGAGGTCAGGAAGCTAGAGTTAATTGCTAACCTGTTTATCCTACTCAGGGGATAAAGCGTATAAATACAGTTACAAAGAGACTAAAGCCTAAGAGACCTCTGCTGAAAGCCTGCTTAGTCTTAAGGTAACAGCTTTGAAAGTGCCTGAGGGAATGAAAAACATGGGATAGCATACCTGCACCGGTGCAGCACCAGCAGTTTGCAGAGGTTCTGCTTTAACTGCAGCCCATCAGTGTGCACCTTCCCCCTCTGGTACCCGAAGCTGGATGAGCTGCTCTGCTGGAAGTAGGTGTCACCCAAGTGACTTGAGAGGGGAGGGTCCTTTGGAAAATCAGACTTAGGTACTCTGAAAAAGGTTCCCCAGACTTTTGTTTAGGCAGCCCACTCCTCCTATTCACCCTTCCCTGAGTGAATAGTCCTTACCCTTCAGTCCAGCGGCTGAAATCAATGCCTTTTCATGTGACCCTTTCATGTTTAAATGGCAGTAACCACAAGTAGTTTGTTTGCTATCCTTTCTTTCACTATCTGATTTCCTACATTAAACCCCTCCACGTATCTATTCTGAGTAGGTCATGAAATTCCTAATGTCTGTACAAGGCAGCCCACTTTCAACTGGAAGATTTTTGTTGCCCCTTGTTCGTATTGAAAACTCTGTGCACATACAGGCTTTGATTATCAATCACACACAATGCAGCAAAATCTGGACGGGATTTCCACAGGGCTTGGGAGAGCTTCTTCATGGCTCTCAATGTCAATCTTCCTTCTGAGCCTCTGCTTTCTCCTTCAGTTCATTTTTGGGCTACAGCACTTGAAAGAAGCCAGAGGACTTATTTTGGTATCAGGGAAACATCCTTTCAGTTTTGCTCTTCTCCTTTTGGAAAAAACAGGAGAAACTTCTTATCAAAGTTTCCAGAAACATTTCTCACCATTGTAGGTTGAGTGTAGTGGTGTCTCTTCTCCTCATCTTCACCATGTAAAAGAAAGGAAAGTGGTTTCAATGCTTTCAACTGAGGGAATACTTCTGCCCTTGTGTTGGTGATAATGCTCGGGTCAATGCCAATCGCAGGCTCATGGGCTCCAAAGAAAGTTAGGTGTGTACTTTGGCTTTGCCCTAAATCAGGGTCTTGAGCACTTGCTGGCACATCCCTTCTCATACACTATCATCAGAAAACGTCTTATTATCTGCTGCTTAATACAAACATGATGAAGTAGTTGATTCGTGTTATTTAATAAGAAGATGACTGACTGTTCTGCACTGTCTGTTTGTGTCTTAGGAGCCATAAAATGAATCCATTAACTTATTAACTTCTATTTTGAAATCTTTCATGGACCTGTCATGTTATTTTGATTGGAGTAAATGATTCATCTCTTTTTAACAACTATATTTTGGGTCCAGAGAGACTTACACACTTCCGTTAATAGGTCAGAATTATGAGATGTATCACTCATGTTCGGAATCTTTTTGTAGTGTAGCTTATTAATAATAGATTTGAATATCAAAAATAATGATATGCCGTTTCAGCATTTAATTTTGGGAAACATTCAAAAGATTTCCCCCTTGTACTGACACAGTCAGTGATGAAGACTGAGGGAGACAAACTGTACTGTAGGTGGGAGCAGAGACACTGCAGCAGCTAATGTGAGGTTGAGCTTTAAATTTTTATGACAATTCATAAACTGTTTTTCTTGCCGAGACCCTGGCTAATCGCAGCCTCTCCCTGACAATTTTCTTGTTCTGATTCTCATGGATTTAATGGTGTTCGTGGGGGGTGAGCCGGGCGAGATAGCTCGCTCTTGTAAGCTGCTTACCCTTGTGTACGTTTTTCTTCAAGGAATGTCATGTCTTCAGCAAGCAGTTAGCAGCGAGTGATTTCTCTCCTCTTAATACTTGTCTGTCTAATGGTTTTACTACTGGAGAGTGGACATGTTAGTTCAAAGCGATGGCTCTGAAGCCTTTTTTCTAGATGAAGCTGTACTGGGGTGTTATCCTTACACCTGGTATCTCTCTGTGCCTTCCCTCATCTCCTTTCCACTCACCCTGCCCCTCACCTTGGAGCTGTCTCCAACAGCTTTACCTTCCCTATCTTGCACTATCTTCCCTTGCAGACTGGTGGAGCTGTTTTTATTTATTTTTTAATTGAAATATCTTGTCCCCTTGTGCAATGGTGGTGATATTTGCTTTTTGCAGTGTGTCCCAGATAACCCTATTAGGATCATCTCCACAGCTGGTCAGCTACATCTTGCCCTTCCCTTTCTCCTTGCAGCTTGGCTGTATGCTGAAGCTTCACTCTCCACCTTACTGAATTCACATTTCCTTTCTACTCCTTTAAGACATAGGGCTGTTTCATTCTCTTCTTGATTTCCAAGAAGAGCTCCAAGTAAGCAGAGTTTCCTGCTTTGCTAGCATCTTCAGTCTCACAGCCCTTGTGTATAGGTTTTCTTATCCGAATGAGCTCATTCATATGTTACCATCTCGCCTCTAAAATTTCTTCTCAATACTATTTCAGACAAAAATCCTGCAAAAATTGACACCTACTGGTGGCTGGGTACAGAACCCATAAATACTCTCAGAATCCCTTTTATTTGGATGTGCCTTTGAAGTACATTTGAATACATCCCTGACTTATTCTGTACCACCTGGCAGTGCCTGTGGAGAGCCTCTCTAGCCCAGCAGATACTCCAGGAGTGAGGTCACTGGCATGGATGGCCATCAGACCTGCAGAACCAGATGTCTGTGTCCCCTGTTAATTCAAGCAGGGATGTCAATGGTCTTGGTCCTTCAGTGTGTCTGCTCTGGGAGGAAGTAACCTTTAAGTTAAAACACCTTACTTGGAGCAAGTGGTTTTGGCATTGTCAGGAATTCAGCTAGGAGCAAAGTGGTTCAGTGAGGGGATGTTTGGTGAATTTTTGTTCTGCTCTCATTGTGGAGATTTGATTGCTGTGCTGACTGTATAGTATGAAACACACAACATAAATTGGACATATATTTAATGTTCTCATGTTGCACTAGGGAAGGTCTAGGAATAATTTCCTCATGGAGAGAGTGGTCAGGCAAAGGAATGGACTGCCTAGGGCAGTGGTGGAGTCCCCATCCCTGGAGGCATATAAGAGACGTGAGGACATGGCTCTTAGTGATAGGATTTGGTAGGTCAGTTTGATGGTTGGACTTGGTGATTTTGGAAGTATTTTTCAACTTTATATGATTATATGAGTCTATAAAGCCCATATAATAAACACAGCTGCTGACCCTGAGGTAGCAAAACGTATTTAGAGACAAAATAATAACTGTCTTTACAGTTTTTCACCCCAACCCTCTGTCCCTTTTCTCTCACTGTGTTTCTATCAAGTTCAGGTTGTGTGCCCAATTTCTCAATGCTTTCCCTCCATGTATTTTACATACATAACATATATGCCATATTGTAGTGAGCAGCTTTAAGATTTTCACGTGGCTTACCTCATCCTCTCAACCAGAAATTTCATAAATAAATCACTGTCTTTCAAACCTTTTTGCAGGTTGCATCTGTCTGAAGCGTGTGCGCTTCAATAAGTGTGCCTGACAGAGAAATTAAAAAGAAAAATCATCTCCCAAACAGAAACTGTAAGAGGCATGTTGAGCTAAACACTTGCTGCACATTATTACAAGGGGAATGTGATTTGCAAAAGAGTGTTTAGAAAGTAGAGGTGACATTTTGTTTCCCTGAGCTCAGTGGGCCAGAACTTCAGCTGGGATAAATTGACACAGATTCACTGAAATCAATAACTGATTTGCACTCTCTGGGACCAGTCCTGTTGAATTCTAGCCATCAGTAGTTGAAGGGCATATATATATATTTTTTTCCTGAGAAAGCAAACATTTCTTCATAGGACGTCTGTTTGGATTTATTCTGTTTTCTGTGAGTAATTCAAAGAGATGGCGTCTTGTTTTTCAAAAGAAATGTGGATTTTTTTTAACTAAACAGATTTTTGGAAGCAAAATAAGTATAATTTTCCTGAAAAAAAAAAAAAAAATCTGTCATGTAAATAGAAGCTTAGATATATATATACCTTTTTTTTTTTTTTTGGTAAAAATGAAAATTTTGGTTGAAAACAAGTGTTCAGTCCAAAATACTATCTGAACACCTGATGGGAAGTGTAGTTTGGAGATGGAAAGCCTCTCTTCCTCTTTTTTTGCCATATTTCCCTGCTTTATGAATACATGGTGACCAGGACAGGTAAAGTGCTGGGAGAGATGTGGTATGGTCAGAGACCCCCAAAGGAGGAGTGTGGCTGCATGAAGCTTGGCAAGATTGCTGAGGCTTTGCAGTGGTGTTCTTCTGTTGTGCATTTTGGCCTTTCTTACCTCATCTGAAAAGCCATTGGCTTGTGAATTTCCACCCCACTGCACCACATCTTCCTGTTCACCTGCAGTATGGGGTATGACAGGAGAAAGGCCAGGTCAGGAGCAACACAGTTTGCATGGGGCCAACCCTCTCTCTTCTGCAGCTCTCTTTGCCTTCCAGGAGCACCTGGGCAGGGGCTAAAGGTGGTGGTGGAGGCCCCGTTTCTCCACATCCTCTCAGATCTCTGCATTTCCACCATCAGGCCAGGTGATTCACTGCACACTCTGGCCTCCGCACGTGAAGCCATGAGCGTTTGTCTTCAGCTTCAACATTGCCACCTCCAGGTGCTCCAGATCATGCAGCTTACCATCTTTAAACAGAATGTGTGAGCCAAAAGGCAGGCTTTGTGTATCTTCCGGAGAATAGCATACCCTCATGCCATTCTGGTTTTTGCTCTGAGGCGTTGTGGATAATCTGAGTCGCCCTGGGCCTGATGCTTATTTGCAGTGAGGCCACCTTACACCAAGGCCTTAAAAAGGCAAACACTAAATTTGCACTCTTTAAGACCTTGTTTTATTGCCAGAAGGGGGTAAAGTGGCCTTTGCAGAAAGGAAAGGAGAGTTTATTTATTCCCAAGGCAGTTCTACCTAAATCCTGCAAGAAGGCTGATTTTTCTGTATCCAGCTTTATGTTTGGATTGTGTTTGGAAATAGCAGTCTAAATGCTAGCTGCATACTTGCCACGTGTGGCTGGCTCTTTGTTTTTTCCAGTGCACACTGCATTGCTCAACTCCTGCTCTTTCCTGCTAGAGCAGGTGTCCTCCCTGGCTATTGCCTTGCTTTGGTGTGTGTGAAAAACCTGTTTGTGTGAACAGCCTTAGGATTACCACAAAAAAAGCATTGTTAAAGAGGGCATATTCATATTCAGATGGAGCTTTATTGTGTTTTAATCTCTATATACTTAAGCCTATAAATATGTGCTAACGCTAAAATCAATTTTGAACTTTTAAACTAGATTTTAAAATCATCCTTTTTTTCCCTTTCCTTCACCAAACGGGAAAAAACAACACCAAAGCAAAGGACTGAGTAGTGATTGCATGCCGTAAGTTGCTGTGCTCTTTTGCATAAAAGATTTTCCGTATTACAGCAGGGGGCCTTCCCCTGATATGTCAGTGAGAAGAAGAAAATTCATTTCTTACACCCGCCTGTCATTTGCCCTTTTATGATTGAACCATATACTGCTAGACAGCCACAAAAATGACAAAAGCTTCTGCAAGTGAGTACATCTGATAATCGCAGCGTTTGGCTAAATTTAGCACTACGGTAGTTGATACTGCAGTGTCCAATAGAGAGAGAAAAAAAGAAGAAACTCTGTGTAATCCTATTTTGCAGTCTGAGAGACTGTAGAGATTACCTTACATGATCCATCACTTTAAATAGTGCTTCTATTTTGTTAATCTTCTAGATTTTAAGAATTTCTCTTAAAAAAAAAAATAAAAATACAAACCAAACCTCTAAAGACTTCAAAGAAACTGAAATGCTTTGGGCTGATTGAGTTTATGAATTTTGAGGTTAAAGTGGTTCACCTTTATAGAATGCCTGCAAAGAAGGTCCAGCCCCTGGCATCTCTGTGTGCTCTGGGACAGGAGGAGTAGGAAGATCTCCCCAGGAAGCAAATTTTCTGTACCGGCACTGTAGGAAGTTATGCAAAAGTGAGGGAGGTTTTGCATGTGGAAACCCACCGTAGCATTTTTGCTTGATATGAGGGAGACAATGAATGTGCTGCCTCTGGAAATAACCCGTGAAGGCATGTTCCAGATGAATGTAGTTGTGTTAGCAAAGAATACTGTATTTATTAAAACAAACCAGATGCAGCATTTTGATGAAATTTAAAAACCTAATGGGAGCCATATGGTCTGTCTGTCCCAAAGCTCATTGATATAACTGGGAATATTCATCCAAGACTGCTTTCAGAAGGATGTCAGTTAAAAAGTAGGTTCTGATTTTGACTTTGGCCAAATAGCATTGGAATTTTAATTCCTAACAATACCTGAGTAGTATGAGAAATGGAATGGCAGAGTACTTTAAAGAAGTGTGCTTAACATTTTGATGAATTGATAAAACAATTTCAACCCAAAAAGGTAACTTAAAGAAACATAAACGGACGTGACTTGAAGAAGCATCACCTAGCAAAACATACACCACCTGGGGGGCCCTGCTCTGCACCTTGTCCAGGCAAAAGCTCCAGTGACACTTTTTCATCAGCTGTGCAATGCTATAAGGCTTTGAAAACTTCACCAGTCGATAGCCTAGACGTATTGGACTGATATTACAAACAAATCATTTTCTTACCATAGCAGAAAAATCTTTCCATCAGAACATTAGAGCATACTGAAATGAATAAAAATGTGTATGAAGTTCTTTCAAATGGTTATCATCTGTATGTGTAGCTACTTAGGGTTTTATGAGAGTAGTTTGAAGTTCTTGTTATTAATTTGATGAATTTTATTGTATTTTCATGAACATTCAAAGCACGTTGTTAAACATTGTATATTTACTTTTTTTTGATGTGCAAAGTCGTTGATATAATTAATATTTAGCCTGTGTAACTCCAGTATCAATCCCCCCCTTCCTCATTAACATCATATACATCGCAGCTGGGAGCACTGTCTTCTTCCTTCACTGCTGGAAAGAAATGTTGCAATCAGAGAGGGTTCAGTGAAAGGGATGAGGGAGGTGCTAGGCACCAGCCACCTTAAAGAAAGGCACTTAAAATATGTATTCTGCATTTCAGATGAATCTTAGTTTCACAGTTATTAACTTAGCAGGAAACGTGATTCTGGAAGATAGGGATGGGGTAAAAGACAGTGGGAAAGGTGGCAGAACAGTAAGAAACTTTCTGGGTCTTACATCCCTGTAGCACCCTAGCTTTTAGTTTCCTCTGAAAAGAAGTGATGAAGTGTGCCAAAATATTAATAGAGAGAATAGAGATTTTCAGTGCATTTGTCAGGATAAAGCTATTAATGGGACTGGAACTATGATGGAAGCTCAAGTCTTTGGCTAGTAATGGCTGATGATAATATTATTAATACAGACATTTCACACTTCATTTTTATTTCAGATTATATTGTTAAATATTTAAAATGGGCTTTAAAATGTGACTATTATTAGGACTTATCTGATGTTATGTTAGATTGCCAAGCCCTTTGCATAGGTTACATACATATACGAGCTGTGACACACACTCCATCAAATTCCCTCTGTGGAATTCAATATACAAATTATAGGTTACTACAATTTGAAGTAGGATGTTTGCAATGTAGAGTAGGCAAAAACTACTGTTTGGGGTGATATACAGCTTTTATGAGAAGGGAAGATGCTTACTATTCTGTGTTAAGATTTTAGTAGCAGGGTACTGGAGAGCTGAGGTGCCTCTGGTTTCTGCTGGGGCTTATTTCTCCTTTGCACACCGAGAGCATGCTACCCAGCAAAGTGCTAAGTGGTTTAGCATGGGGTGAGTCCCCACAACCAAATTGCACAAGGGCTTTGCTCAGTTGAAGTTTTAACCTTCCCAGAGGTGAAGTGGATTGTGCAATGGATTGATTCCCTCCCCTAGCTACAGTTGCATGAATGCATTTGTATAGGAACAATAGGTAAGGACTGGGCATGCCACGCCAGAAGCTATGCTGAGCCTGTAGGGTGCTGTGAGAGGCTACAGGTCTGGTTTATGAAGCTATGGAAGGAGATGCAAAGAGGCAGTTGTACTGATCACCCAGGGATTCCCAATCCTCGCAGCAGTCACAAGTGGGCTTTGCACTACTTCTGTTCAGGGCTTGGGAGACTGAATTTGGGGTAGGAGAAGGCCCAGCTACTATGAGCTGGCTGGAGTGGCCCTTTGCACAGCTTGTCTGCATCAAAGGGGTGACCAGCTGCTGTGGCTCTGACAAGCTAAACTCAAACTCAGCATCTCTGTAGTAGAGTCACTGCTGCTTGTCTTGCAGCCAGCCCAAGAGGGGCAGATGGAGGGCACGTGTCTTGCTGGAGGTCAGACAGTAAGGCAATAGCTTCACCAAGCTGAGATATCGGGACCTTTTATTTTCCCAGAGCCATATGCTTCTCTCTTTTACATCTCCTCAGGGTGACAGATGGAGAGAAGCCACATCCTTTCCTGGCAGTGGTGGCTGGCGACCCCGTAAATGCCACTGCAGTGTCCTGGAGGGTGCTCTAGAAGCAGATCTTGGGAAGGTGGCAGTCATTGGAAAAATCTAGTCAGCTCCACTTGCAGCCCTACTTGCACAGCTTAGCCTAATGCAGTGCAAACTGCCATGTTTTGCATGGTGAACTCTTCTGGAAGGCTGCTATAAATCCATGCTACGGGAAAACTAGTGGGTGCCAGCCCTGCTTCTGGGGACCCTGGAGAATGTGCAGAGGGAAATCAGATTTTATGCTGTTGGATTCACAAATCTCCTGAATGTCTCAATGGACAAAGCCTCTGCCTTTCTCTTGCTGATGCTCAGTCTCATGGCCGCAGCCACATGATAAGTAGCTACCCAGTGGGGGAGACTTTGGGAAGTGCCCCTGCCCATCTAGGAGAGTACTTTTCTATATGAACTGAAATGGTTTGCCTTAGTGGTCCCAGAAGACACCTGAGCTAGCCTGGAGGGAGTATGGGGGATGTGACGGGCTCCTGCCAAGTGCAGAGCACTAGTGGGGGGCTTTGTGCCATGGCACAACAGAGTGTCACACCTCTGATGGACCAGGAGCCCTCTTGCCTCCTGAAAACTAACAGCAGCTTTCCCTGAGAGAGTAGTATTTTATAGTAGGCACGTCAAGTTGCTGTCCTGATTATACAGCTGCTAGCCTAGTTCTGGGAAATGAGCACATGAAAATGAGTGCAGAAAATGAGCCTTCTAATAAGGCTCAAAGACTTTGAACTTCCCCTATTGTCACTGTAGGTCTTCCCCTACTTGCTTAGCTGAGGCAGAACTATTCAGCTACAATCAAATAATGCAAATGACCTGAAGAAAATTCATCCTAGAGACACTTGCTGGATACACTGCTAATATGGTTTCTTCTCTTTCACTATTCAACCAGAATCTAGGATGACCTTTCCAATGAAACATAAAACCTACAATGTGCACCCTTACTAATGTATTCTAATGCAATTAGTTCATACAAAAGGCTTGTTAAATTTGCAGTATCTGCTTTCACCTTTACAATAATTGCTAGTGATCCCAAACCATAAGTGTGTGTCATTCTGCAGGGCTCCTGAACTGTAAATAAAATGGAAAGTTTATTTGATATCTCTCCTGCCTGTCTCCTCAACAGCCTTGCTTTGCTCACAGAGGTGTTTCCAGGAAGCATCTCAGAGGCTTAAATCTGGCTCAGGGGAGAGGGTTAGAAGAAAATATATAAACTGCAGTGAGGTGTTACAGTGGGAGTGATACTGCTTGTCTGCATCTTTGTGCTTTCTGCAGGGCAAAAGAGGAAATGCAAAGGTTAATGAGAAATATAGAGGTTGACGACAATGCCAAGTAGTGGGTCCATTTTTCTGAGGAAATAAAAGAGTACACTACTCCTTTTTTTTTTTTTTTTTTTTTTTTTTTTTTTTTTTTTTTTTTTTTTTTTTTTTTGTGCTTATTGTGCTGCAATGTCTTCTAAACAGTTTTGTCAGACAGAGAAAGCCAATTATTACCCCCTTCCACCTTCAGAACCTTGCAGGGAAGTTGCCATCCCAAATAAACTCTCCCTGTACCACTAAGCCACCTTGTCACTGAGCTCTAAGGGCTTCTGGAGACTTCGGTGGGTGGGATGGTGCCTTGAGCATCACCTGGTACTTCAGGAGGGCTTGAGACGGAAACTGTGGCCCATAAATGAGTGAGGTGGTTGAAAGCCATTTAGTGATTCTGCTCCACAATTTACCTTGTTGGTGCATGTTCCCCAAAGTGTCAAAATGAGAAACTTGTATGAACTTGCACTTTTGCTCTGAATTGTCACTATTACATGAATTGCTGCCATCATTTTGGTTAACTGCACTTACCCTGAAGTTCTTCTTGTCCTCAAAATAATATTGCTACAAGCAGAGGGTCCCTGTGACTTACCAAAACAATGCTGTATTCCCATTCCCCTGCTCCAGCATGCACAGAGCATGAGCTTTCCTAAGGGACTGAAACGAGGTCTGGGAGAAGTCATAATTTCAATCAAATGGCTTTGTGTTCTAATGTGGGTTGGAGCCACAGTGTCCCGATCATCTCCTGTGAGACTGAAGGAGAACATCTGCAAACCTGGTTAGGAAGTCCTTTGGTCCTTTTTGGAGCTGGGATTCTTGAGGGTAGGTGCCCAGTACCAAGAGAGGACTCCCACAGAGTATTCAAGGCCACACAAAAGGATGCCTACCCTACAGTTGGTTCCCTTTTATTTCTTAGAAAACTCCTTAAGTTTACCAGGGATGATGGAGTGCTTGGTATCTCCACAAGTGTAGCTGTAGAATGATTCACTCTAAGTCTCAAAAGAAACTGAGGACTGAGTGAGAAGCCAAGATGAAATGCTGCCGGTCTCAGATGAGTGCTTTTGTCTGCTCTGGACTTATCCTGTCTCAGTTCTTTTGGATGTGCAGCTGGCTCACGGTGCTTGGTATGCAAATCTTGCCCCTCTCCCTTGGGTTCTAGTAGGTTTGGTTGAAGAACCAGCAGATTACAGCTGATATCAGGGTATACGTGGGCTTTATCCCATATATTTGTACAGGTTTCCGGTTACAGAGAAATAAATGGATCCAGTGAACATACAAAGAAGGGTTCATCCTTCTTTGTTATGAGCTTCTTACTATTCACTTTCTCATGTGTCCTGTGTTTTTTGATGCAAAGCCTTCTCCTCATTGTCTAAACAGGGAAGCGTCAGTATTTGTTTATTTTTAACAATGGTATTTAATTGTAGGCAGTTCCTAATTATCTACTGCTAATTTAAAATGGGAAAATGAAGTCCTTGCTTTGACAAACTGCCTGCTGAAGCCAAGGGGAAATGCTGCTGTACAAGAACTGTGACCTGAAGACAGATGATAAGCCTTAAGTGTATCTGCAGTGCTTGCCTTTAAAATCCTTCCTCAAATATATTGTCAAAAACAGCAGTAACACCAAAATATTTGCCTTGGCTTGCTTTGGTTGTTTCTATAAAAAGGTAGGGAAGACTGGATTTTTGGCAGGTATAAATGGGTGAAATCATCAATGCAGCTGGGGGTCCGGTCCTCTGGTGTCTCATGAGGAAGAAATTAACTCTTCTTATCCCCTGAGGCAGGCCGAGCACTGTCACTTTGTTGAGTTGTGCTCATGTTTCTAGCTCTGCTTTCCCAAAAGGTGTGTGCCTGCACTGCTGGTGGGAACTGGATGCTTATCCTAGAGCCTGAGATTCCCTGCATGGCCCAGTGATCAGCTCATCCAAATCTAGAGCCAAAGTGCTGGCCAAAGAGCAAGCAACATGGAAATCAGGGCTAAATCAAATCTGAGCACTCAGGACTGTTCTGATCGAGAAAGCTTCTTTCTCCTTGATCTGCAGGAAAGCTTTCCTTGTGATGATTTCTGTGCAGCACCAGTGGAGTCGGGAGTGCTGTCTATCAGGTAATGAGGGATGTGGGGAGCTTGCAGAAGGGATGTGATTAGAGAAGACCCCAGGGGAAGACGATTCCCACAGGGAGTGTGTACCGCTGGAGCAGCACACGCTGCCGGTGCGCCTGGGTCGGCATCACCACAGACACTCCCCACCAGTGGATGTTGCTGCAGGCACATCGGAATCTCTTAATGTAGTGAAGAAGAAAGGGGGAAGAGGACAGCAGGGAAGAGAAATCAGGGGAAAAATGTATAAAAAATTCACTACATAAATTAGCTGCGCTTCTTGCAGCAAAACTAACAGTTTCTTTTGAATGCGAATTCTGTTGCTTCTCTTAACTAAATGCCTAAAGGAATTGTATCACATAATATACAAGGGTAATTATTAAAAATGCATAAATAGTCTTGTAGGTACAAAAAGTTGCAACTTGTCTCCAGCAAAGCATTAAAAGGTTTGCATATGTCAATGAATTACAGGCTGTTTGCTTTTAATCGCTGCTATTTTGGGAGTTCCTGTAAGGATGTTTTTAGAAGAAACACATTGGGTAATTGGAGGAGGCCGCCCCATTGTAATGGGCAGTTGAAACCCAAAGGAGGCCCAGCGAGGATTATTCAGGGTGTCTAACGGTTTTGGCCCTGGCTTTGGGTGTTAAGTATCGGCTAACATGTTTATGCCTGGCCTTCAGATGTCCAAACACAAAGGCTCTTTTCTTCTGCTGCTGGCAAGAATCCAGGCCAATCTTAGAATATTTGCCCATCCTCCTCTGCTGTATCCGACCCATCATTGAGGACAGTGTTTCTCTTGGAGTTTCATCTGAAAAACACTACAGCAGAGGAATGCTCACTGACCCAGAAGCCCAGTGACAAGAAGAGGGAATTATATGTGTATGAATGTCTGCCTTTGGGAAAAAAAAGTGCACGGAAAGAGAACTACAGCAAATCCAAAGTTTCTTTCCAAATTGAAACACCTGATTTTTTTTACGAATCAGATTTGATGGAAATTGCCTGGATACATTTTTTTTTTTTGTAAGATGAAATATTGTATTAAGACAGTTTGATTGCTATTACAGCTACAAGATTCAAGAAATATAGCATGCACCTTTTTGTTCACAGGCGCAGGCATCGGTTCAGATTGATACGTGGAGATTATCCTGAGCTACAATAATGTATTTATGACTAGGGTCAAAGGGATTACCTACATGAATAAGACCTAGCAGGATCAGCTCCACTGCTTACAGACAGGAATGAATAATGTGATATGAAAAAAAATGACCGTTTTTTAAAAACTTCCATTTCTGTTTCTGTTTTTAAAGATATTAAGAAAATTTCATGCAGTTCTTAATACTGGTCTGTACTTTCGTTTTGCTTCCATATTTTAACCTCAGTGCTACAGTTCCAGCTGATGGAAACAGAAATGAGTGCTTCTTGCAACCAGATAGAAGCCGGCCCATGTTCCGGAGGCCTAAGAATTACCAATATGAGCACTACAGAATTAGACCCAGTGTTCTTTGGGCTGACTGCTCCAATATTTATATTACAAAAGATCAGACAGAGAAAACTTTAGCATTCAGCTAAAGCCTCTTATTTCTCCATTTCCGCAGATATGTACAGTATCTGTAACATATCTTTTCAGTTTAAAGTCTGTTGTGCTACAATGAATGGTGGTGACAATACAATAAATGTATTTCACTGGCTAAAAGGAAGGGAAAGACAGCAAAAGGTAAAGTCTTAATCATTGGCTTTTGTATTCATGCTTTGTTTCAGTAAGTGCAATTCAAGTGCTTGCAAAAAATATTTGGTTACTGAAAGTACATGCCTGCTGTCTTGTTTTCCTTCTAGTTAATGCATTTGTTTTTATGACTCATGAAAGAACCCTGGTTGTTTTGATATTCATACAACTCTGCCTCTCCTGAAAGAACCTCTCCTCAATCCAGATCTCTGGCCAGCACAGCCAGCTCGTGGTGTTTGGCAGGGAAGAACAACAGGAGCAAAGTCGACTGTCAGAGAGGAGCTGGAAGGCAGATTGCTCTGATGACACAGGTGGTATTTTCAGCTGTGCTGTGTCTGATGATTTGTTAGGAAGACAGAATAGCCATTGCTGTGACACCCTTACACAACTCACTCCCTCTTCCTCTGCTTCGAGAAGCAAAGGCAAAAACTCCAATGGATTTCAAGAGGAGCAGGATTGGGCCCTTAGGCTGTACATAAGTGTCTGTGTTGGAAAAGAGAATGTACAATGTTGGATGCTTCTTATAATATAAGATTAGATCAAATCCTTTCAGTGCCCTGAAGCTTTATACCTTAATGCTGGGCTACCTGTGGCAGATAGCAAGCGAATGCCTGTCAGCATGGATCATCCTCTCAGTGTTCACTAAAAACGTACAATTCTCATTTTGCAGTGTCTGAATTTAAAAAAAAAATGGAATCAGGTGGGAATAGAATGTAACATCAAGACAAGTAGCTTCAATTTTTACCTGATCATTGGCACATTCCAGGTATTTTCTTCATAGTGATGCCTGACAAGCAATCAATGGGCACCCAGACAATCAGTTAGCTGAAAGTAGTCTTCTCATCAAGGTGAATGTAAATTGTATGTAGCTTGTCTGAGGGAATGGTTTGCCAGGCAAAGAAACTGCTGTTTTCAACAAAGGCAAAAATACATCAGTGTTTATCATGTGAAATAATTCCTCCTCTTGCATCTGTGATTTGCTCATGAAGGAAGTGTTCTGCCTGGAGTGTGACCTTGCCCTGTGTGTGCACAGTGGACTTTGTGTCTCACACTGTCCTGCCTGGATGCTCTCACCAGCCCTTTTTCTTCCAGCAGAGGGCAGATCTCACAGGTCTTGGGCTGAGGTTATTATGAAGACCTCTGGCTTTCTCCTCGATGTTTTTTGTGGAGTTGGACAGAAATGAAATGGGACAGAACATTTCCATCCCACACTTTTGTAACTGGAATTTTGAGCCATGCTTTTTTAAATAAAGGTTACTTTTTACATAAATAGTATACAATAAGCTAGTGAATACCAATCAAAATCATACTTCACAAAACTAGATGTACAGTTGCCTGTTCTATTGAGTATCAGTCAGTAATAAAGTTTCCACATTTCCCTTAGCATAAAATTTTTTTCCTTAAATTCTTGAGTCACTGCTTTGATCATTTCTTGATTGCTTAAAGGCTGTGAGTCAGTAATATTTCCCAGTTCCGATGTCACATCAAAGATCTTTGAGGGGCTTTCTCCAACAGAAGGCAGCCAAGGTTCCTGGTTGACACAGTTCATCACAATGCTGAAGCTATGCTGCACAAATGAAAATAGGGAATAATGCATCACCTTTAGCCATTCTTGTAATCATTTGAATAATATGTATCACCTTCTTAAATGGGCCAGCTGCTACACAGCATTTTTTTTTTTTGCTTGAATTTTTACACTTGTAAATGCAGAGGGCAAACATTAAACAGGAAAGGTGATTTTATCCAGATATGCTGATGAATGAAAGCAAAGGCAGTTGCTTTCTTCTGTGTGCAAATTTTTGCAGTTGCTTTATTCAGACATTATGACATGAGCAATTCTGGCACTCAAAAACCTCACCTTTTTACAGAAACATCATTTATTGTGATAATATGCAAAGTATGACAAAAATCCTGAATAATATAAATAATTTGCACCAGGTAGAGGCTTGTGGTTGTGTATGGGAGTGCCCTCTTGAAATGAGCAATTCACATCACACAGAGGCAGTATGGATCACCTTAAATTGCTTATGTGCATCACCATGATGAGCCTGATCCCTATTCTCTGCCTTTGCTGGGTTTTGGTTCAGGCTCCTCTGTGGGAAATCTCCTGTGGGAAATCTCCTGTGGAAGTAGGCTTTGCCAAAGCAAGTTGATGGGTTTACAAAGACTTCCAGGAGTAAATTACAGCCACATTATGGTCCTGACTGGTAAATCTTATTCAACATCAACCATCCTGTGTGGTTAAACTCGTGCCAAAGGAAGAATGTCTGTGGAGAGGGACCTAGATTTGGAAAGGGATTTATTTGGCTTGTGGGAGGAGGGAAAGCTTGTCATTTTACACTGCTCCTGTGGGGCTGCCCCAGTGCCTCCGGTCTTTCATATTTAGACAGGAAACCCTACCATGCTAAAAGAAGGGCATTACAGCCAAGCTCATCTGGACCATCTTAGTAGTTCTGCTTGCTCAGAGAGTCTGGTTGTCCATGAAAAACCTGTTGGGATTCCTGGGCAGGCTCCCACAGAGGAGTGTTATGTGAAGGCAAAAGCTCTCTCTGAGCGTGAATGGGAAATTTTAGCCTTGGAACAAGTGGAAAATTTAACCTCTTCGAGAGCTACAATTATTCCCACTGTTAACTTCACTGCTGTCTTTCCTGGAGCAAATAAATGACAATGGGAAGACATTTAAAGGGACACTGTAACTTTATAGGTCGTATGCTGCAAACAAACAAAAGCCTTTACCCGTGTTACAAAGCCCACCTTAACGTTATTAAAAGTGAAAGAATTTTTAAAAATCCAATTTACTTGTCACTCTTTCTACTTTGTTTACTGGTTGTGTTTTCTCACCGAGGACAATAGAAATCAATGAAGTCAGATTTGCCTGTGTTTGAGTCACTTCCACTTTTAAGTTTTCACGTTTAGGGCGGAAAGTTCAGGGGAATAGTTATTTCATTCATTCGAATGCGATTGTTTTCTCTTGCAATTAAAAAAATCAATGACGACATTTCTATTCAGACATATGTTTTATAGAAGTCTGCTGCAGTGAAATTTAAACTTTGGACCAACTTTGGCAGCATCCTCTGAAAGAAGCAGCTAAGTAAAATCTGTTGGTTATAAAAATAATGCTTTTCTTTATTATGGTAGATGGGACCCCAGTTATGCAGCACGAGTCCATTTTTATAGATAGTGCATAAATAGCAGATAAAACACAGCCACAGCCTCTGAAACAAGGGGTAGATACATCCCTAATGAGAACAAGGATAATGAGATACTGATATTCATTGGTATGAGCCATAATTTCAGCAGCCCAAGAAACCCCACTTCTTGTAGATAACATGGCAAAGGCTGTTCTACAGAGGAATATGAAAGCGGATAAAGCAGTAACTTTGCAGATAATTACATGAGATTCTCATAAGCACAAGGGGCAGCTTTTGATCAAAGGATATAAATCTGGGTGAATCTAAATGTGGTTTTTCCTACGCTGGAGTTTCCATTTCTGTGCTACTGCAGGAGGACTCTATTTAGGCCCCCTAATGGTATGCAAAACTTGCAAAATGTATCCCAGGTGGGGCTTGTTCTCCAGGTAAGACTTCCTTCTTGTTCCAGTAGGACTGAAATTCCAGGAGTTGCTGAAAGAGTAATAGAATAGTAAATGCTTTATGCACACTGAAAAGTAGCCTTCTGCCATCACTGACCTCAGAAAGAATTTCAAGATTGGGCATCAAGACTCCATTTACTGATTCTCCATTTACTTCAGAGTAGAGTGTACCAATGAGACACAGTCATTAAATTCTAATTTAATTTAATTTAAATAATAGAATTTAAATAATGAAGAAATATAGTTTTAAAAAAATGTACAATCAGCTTGAAGAATTTGCAGTCTGAAGTATGCTTTTGTTCGTAACAATATAGTGGAAATTTCACTGATACTAAGGAATAAACCTTGTGCTTTACTAATAACTGAACTGACCATCTGGAGTGTCCCTGTATACTCCAGAGACTCCCACTTCTTCCTTGCTGAAGGGTGAGAAACCATTGCACACAGCAATCTTTGCTCTGCATGACTGGGTGCCACCAATTGGCTGACCATTCATGGATATGGACTAGCTGTTTATAGTGTGGCCTTCCAGTCACTGCTCTCTCTCACTGGTAGCAACTAGTTACTACTCATACCTACAGCATATAATTAATTTCTCCTCCTTAAAATAAGTAGTAGTTTTGGAGTAAAATGGCATATGCTTTCTGGACATTTCTAAATCTCCTGCTGCCAGATAATGGTGGGCAGGGTGGCAGTAGCTGAGACTTTCACCTGAGATCAGGTTGTTCCCAGCTGAACTGCAGATTGCTCTGAGTACCCAGAGGAGCCATATCTCCCTAATGGTACAGGTACCATGGACAGGAAGCTCCTGGGCAGTGAATGCTCTTGTACTGGCTGCCAGGAGTTGTTTCGGAAGGGTAGAAAGATAGAGGATAAAAGAAGATCTTGTAGAAAGTTCCAGTCTCTATTCGTAAGTCCCTTGTTAAAAATGATCTCATGTATTTTATGGTGTGGCAAACAAAGTCAAAAAAATATGGTGCTGTGGCCAAGGCAGTGTTTCATTGATGGGCTAGGGAAACTTCAGTCACACAGTGGCATATTTTGGTGCTCTCTCCTGTTCCTGATGGTGTGCTGATTAGGAAGGCTCTTACCTAGCTGCATGGAAATGCTGAAACATAAGTATGGATAACTCAGCTGCACTCTGCCATCCGTGCATTTTTTCTCTTTGCTGAAGGAGGGATTGCATCTTGGCCCTCTGAACCATCTCCTCGTCGATCCACGTCTGCCTGTCTGTTGTAGATTAGATATGTGATACTAAAAGCCCTTGGGTTATGAAACACCTGATACAAATATAGTCTTCTTCAATCAGTTCTAGAAATGTTTTGAAAATACTTTTATTTCCTTAAAATAATCTGCAGACCTTAAATTTATTCCTTTTCCAACATTGCTATTCCATGCAATTACTACAAAATGACTAACAATTTGGCTGAACCATTCAGCATCTTCTCCATTCTCTCATTTTCAACACATAGCGCAAGTTTCTTTGTCTTTCCAGCACATCCTGAAGGTGAATGGATACCACCTGGATTACACAGTTTCTCAGCTCAACTTCTGTCCAAACGTCTCCTCAGAAAACAAGCACAAGAGATTTTGCAGTCAGTTCCAAACCCTGTGGCAGGAGATGATTATTTCCTTGGTTTCTTATGAATGTGGGGATCTCAAACGTTTATTAACATGAGAACATTTAGGACAGAGAAAATTAAGCTTTTGTCCCTGATGTATCTCCAGATGCTCATCTCTCGGGGACATTTCCAAATCCTTCCTTTTAAACTTTTTCCCACTGTGGCATTGCAGATATACGTATTTGTGCGGAATTGAGTAGAAATTGCAATGTTCCACTCCTGCAATTAAAGCTCTCCTGACAGTCAGCTCCTGGCTCTTTGTCTGCTTTTTGGAGAGGCCCTACCCTCTTGTGTGGACATAAGAGACTTCAGTTGAAACCCAGGTCTCCCCTTTGTCTCTCCCCCCTCTTCCTGAGACTTAAGAGGAAATCGAATGCTGCAATATAAGCATGAGGGTTACACTTGTATTTAGTTCAGTGGCCTCTTCTTTCTAACAGTTTACTTTGTCTCTTCTAATTCAAGCATGTCAGTAGCAAGTATCATATCTATGACATCGATAATAAAAATCCCATTGTAAATGCCGGGGTGTCATTTTCCATTCTGCCTAAACAATCCCGAGCTTTGTACTTTCTGGAGTGGCCTCTGTCTTTCACGGGTGACATTTGCAAATGGGGATCCGCATGTGTAAACTGCACAGCTAACCATCTCATTTCCATACATACAAGCTAGCATAAGACTACTCTGTCAGTGGCAGATGGAAATATGGCTATCATGTTTACCACAACTTCTGTTCTCCTTGGCCAGGGTGCCATCCTGGTGATGAAGTGGAAGAGCACAAAGTAATTCAGTAATGTACAATGGAGCTTCATGCTCTGCGTTGAGAAGGAAAATGGGAAAACCATCCACAACACCGTGTGCATTGACTCTTGCTTTGCCAAAGCAAGTTGACACTCGATCTCTTTGGAAAGCAGCTGGCGATGGTACTTCCAGCACTCTGGAACAGCTGGACTTTTCTCAGAGCCATGGAAGATGCAGCTCCCAGGTGAGCGGAGATGGTTTTGAGCAAGCCAGGACTTTTTTTGGATCATAGTTGGGGCTCCTTCTGTGGCTCTGACAGTGTTAAATAGCAATGAGGAGAGACAGTACTCTTTTCTTAGAAGAAGTGATTTGTTGTCAGAAAATGTGACCCTTGGAATAGTTTACAATATGGAGTAGAGGGTCATAATTACCAATTTTTGTGGTCTGATTCCTTAGAATTACACCATCAATTATATACTCATAAAATTCAACAGTTCTACATATGTATCAACATACACCA
Organism: Odontophorus gujanensis; assembly: GCA_013399175.1. Taxonomy (NCBI): domain Eukaryota; kingdom Metazoa; phylum Chordata; class Aves; order Galliformes; family Odontophoridae; genus Odontophorus; species Odontophorus gujanensis. Next base: position 35,979 of record VXAB01013501.1, read on the forward strand.
AAGTAGTTAACAAGGAACAATTACAGGACCATTCCGCATGGCCATAGCATCCGTGAAAAAGACATCTTTTATGTGTAACACAATTTGTCCAGAATTAATGAAAATATCCAGGGCTGGTTTTATGAAGTAATTTGTCACATTAAGCCAAAAAAACCTAAGGTTATGTTGGACATGAAAGAAACTCCCCGTAGGTCAAAGCAATTAAACATTGGAGCAACCCATCAACCCAGAGGTCACTGAGGCCTCATCTAATGAGAACGTTCAAACAGAAGGAAATCCTGCAATCGTCTCTACTCATTTCTTCGCCAGGTTAAATACCCATTAGAAATCCTGGTGCAATGTAGCCAATGGAAAAATTCCCATGGGTTTTATTGGGACTGCATTTTTCCTGGAATTTAATAAAACCTTTGTAACTTAAGTAGAACTGAAATAATTGTGAATTTGCATCTTCTGTGAATTTCTGTAAATCAAAAGACCTGCAAGGAACCTAGCAGTAGCATCTTCAGTAGCCTGGTCTTTCTTCCTAACATAAACAGCTAGTATTTGAATGTTGTTAACAGATTTCTATTTCCCTGCTTCTCAGGGAATTTGTGTATTCACAGACTAAAAAGATCGACTGCAGAAAGCAATTTTAGAATAGTACAGTCCAAAAGAAGGAGAATGATTATACAGATCTGGCAAGACTTCAGCATACTTTTAGTATTCAATCATATCTTTTCACATTTTGGAAATCTCAGTAATAAAAGGACTCATCACTAACAATCTGAAAATCTGTGTGCTGCCCTAACCTTCTAGAAGAAGATTTCATACGATTTATAAATAACTCTCTTCCAAAACTGATTTAGAAAAAATGCCAGGTAAGCACTCAAAGGCTGTGAAAAGAACTATGTGGGTCAAATGCTACAAATTTCTTGTGAGCCCCAAATGGACAGAGTGGTTTCTTACCATTTCTTTCCTTCTGTGCTTTGCTGCCTTCGGTGTTTTCATGAACACTGCTCCCTTTTGTTTTTCATTTGTTTTCCTCTTTTTTTTTTGTGTGTGTGTGTGTGGGGGTTGTTCACATCTCTGAAAAGGGTGGTAAAATTCTAGATTGCCTGGAAATTATGTTCTACAGGTTATAATTTCCATAGAAACTTCCCTGCACTAGAACAGGTACTTATATTAAAAATCCCCGAAAGAAAAAAAAAATGAAATCAATTTCTTTAGGAAAGATTGAAATATTTAAGCCAATTTTTCATATTAGATAACAGGAAAGAGATAAAAATATGTCTTTAGACTATGTATTGTCACCTGTTAATGTACTGAGCTCTTGGCAAGGACTAGGAGTAAAAACAGTGAAACAGGTTGTGGTCCAGTGTGTAGTGATGAAACACATGATAGCTTATCATCTGGAGCAAGCTATGTCTTCACCCCACTAGATTAAGAGCAGGCTTTGTTTATCAGGCAAAATTTGGTATTTTGTGCTTTTTAGCCAATTGGGACATAATGCATTCCTGTTTCTGCACTTGAGTGCTCATCGACATTTAAATCATATTGAATAATAATGGTATTCTCTAGCGTGGAGATGATGTTACAAGTAAAGATTTCACTGGTAATCACTGAGGCTGATGTTTTATCAGCAATCACCAGATAAGAATGGGAAATGGCTCAAAATACAGTCCATAATGATTCATCCAATTCCTCACTAATTTTCCCATGCAAATAATGATATCATTGCTCTGACCACATTGCTCTAAGCATTTCATTCATGTCTTGCTTTTCTTCAACGGTTGTTGAGTTTAAGGGTTCATTTTAATGTTCTTAGGTAGAAAAACAGACACAGGGAGATGGCAGTAGCAACAGAGCTGAGTTAAAAGCTTTACCATTCTTCCTCTGTGAAAATGCACTTGAAATAGTATTCATACTTACCGGAAAGATAAGAGCGACTGTTAGTGTTGTGAAATGTAATGGTAATATGGAAAACATTTAAGAGTGGAAGAATTCAAAATCTGCCTTCTACATTTCTCCCAATGTCAGGAGCCCCATAGAAAACCAGCTTCAGATGCAGGTGACATCCACCACCCTCTCAAAACCAGGTCCCAGTATCTAAGTACTCTGCTGATGTCATCGTCTATCTATTTTCTTAAAGGAATCAAGCTATAAACATGACAGTCATTAATAATGCAATGCATAAAACAGATAATTGGAATTTTTTTTTTTTTTCTGGAGATGCTTATGTCCTGCCAGTGCTTTTACACGACATGAGCATATGTTCCAGACAGGTTGAAAGGAGTGCCTGTGGGGGAAAGGAAAATATAAGACAACTCCCAAGAATTCTTCAGGTGGTTGGGTTTGATGCAGGTGCCTAACGAGCTTTCTGGGTTTATGGGCTTTCCAGGGCTCACGAGGCCCCAGATCACTCTTGATCCACAAGTCCTCTCCTTTACCTCTTTCAAGCCTTTCCTTCAGAATTTCTCTAAGACTGTAAAGTCATGCAAACTGAAAGTTTAAATTAACACATGGGGACACTTGATTGAAACCTGGTCTGGGCTTCTCACCTGTGTGACTTTGCTTTCTCTGGAAGGGACAGAAAAGAAAAGGTAATATGCAGTGAAGGTGAGCGGGACCCCTTGCTTTTCTGTTAATTACAACTCTGTACGTGGCGTTTCCTCATCTTCTGTGGTCAACCAAGGTAGCACCAACTTTGAGGGGAGGTTTGGAGAGCATAAATGGGAAGTTGGAGGCTCTGAGAGAGCTTCTGTGTGAACAAGAGAGAAGGAGATGCCTCGTGAACTCAGTCTCAGCAATACAGTGCCAGGGGGAAAGAGTGAGGCCAATGAGAAGCATCATGTTTTGGCTTTGATTTATGGAAAGGCAGCTTCCTACCACACCAAGACAGCCCGGTTTATCTCAGCTGCTGTGCTTTTTTCTGCTTGGTTCATAAAGTCCTGTGTAAAGGGTATTGAATTTAACATGTACTCGTAAGCAGGGCTAATAACAATCTTGAAACCAGGCAGAATATAAGCACAATCCATGCTTCAAATAGTGACAGACACGAGGGAGTGATGGGCAGCAAGCTTTCCAGGAGGAGTGGAGGAACATTCCTCCTTTTTGAAATTCTCCCTCTCCAAGCCATAAGTGGAGGAATAATAATGGGCTTTTGTACGAAGCATAGGACTACTAATAGATGCTTGTCTTGCTGACATTCCTTTATTAAAATTATTACTTGTTCCATTTCACATAGAAGCAAGACTAAAAAAAGCTTGAAATATTATTGCTGTATTGAAACCAGAAATCTATGCAGCACCAGGAGAAAGACAAAATTCTAACCCAAATACTTATCTACAATTTGGAGGGGAGGACTAAATCACCTGTTTCAGCAGATGCAGCAGATGAAAGTGATCTTTGAAGAAGAAGCTGACTTTCTGTTGACAGAGATGGACACAGACATTGAACGATCTCGGGGCCAAAACCACAAGAAGAATGTAGCTAGATCAGCTAAATGTCATGGTTAATAGTATCAAAAGCAACCAAAATAATTAAAAAGCAATAGGTCAGCCACATTGCCACACTGATGACTGTAATAAATAATTAAAAATTCAAAACAATGCAGCCTCAGTATTATGGAAATCAAACTGGACTTTAGGGAAATTTTTTATGACTAGATGGCCAGACATACGATTATGTTCCCCTTCATCCCCCCTTGCAATCCTTTCCCAAGGTCTTGGGAATGGGAGGTGAATGAGAAGGTGATAACTCAAGATTCCTGGGAGACAATGGTGACTTATTTATGATAACAGAGTAATAGCACCACAATTCAAAACAGATAAAGTGAAGTCACAAACAAGAGGTGGGATTATCCACGTTGAAATAAAAGAATCAAACACTGATCAGACTTGGAGGTATTTTGGGTCTGGATCATGCAATGCTTCTGCATGAACTTAATTTACTTCTTAGCTCTGAAAATGTCAATGGAGTGACTCCAGCTCATCAGATTACCTGTCTGCTTAGATTTGTGCAGTATTGGACTGAATTTGTGCAACATCAGGGTGAAACTGACCAATACAAGTCGAAATAATCAGCTCAGAGATGATCAGGGAAGAGAGATAGGATATACAAATAATTAAAAGGTGACAGAAAAAGGCAGCAAAATATTCTATATTTTGCTGTGTAACAAAAAGAGCTCTTTATCAATCTGAAACAGCTTAATAGGACTTGAAGGCTAGCTGGTCTGCTTTCTTAAAGTGACAATGTCAAATAGTTTAAGTACATTGACATCTTATTATATTATATACAACAAAATTGTAATTTATGATTGGTTTATTTTCTCTTATTCGGTTCTGTAAATACAGAAATAAGAGAAACTTTTCATATCCCATGGAAGTGAAATACTAAGTCACTGACATCAATGACAGTGTTATCAAGGACTTGAGCCACGCCTGGTGCCTTTTAGTGCACCAGAAAGAAAAGGTTAAATCAGTCCAGTTCCACTGACTAATCCATAAATACAATAAAAGAAAAATCACATCAGCGAAGAAGTGTAGAGTCCATATTAGCATTATAATTTTGATTTAGTAGCAAGTAAATTAATAAAAGACCTGGTGTGAGAGTGGTGATGTGGACAGCACAGCCACACCCGTAGGGGATTCTTTCCTGATGCTGCTCCAGGGTGATCTTCCTGTAGCTATGGTGGATAGGAAACTTTTTTGTCAGTTTTAATTTTTTCATAGGATTGAAAAAGTCTCCTTGACACTAGTGAAAGGCAGGCTGGACAGTTTAGCTCTCTAACATCTATGTAATAATTCTCAGTTTTCTTTTTTGCCAAGGGCTGCTATATTGTCCATGTAGCAATTCTCTCACCAGATTCATATTTCTTTAGGGTTTAAGTAGTTTAAGCTGTTTTAGTGGACTTTGTTGTATATTTTTCAAATGTCCTCTCATCCTTCCATATTTCTGCCATCTACTTTCTTGCTTTTTTTTTTTTTTTTTTTTTTTTTTTTCTGTGTGCTTTGTATGAGCTGCACTTCACTCTTGTATAGAGACTTTCTGGCTCAGAATTTTCCCTTCAGTGTTTGTGATCTTACCAGACTGCTTCATTTTTTTGCTCTGGCTTTAGTAGACCATCCCATCATCAGCTATGGCTCAGGAAGCAGAGTGAATCAATCCACTTTTACTGGGGCACCCTGATGCTGGTGGGCCCCAACTGCTCTACTGCTAGGTTTGTTCCACTCTCAAGGCTTGGGCTGCACCGACTTCTCTGCTGCTAATCATAACCAGTAGATAACAGTATCAGCATGGAGTCCTAATAAGACAGAATCAAGATAACTATCATCAATAAAAACCCCTAGGAGAAGAGAAACTGGGTGCTGCTTCTCAGGCTTTGCATCACTCACTTACAGGCCATGACACAAGTAAATGCCAGCTACTCTAGCCAACCTGGTCTTGGGATACATGACAAAGCTAATGCTCATCCCACCTCCTTGCTGCTGCCTTCCCAGCCCCTAGATCCCACAGGCAGCAGGAACAGCTGTGCCCCATGGGTCAGAGCAGCTGCTGGGGTAATGCACACAGTTATCAGCAATGAGCAAGTACAGAAGAAAGCAGAAGATACATGTGGACATGTACCTGGCCTTCTTCAACTGGGACTGTCAAGGGAAAATATATCAAAATCCTTTCTGGTCTAGAAGGCACATTAATCAGTACTTTTCTTCAGTTTTCTTGGTGCATAAATCTAATCTAACAATTTGTCAGTATAATGGAGGAATTGAAAAACCTCTTAAACAAAATCATTATAAAATTGTTAGCTTTGAATTAAAGTTTAAACATAGTGGAAAGTGGAAAGATGTAAGACCAGATTGCATGCTTGCTGCAGAGGCATCTGTTTCAGTAATTCCACAGAATTCAGTCAATTCATACTTCCCGCTGAAGCTGTATTTAGTTAATAATCTGTTGACTGATGAGCAGCTCTGTGAACTCCTCTTACTGAGATCTGTCTCAGCTATGAGATCTCCAAATGCATACTTGGCACTGAAGAGTCTGAGTTTGATGTCAGCAAATTTGTAATGACACGAAGACTCTTACAAGGATTTTGGGATGTTTATGTAAACCTGTATGTCTCAGACCCATAAGAGACAGGAGTCTAAGTAAACACAGTGGACCAAGATCACTGCTAATATTGATGATGGTATAAATAGCAGCTCAGATAAGCTCACATGCTGGTTTAAATGGTGAAAAGGGTAAACGTACTGATTCTGAGTTAGATAACCCTGTGAAGCTGAAAACAGCAGCTCTCAGTGAAAAGGACAATGCACAATGCACACATAACAGCTAACCAAAATATTACCTTCATCAAGATCTTTTCAACCTTTCCATACCACCACTGGTACATGAAGAGAGTACCTTTAAGTGTCACATAAAAAACGCTGTAGCTGGATTTTCTGTTGCAAAGCAGATAAAAAGATCTCTAAATGATCCCCTAAAGAAAACAAGCAAACAAAAAAACAAAACAGTGAAGGAGTGGGACTGTTAGTATTAAAACATCTGTTGTACTGCACACATCCCTTTCTCCTCAAGCATTCTCTAAGATACTTATTTATGTAACTTTTTCACTTTGACATCTATATAATATCTTACCACTTATTGCTGACTTATCAGTTTACAGCTGCTGTAGAAATTACACAGAACCTTAAACTTTTAGAGATTCAGCTGCTTAATTTTTCTCCAAGAAATTGATTCATACGAAAATATTGCCACACCTTTTCCCTCATCTAAGCAATCTCATCCACAAATCAATGCGATCGCATTTTATTTAAAGCAAAATGATTGGCTGGGGTTTTGAATCAAGGAAAAATAGCAAGATAGGGAAAAACCTGATGTCTTGCCAATAAACATCAATTAATGTGGGAACGATACAAATAGAATCAGAAGAGTGGTACCACAGCTCCAATTTGTCCTGAAATGGATATAGCAAGATACAGCCAACCTCAAAGCAAATGGTTTCACACCTTTTTTCCCCCGTGGTTTTCAGAAAAGGTACTTGCTGCAAGCAAAGCTAATAAGTTGCTCTGAGAGCACTGAGATTTACAACAATTGATTTTCTATTGCACTGTGTCTTCTGGTTGGATCCTCTGGTGTCTGCCAGGGCTTGAGAGCTGAGCAGAGTTTATGCAGGGGTTGGGGCAGCCCTCCCTCTGGGACAGCTCCTCCAGCACCTCACGGTGGGTTTGTGCGCCTGTAGCTGCCCTTCCAGCTAGGCACTAGTCAGGTCTTTCTCTACCATTTGCTTTTCTTCGTGAAACATTTAAGAACTGGGATACCTTCGAGCATTTCTATAGGGTTCAACTGAAATTGCTAATGAGCTCAAAAAGAAGGTGAGGTTGAGGGGAGATGGGATGTCCCTATTTCATACACGTGCACTAGTATGTGAGAAGCCATTATGACTGTGCAAGCCTTATTTTTTTAAGCAGTCATTCAGAAATTCCCACTGATGTTGCAGAGCTCTAAGGCAGGAGTGCTGCCAGATATCACTGCTGAGGTTGTTGGGTTGATGCTGGATTTACAATGGGAGTTATGCAAAATGCATCAAGAATCTTCTTGCACAGGGTATCATTCATGTGGTGGATGCCCTGTCCCTGGAGATGTTTAAGGTTGAAGCTGGACAGGGCTCTGAGCAACCTGGTCTGGCTGCAGGCATCCCTGTTCATTGCAGGCAGGTTGGACTAGATGACCTCTGAGGGTCCCTTCCAATTTAATGATACTATGAATTATAAAGAGCGTTTTCTGGCTACACAGGAGCACAAGGAACAGAAGCTGAGGGAGGTGGGATGCATGAGCGTGGTATTGAAGAGTTTTCCAGTTGCAATTTTGATGTCACATTACTTCCAGATGGCACCAGGACCAGGGAACAAAAATTTAATCTGGCTCAGGAGGCAGAGAAAGCACGTGGCTCAACAGATTAAGTAATTAGTGAATACTACCTCCACCAAGAGGGTAGTGGTTGGATGAGTGCTGTCCCCTTCTATGCTCCAGCAGTGACCAGGATTCCTTTTCCAGCACACCTTCAAGATTCCTCAGGAAAAGAGAGAAAAGGAAATCCTTTCTCTCCAACCTGTACTGGTGAGCTGCTACTGAGAAATGCACGTGTCTGTAAGACTCTTAATTTCATTGAGGAAAAAACCCAGAATCCACATGATGAAAGTCACACGAATGAGAGGTGCCTGTACACTTGGGTGTGTCCAACTACAAAGATAAATTCAGATCCCTTTGCAAACATCCTCCTATTTCTTTGAGCGGAATAAATAAGAAGGTGATGACAGCTAATAATACTTTTCCAACCTTGCCACCTGGGGATTTCAGCACATTGTGTGAACTTTCCTCACTTACCTTTCTTAAACCTCATCTCCGCAGATGTCAAGACATATTTTTCTCATTTTGGAAGGGAAGGTACTGTTCTGATGAAGGATTTGGGCCAGATTGTCCAATAAACGTTAGCAGAGACAGGAAGCAGAACGGTTTGATTAACTAATGCAGCCTTCCACATTTGCATCATAGATTCCTTTTGCTCTAAATAACTCCACAGACTTGCACCGTAAGGCACATTTTTTAGGATGGTTTCTAATATCCTGACCCCACTCAAGCATACTATATCTACTAAAATCAAAAGACTATTCTCAGACTAGGTCTTGTGCGAAGCTATCCTCGTTTGTTTTATTATCAGTAGACACAATAACACTTGTTTCAAGACGTCATAGATGTTAATTTCACTTCAGAACAACTGAGAATAATTAACACACCCAACAGAAATTCAGAGTGTCTCTGCAAATGTAAATTAGCTTGAAAAAAATCATCTTTTTTTTTTTTGCTTCATTGAAAACCTCCTTTGCAAAGATGACTTGGTTGGAAATGTATTCCTCTTCAGTATACTCCATCCTCTCTATCAGTCAATCTTTTAGGGATCTGCTGCAGCAGCTCCACAATTCCTGTGAAAGCTGACCTTGCTTCTTTCTTCATGCAGAGGTCCTTTAGCATGACAACTAACAGCAGCTCATATTAAACAGTTTTTGGGTTGTAGCTTTGTATGAGTACCCACTGATATATAGTTTTTCCATGAAATAGGGAGTACATCTTGTGCAGTACTAGGTTTGGTCCTTGTAGAAGCACAGCTGTAGCAAAGCATCTTCTCAGGAGTTTTCAGTGCTGGTGTGTGTATTTTCAGCTTACACCTAGGTCATAGACCTGTATTTTCTCAGGTATACCCATGTTGTATCTGGGGATACACTTGCACCCTTCAGCTAGGATCAGACATACAGATTTACAAGAGATCATAACAGGTAAAAATATTCCAGAAGAGCAATTTTACCCACTTATTCTCATCAGACAGAATCCTCCAATCTACTTTCTTCTTCTATTTTATTTTTTTTACCTTCTTCTCCCTTCTCTTCCTTTTCTTCTTCCAGTCACACACTTCCAATACAGTTATTGCAGAAGTAAAGGCACCAGGAAAATAAAAAGACTAAATCCACAGATCTCAGTAACAGAAAGAGCTGGGTAGTAGCTCCTCTTGAAGCAGGCATCCCACTATATTAGCTAGGCTTGATCCTGCTCAGCTGGCTCTGTTTGATGAGCAGGTGTTATCAGACTTGCAGAAAACCTAAGACTGCTGAGGTGTTTTCTTTCCCACACAAGGGGGACACCGTTCTGCTGGGCCCATAGTAGTATGGGTCAACATGAGCCCCGTGGGAAATGAGGAGCCTGGTTTCTGGGACACCGGGCTGCAGCTCTCCCTATGGTCAGCTCCTTACAGCAGCAGGTAGGATCAGTGTCGGGGGAAGAGTCCCTGCCACTGAGCTGTGAGTGTGGAAGAAAGGGGTGAAAAATGTCTTTCTTGGCTTACCCAGTTGTAAAGGTGCAGCTTCATGAGAGAGTAGTGCCTACTTACAGGAGAAATAGATTTGGACTAAAATACTAAAAGGAGCAAGTTTTAGAGAGGCAGAAATCTACAGACAGAATTATGGATATTGCTGAATCCCCGATGTATTTTTAAACTTCATTTTAAAGGGAAAACAATGGAAAAAAGCCTCAAAGGCACATATTTAAGTGTTAGTTTCACAGTAATACCTCCTCAGAGATCTGACTTTATCACTACTGAAAGGAGAAAGCAGAAAATGGAATTGTTTTTGTTGTTCTATCATGTTTGTCACATGATGAAAATGTGGAGTTCTTCTGCCTTTTGCTTTTCACCTTGCTGAACTGCTGTCAGACTTCTGTAAATCGTTTGCACCGTAAACAAGCTTTGTAAGTGAAAGGGCAAGTGCTGACAAAAGCCAAAGGCAGAAATTTTGAATTGCAACTTTTCTTAGAGAGGTAACTGGCTTCAGTGTGGGCCAGCTTCACCTGAATCTGGGAAGTAAAGCCAAGATTTGTTGAAGCCCACAGTATAATGAAGCTGAAACAACAGTAAACAGACAAAGACTCTGAATATGTTGGTTTGGGTTTTATGTGAAGAATAAGATAACTGTTAACTGTGGAGCTGGGTTTTGAGCAACAGCTATTGCCTTGTTACACTATGGCACTTCAGCCACAGAGGTGTGTCAGATGAGCTCCAAGAAAAACAGACACCCTTTGGGCAGGAATCCTGCCTGGAAACTGCCTGCTGCTGTGAATCTGTGGCTGTTTCTAATCCCCATGTAAAATCTGCAAGGCTGGATGTGTTTTGCTTGCATACTTCACTGTTGCAGTGTCAGTACCCAGCACAGCAGGCAGTTCTGCTCTTGGGCAGGGAGCCAGTTCAGAGAGTCATGTTTTAGAGCTTGCAATGGCAGGCCGGAATAACCTGGTACCTGCACAGAGCAGTGCTTATGCTGGTGAGAAGTGAAAAGTACAATGAGGGCGTGCATCTTGTCAGCCCAGGATAGGACAGGCTTTCTGGGCTGTGAGGGCACACTGCTGGCTCATATCCAGCTTCCCATCCACCAGTACCCCCAAGTCCTTTTCATCAGGGCTGTGCTCTATCCTTACATCCTCCAGCTTGTACTAACAGCAGAGGTTGCCACAACTCAGAAACAAGACCTTGCACTTGATGTTGATGAACTTTGTGAGGTTCACTACTTGAGCATGTCTAGGACCAGGGAGGTGGGATCACACGAATAAATGTGTCTTTTGCTCCCTGAAGTTTGCATAACATCAGCTACATCCAGTTTGTGCTCAGTGTCCTGTTTGCAAATGTGATACACTCAAAAGTTGGGTAGTGTTATTTAAGGAACTTGAGAGACATTCCTGACCTGATGTTTATGCATAAACCCAAAAAACCACTTGTGCTGGAGTCTAGTAAGTCTAAGCAGCTTTTTTCACATGAATACCTGCAGACTAAGGCCAACTTGCAACTCCAAGTGAGACGACTGGTATTTCATCTGTTCCTGGCACAGCAGCAATTGGCTACCCTTCTATCTTCAACACTTAGCTCTGCTTTGCTAATGACATATGGAGCGTCTTAGAAAGTCAACTGATGTACTAATTAATTTTCTTTAACCTCTTTCTTTCTTTTTGTTATTGTTCTTTCACTGTTGCTTCTGCAACTCTACAAGACTCATGCAACTGTAGTTTTAATACAGCAATGAACTCTTAAGAATGTTATAGACTTGGAAAATGTAAAATAGATGATAAAACCCACAAAACTATAACTTAGTTAAAAAAAAAAAAAAAAAAAAAAGATGAAGTCCATAGGTATTATAAACCCCTAAACTTGCCCTGGCACCTCAGCATATTTTTGAATGAACCCCATTTGCAACCAACAATGATTAGTGTTAAATACAGCACCCTGTGCACAGTGGGTGAACAGAGTTGTCCAGAGCATGTGTCCCTTTAGCTGTGATGGTCTAAAAATATAGAGAATGTTCAGGAGATATTAAACTTTATGCTTCATATATGGTCGTGAGGCAGGGGAAAGAAGAATAGAAAGGAAGGCTGCATGTCTTCTTACATGCTAGGAAGTTTCCAAACAAGATTTCCAAAAGTATTGGGCAAAAAGACCTCTTCTTTGAAGAGCAAGCTCATTTTTCCTATCTGTGAGTCAAAAAGTAGAGATCAGCTTAGTCTGATTAAGCTGCTCAGAAGCCTATGCAATTAAAGGAACACAGTTTGTAGAATAAGTAACTTTTCAGGAGCTGTTTGGGAAACACAGGTGGAAAAATAGCTGAACAACTACCATTTCCCTCACAAACAGCAAGGACCATGGTCTGGAGAGGAAACATCACATGCAGGAACAGAGAGAAGTATGAAAAAGATCTGGTTTGTGAAAGAATGTCTCTTCAAAACAGTGGAGAAGTTGAGGAGGAAAGAGACCAGAAAAAGAGATGAAAGAGATCTGAAGGTTTGGCGTCTTTAGATACATCCATTTCTGTGTCATTAAAGATGAGGCAGTGTGATTTTGTATCACCTGATTATTTCATCCAAGATGGCTACCAAAGTGACACGAATTCCTCTCTGGAGATGTCTGCTTCTTGCCATGTACTAAGAACGCTTAGACAGCTGAAGTGTGGCAGAAGGAACCTCTCCTTCAATATTCCGAATTTTCCCCTCAAAGTAACAAGCTTGTAGCTTTCCTAAGTGAAACTGTCAGTCTGAAGCTTGTCCTCAATGTTTTTCTTAATAGTACCATAGCTGTTAAGCTGTAGTGATGCTCCTTGCACATTAGTATAAGATTAAAGCTAAGGAGAAACTCAGATGGCTTGCTGAAGTAGAGCCTGATTACCACTTTTTAAAGCAAGAAAAACCCTATACTCATTTTTCTGAGGCTCTAACTAGTTAAGAAGACTGTAATGATTATGAGATAGAAATAGAATACATTTACAGGATCAGAAGTTAAATTATGTTTGGCAGTAATTGTCTTTGGGTGCCATGTGGCTTGAGGATGCTCTGGTGCAGTGCACTGATATCTCTTTCATTCATACAGGCATAAAAAGCGCTGTTACATCTTGTTTTCAGAAATCACAACTTGCTCCAAAGGGAGAGCTCACCTCAAGCCTAGGGTCGGTTCTGCAGGCACTGGTAATGCTAAGTAAAGGCTGGCAGGGGATTAGACAGAAATGCACATTCAATAAAGTCAAAAGGACTTTGTCTCCCTAAAGGTCTGGTGGCAATGAGTTTATAGATAACGACTGTTTGCCCTGTGGACGTCGGTCTTCAACTTTCACAGAGACAGAGCATGCTGTTATCCTGTAGATGTCCAACAAAGCAGATGAGAAGAAACAGGCTATTTTCCTGGTTAGCTCTGTACTATATGTAATACTTTTTTAGGACAGATCTTCTATGAATGTCTGTATATAAAGTTCCCCATTTATCATTACCAAGTCATTATTAGTTAACCAACTTTGGAAAAGACCTTTCTTACTCAAAAACTCTGATACTCTGCATTACCATCAGGAATAGAACTGATGTTCATTTCACTATCTGAATATCCTCCTCACTGCAGGGAAGAGAGAATACAAGACCTGGGAATAAAAAGAAGAAAAAAAACCCACAACCAACAACAGTTCCTCCCTCCCTTCTTTTTTTCCTTTTTCCTTTTTTCCCTTCCCTTCCCTTTTTTCCTCTCCCTCTCTCTCTCTTTTCTCTCCTTTTCCTTTTTTTTCTTTTCCCTGTTGGGACTGCATGTGAATCTACCAGAAACAACAAGGCTTATAGCTTATTACTGGTCACTGGCATCATGTGGCACCAAGTCTCATGGGTCCACAAGCACAAAACAGCTGCAGCTTGACAGTGTGTTTTTAACAGTGGCAGTGGAGGTCACATCAAATGGATCTATGCTTCATGCAGCTGAGGAATACATGGAGGATGCTGAGAGCACTTGTTTCTGAGGATGCTTGGTATTGAAGGGAGCAATACGGGATACTCTGAGAATGCTGCGCATACAAGAAGATTGCAAACTTTTCCTCTCACTGATGCCCAGTGCCATGATTGGGCAGGTGGTGGTAACCTTGTGGGAACTATTTCTTTTTAAGGTTGAGATGTTGACACAGTGGAGGAACATCCCACTGGCTTGTTCTTGGGAAGCATTAGCCGAGACAGAGATGGCGGCAGGACCTAGGTAATTGATTTATGTCAGGCTTGTGCTGGCACGATGAAGTGCTGGGGCTTCTCCTCTTTGGTGGAGATGGGGAAAATAATGTGATGAGGTTAATCCCTAACAGCACACACAGCTAGAACAGGATCCCCAGAATCTACAGACGGGGAAAAGGGCTTTTATGGCAGTGTGCAGAGCTTGCCCTGACTGTCACGACAACACCTATCTGAAGAACTGGATGCAGTAGAATAGCGGCACTTGGCTTCATATCTGGGATCCTGAAATTGCTGAGTTTGAGGTGCCTCTCTGCCACCAGAAAGAAGGTTGGGCTGTATGGGCTTCAGGAGGGGAGGGCACTGAAAGTAAGCTAGTGTTTGCAGCCATCTTACGTTGCCAGTGTTGTATCTGTTCTCTTCACAGCATGCCATGCATACTTCCTAGGCCCATGCAGAGTTATCCTCATTTGGCATGGTCTCTGAACATGGCAATTTACTGACTGGCATGTTTGGCATGGGTAAGACGTGGCTGTTTGAGAGGCAAGGAAAAATAGACGCCCCTTGCAGATCAGGGGAAAGTGAACATCATGTGATGCATTAAGGTGAGATCTGTGTAGTCTGAACCCTTTAAATCAAGTTTTAATCAGCTTTTACTAGACAAAAACAATTTGTTATAGGCTTTGTGAGATTATAGGTTTACTGTGATGTTCACTTGCCATAGTTTTTATAAGCTTATGTTTATTTATTTATTTATTTATTTATGTGCTAACACCATTTGCAAATTTGCTAAAAGCTTATCCGTACAACTTTCCACCCCACCTGCCCTGACAGAAGGGAACACTGATGCAGTCCATCCCATTTATTAACCAGCCTGTTCAAATTAGGGAAAAATTAATGTAATGGAATCAATACAGATTGCTTTTTGAAATGCAAAATGAGTGACGTGCTGTAAAGATTGCCCACACTTGTATGAAACTATCAATACCATAGAAGAACAGGACACTGATGTTCCTGGCATTATGGCAGAGTAGAGATCCCCAGCAGCTGGAGTTGTCCATGCATTGCTGTGCATTCCACCTCTTTCACTAAACACAGCTGAAGCAGGAGGGAGATGTGGACCCACTTACTCTGGGATGATTTCTGAGGTGCTGGTGACTGAACAACCAGTTGGGGACTTAACAAGGTCTGGGATATTATCAGGGTGGTGCTGGCAAGAGGGATATGCTCTAATTTAGAAGACTGCTGAGACTCCAGGGCACAAGGACTGGCAAGCCTTCCTGCAGCAGCAGAGGGAAACTGAATGAAAACTGAGGACTTTATGTGTTCCAGGCTCCCCTTGTGCTACCCCAGACACAGGCAAAAGATGCTGCAGGCTGCTGTGAACAGCGGGGTTATCCTGGCATTACTACTTGCAGTGTTGTGCTGCAACTGGAGGGCAGCCAGCAGGCTGCTGCTGAACCCAGGTCCAATGGCGATGTGCACAGTGGGGACAGCAGCTCCACCCCGTCTGCCCTCCTCCTGTCCTGGGCATCCCTCACTACTGGATAGGTTTTGCCTGGACTCTGCTTTGCTGAATGGAAGGCTTCCAGAAAGCAGTTCGAAGACCCAAATATCCCTTAAACAAATATATGTAGTAGACAGGCACTGCCTTTTTGTCTTCTCTTTCTCCTGTAAGTATTACTAGGAAATAAAATGTGAACTGGCTTTGTAAGCCAGCATTGATATGAACTCTGCTCTGTGTTTCAGCCACTCAGTGTACTGAGGCTGGCGGTTCAGGCTGATTCTTGTGGCAGAGATGAGAAAGTTACACAATAGACACTGGAGAATCGCTTTAAAAACCCCACAATCCTCCATTGAAACACCATCCAGCAAGGCCCAGCCGCAGCCCTGGCCGGGCCCAGGCGTGGTCACATGAGCACCCAAAACAATGAGCACACAGTGCAGAAAGCTGAGGCCATTGAACTTTATGTCACTTCCCAACTGCAGCATTACTCATAATTTATGGCGATACTCGCCTTTCAACCTTTAAAACCTTTTCCCAAGTATTTGCAGCATTCTCACATAAATATTGCTGCAATAAGTAACATCAACATTTAGTAGCTGTTTTTCAAGAATAACCGTGTGACACTATTACGGCATTCCATTAAACCAGCTGCAGTGTGTGGAAGGCCTAAATCAAATTGTGCCGGCTAATGGTAACATCTACGCATATACAAGAGAACAATGGGTGGGAAAACTTTGTGCTCTGTTTCAAGACAGCTTTGTCTCCATTCACGGTTACATGAGATGTCCCTCTTCGGTGAAATGACCCAGAGTGGACACAGACTGGAGATTACATCCAAGAGCCGTTTGTTACCTTCTCATTGCCAAATCCATGGCTGTATTTATTTGTAGGAAAAAGAAAGCATCACAAAGGAACGGAGAATGCTGTCTTTTCATTAGAGCTTTCAACTGTTGTCAAATGATTAGTAAAAAAGATTCCTTGCCAGAATTGTTCGCTGTCTGAAATGCATTACAACGACTAAATGTAAATGACAGATAGTTAGTGTGTATATAGATATGTGCTTAATTGCCCTCATCCCTCCTGTCTGAGGAACGCACTTAAGCATATGCTCATTTAAACACATATGCTTCATTTCTGCTTAGATCAACAGGATTTGAGCATGTGCTTAAACATAAGCAAATTCTTAAGTGCTCTTCTCGGGTAGTGTTGCTTTCCCGAGGCAAAGCTGGAGTGATGCTCTCTTGGAAGCAGCTCTGCTCTTCCCTACCCCTCACTCCAGCTGCTCTGACAGAGCTCTCCTCCTCCTTCCTCAAAACCAGCTCTCCCCGGGGAGCCCCTGGGGCTGGTGTCCAATACACAGCCTGATGGACAGGGCTGAGGACAGGCAAAACAGCAGCACTTTGTCAGAGAAACCATGTACAAACTCCTGTTTGCATTGTTCGGCAATGTTTTTGGATGCACTTGGGAGCTGTATCTGTTTTCCGCTATCAGTTTAATTAAGATAAAGATATGGAGTTTAGGTTATATTCCCATAAACAACAGGGCAGGGATATGAATGATTTATATGGGATTAATTGTACTTGCAAAGCGCAGGTCTGACAATATGCATAAACAAAAATGCCACGTGAATCCAAGTAAGAGAATAAAAGCACGAGATTGTTTTTTCCTAAACGACTTTCCCAAATCCCCGCTGTTTGTAAAATAACAATGCATGTTGTGCAGTGAGTTTGGAGGGGCAGAGGCCGGGCTGCCTGGGCAGCGTTCATCATGCTCATCCCAGGCAACCTGGGTGAGTGGATGTAGTCCAACAGGAGAAGACTCACCCCACTGCCTGCCCCACAGGTAATGGGTTTGCCTCTGACGACAGAAGATTATTTGTTCTTTTTTATTTTTTTTCCCTGGCACTGAACTAAAGAATGCATTGTGGGAAAACCGTCCTGACACATGACACTGTGCAAAGGAGGATCACAGCATGAGGTAGCATCAAGGGGCTTACTTGGCCTTGATGCACTCTTGCACAGCATGGGGCTCCAGAGATGAGTGTCTCTTCCAACTGAAGCACTGGTGCAATTTGCACAACTCTCATGAGAGCGAACGGTGAAGCTGCTCTCAAAGCCCTCATGTAAACAGGGCTGGGGGAAGAAAAGAGAGAGAGAAAGAGCCTGCACCACAAATGGGATGTGCACAAAAGGAGGTGGTTCAGAAGGGCTGAGCCAAGAAGGAGGGCTGCTCAGGAGGGAAGGAGGGTAGAAAGGAGCAGAATATGAAATCCAAATTTCAGAAGTGAAGGGAGAGTTGCAGAAATATAACCAAATGGACAGTGCAGCTGTGAAAGGGGCAGGCAGGGAAACAGAGTATGTAAGGCACCGAACGGCAGCGCGCAAGTAGAGGTTCATCTTTCAAGGCGAAACTGCGATTGAAATGCGCTCTGAAGAATTTGTGCCTCAGATATGCAGCCCTTAAACTTCTTCAAAACCTCCTAAGTTCAGATAATAAGTTTGCATAAAGAGAGGGAGGGAGTGAAAAGCAAAACTAAAGGCGCTGTAAGTGCTCCTCACTAGCCTGTCTCTGAGCAACAGGCCCTCCTGTACTCCCTCTCCCTTGTTGCTCCTGCTTATCATAATATGCCACTTTTGCACATCAAATTTACATTTCAAAAAATGCTGTATCGCTGCTCCAAAATTAATTATTAATCTTTCATCAGTCCCTTCCATAGATACATTTTTAACTTTGATTTCGCTACCCGTTCGGGGGAGGGCTGGGAGCGGGGGGCGGGGGAGAGCAGCTCCTTTAATCTTGTCACCGTTCTGTGGGGTTCTCTGCTCACATTGCTGCTGCTGCTAGTCCCGTGCGTCCCTGAAGCACTCTGCAGCTGCAGCAAGCTCCCCTTGCACTGAGAGAAGTTTTCAAGAGCAGGGAGTTTTCAGCCTGCAGCATGCGGCTGCAGAAGAACCACATCTCCCCTTGTATGACCTGGCATTTCAGCTCACTGCAGTGAATCTGAGCTGGTGAATCGAGCCCCAGGCTGGAGAGCAAGGTGGACTGTGTCATAGGATCATTGAATCATTAAGGTTGGAAAAGACCACTAAGATCATCTCATTGAAATATGCCCACAAGGAGGAAAAAGAGCAGGTCAGATTCACATCATGTGTCCAGATTGCTGTATGGAGCCATTCATCCATCAGTTCATCAAAGTGACCTGTAGAGAATAGTCCAAACATCAGCTTCTTATTCTGAAAACAAGGTCTGGAAGTGTGGCCATTTGCTACTGGTCTGTGAGAAGAATAAATCCTCTACCTGCAGAAGGAAAGCAAGAAGAACCAGGGGAACAGTGTGTCAGATGTACACTGAGAGGTGCTGGTTGCTGGCAGACTGTATGTGTCCCACCTCTGGCCTTGGAGTTGGGCCCAACAGTATAGTCTACCTGAACGAGTGGAAAAAGGCTCAAACAAGATGAAGTTATGATAAGAGACTCTTTTATGGATCACAGAATAGATGTATTAAGAAGGTGGTGAGGCACTGGCACGTGCTGTCCAGAGAAACTGTGGGTGCCCCATGCCTGGAGGCATTCAAAGCCAGGTTGGATGAGACCCTGGGCAGCCTGATTTGATGATTGATTTAATGGTTGGCAAGCCTGCCCATGGCAAGAGAGCTTGGAACTAGATGATCTTTGAGGTCCCTTCCAACCCAAGCTATTTTATGATTCTGTGATTCTGTGATTCTATTTCTTTTTACCTGTGCTTTGCAAGATGTACCAATCACTGGATTCATGACCAAGTGCATTTGTTTGTACCTGTGAATGCATACATACACATGCACATTCCCCAGTGATGTGCAATCTGTACTTCCCTGCAGCTGAAGTGCTCTGTGCAAGTTGCTTTGAGCTGAGAAGGAAAAGCTTGCAGGACTCAGGTACACTGTGTTAAAATAACTTTCTGTTCAAAAGGGACAAAAATCGTCTCTTTGGAAGACTTCAACACAACACGGCATCTAGACTTCCAACTATGAGAAACTGTGTTTTACACTTCACTTTTTTCTTTCTATTCACACGTATAGTCTAAGAAGTACACATTATCTTCAGCAACTCCATTGCCATTATTTGCTGGGTGTATGTGTGGGTGAACATCCCTCAGGATGTTGGACTTAATCAGAGATGAATTTGGATCAATAGACTATCACTTGCAGGAAAATCAGATAAAGCACAAGGGAAAAATAAAGCTGAAAATACAGAGCAAAACACATCTTACTTTTCCAACCCACCCCCCACCTTGCATGTATCTTCACAACGTCGTACTTGTCCATGTAATACATTTGTCACTGGCCATTCCTGCATCCAGGTTATGCTCTTCTACCAGTAGTGCCTATAGCACTCAGATCCATGGCAAACAGCACATGCTGTAGCACCTTTAGTTAGGCTTTGTTTCACCGCAAACAAATTAGCATTTGCATGGACACAGACAATAGCACGGCATACCTCTACATAAACATTACTGCATCTGGCTTTCACCGCTGAAGGAACTGAACCAGCAGAGTGGCCAGGGACGCCAGGGAGTCACAGCAGCAGCCCTGGGTTCAAGCTGAGGCCCTGCTCAGTCGCGGCTTCCTACTCCGTCTTCTAATAGCAGTCTGAATCCAGCTGCACGTTTGCCCTTTGCAATTTGTTCTTTGAAACAACACTGCAAGTTTTTCCAAAGCTGGCTTTGCTTTTTGTTTGTTGACACTAATTGTGCATGTATGTGTAATTGTGTAGGATCATCAGTGACAGAGTGCCTACATCGTATACAATGCCTCCACAAACTATTGGAAATGCAGCGCAAGGATTCTCGTTGCACATTCCCCTAGCAAAAGCCAGTACTGTAAGCACAGGTCTTGTTTCATAAAAATAAACAATGCTTGTATGGATGTGTCACAGATGTTACACCCTGTTGAGTGCATTGAATTCCTTACAGTCAAATAAAAATAGCTGGATCACGTAACATCAGAGTAAGTGTGGTGTCAGCAGGAATGCAGCTCATGCAAAAATCCAATATTGGCCTTGGGAAGTGTCCCTTTTTGTCCACAGAAGAGCTGAATAATGTTCAAGGCCAAAAATGCTGCAGATTTTTAATCAGGCACTGACTCTCCTCAATCAAAAGAGGTTCCACTTTCTCAGTGAGCTGCCCTCTCTGCCCGCCCATTTCACCAGGCTGGCTGAGGAGCTGTGTGTTCCAGGAGAAGGAGGTAGAAAGACTTTTCTTGCCTCTGAGTGCATTTTCTTTCCTTTTTCAACATTACAGAAGGTTGTTTCTTTTTTTTCATCCCAGAAACTTTCTAAGGGTTAGTCTTAGCTGTTTTTCTTTCAACAGGCCTAAGGTATTCCCTTGATCTCTTTTTGTTTTGTTTTGTTGCTTGGGGCAGGCCTTTCCAGTAGAGTGCAGCCATAAAAGCATTTCTTGATGAAAAGAGGTATGTCTGGAGTGGACCAGAGAAACAACTGAGGGCATTAATTCATCAGCATTTGAGACAAATGGTTGTCCTGAGAAACCATAAGCAGCCCAGCAGCACTTATCCCAGGTACCCGACATTTGTATCTCTAGCTAGAGGTATGCTTGCTGCTCCAGGACCTTGTCCAGCCCTTGTTCTTCCTGCCCACATTCCCCTTCTTGGATCGTGGACCCCTGTATGGAGTCCTAGCCAGTGTTCTTTCCTACTCACTGCTCTTCTCTCCAGGGTGAGTTGCAAAGAACTCCCTTAGTCCATTGTTCCAGCTCCTCTCTTTGCTGTGGGCAAGGAATAAGGTTGCAAGTGGCTATTGTCACTGGTGGGAGCATCTGTGGCCATTCCTGTGACCCATTCCCTGGGTGGAGGAGCTTCCTTCATGCACTGAACTAAGCTCCGCTGCACCCCGAATTACAAGCAATCACAGGAAATGTGGACTGAAATACAGCTGTGAAAGTCACAGCAGCTTGATGGAGGAGGGCAACCAGCTTAGAAATGGTGGAGGAACAGAGACAAGTTCTTGTAACCTGGAGCAAAGACTTGAGTGTGCCTCCTTTTGCAATGACTATAAATACTCCCTTACAGCAAAATGTTTCCTCTCCGAGAAACAGTGCATAGCTCAAAAGAAAATCCAGTAAGCTACCTAGGAGGATTTGATGTGGAAATAATTTCAATATAGCTGACACTTTGCAAGCTTACATCTTAGCCAGAGTCAGCATCTTCCTTGGCTCACAAGCTTGCCAAGCTCTTTGAAAAGGTGCGCCCATACAATGAGGTTAAAAAGATGTATTATTTAGAGGGCCAAATCTTGAAGCTTAGGGACAGAGTCATCTTGAGGAGCTCACATACTGCCTATGGTGCAATTAGTTTTGGCAGGTGACATCCAACTGGATTCAAAGGGACTCAGAAGTACGAATAAACTTAAATCTGATTTTCCTTCCAGCCTTGGGACCAAGGGCACTACTGAAGCCCAATATCACTGGAAAAGACTTGTGGCCTTTGCCCTTCTCCTATACTCACTTGTTGGGTAAGGGGTCCTTTGCCTCCATGGAGAAATAGAAAGAGGACATATTGCTTAATTTTGAAATTCATATCTATAGGTGAGCTTCAAGAGGCTGGAAAAAAAACAGAAAAGACATCAAAGGTATTTTGCCTCTGTACATCCCAGAAGTTTATCTCTGCACCCAATCCTCTTCTTATTTCTCAAACAGGAAAATGAAACCTGTGCCATTAAAACCTGATTTCATTCATGTGAGGCATGCAGAAGAACAGTACCTGAAAGTGTGTATGCTTTTCCTGTGCCTGATTTAACTCAGGCTAGACTTCTGTCTTGACTAGGTCCTTAGACCATTTACCCTGGCTTAGACTCTAGTCCCCATTCACCCCACACTGCAGAAAATGCTGTTGTGAGTACAAAGAGCTGTGAAAGCATTCCCAGGCGTTGCTATGCCATAGGGACTGCATCCATGCAGAGCATTCAGACCTGCACAGTGTCCTGGGTCTGAAGGCAAAGAGCTGAAGTAAATGCCCCAGGATCAGCCTACCTTTTGGCCATGAACTGCTTGATTACAGCTCATCTCACTGCAGGGTTGTGCTAGAGTTGTACTAAGATGCAGAGCTGCTCTAATGCAGATTTTTCTCTTTATACAACACCTGACACTAAAGTTGTAGCTTTAGACAGGACAGATTTTCATTTTTGCTATGACTGACAATCTGTTTGTCGCCTATTCCCTCTTTAAAAACACACGCACAACACTTCATACTAAATTAAAACATTAACCAAGAAAGAAAAGGATTTCAAAGTTGAAGGAGGCTATCAAAGCACATGAAATAAAAACATTTAATACAAAACTGTGAAATAAACCAAAACAAGAAAAGGTGCGGGACAGAAAGAGGGAGGAGGGATTAAAAATAGACTGGTTGCAAAGTGTATCTAAACATGTCGTTAAGTGCTGCATTTTCCCCTTGCCCACACAGGCCCAAAGAAGGTGATTTTGTAAACCAGGCACAGCCATACCCTGTGGGTTGGGAAGCAATGTGCTTTGGTGAATTGGAACTCAGTGGGAAGGTGGGCACTCCTTCATGCTGAGTGCTTCTCTGATATTGATTGAGCCTATGACCTGAGGCAACTTCCTTCCACCGTGCAACCTTTCAGAAAGCTGTAGGAAAGGTGGTAGGAAACTGCTCAACTTTTTATCCTTCTGCTTACACCAGGAATTAATCAGGTATGTTGGGATTCATTTCTGAGGTCAGGTTGATTCTTTACTATGAGATGCCTGTCTGCTTCCAGAAGGCCAGCAGCTAAACCCTGAGAAAACTGAAATCAGATGAGATAAAGCCTCTCCTCCTTCACATCAGTACGAAGGCTGCCCTGAAAGTAATACCTCCTATTTTATTATGTTGGACTACAATGTCAGAGGTGGATGTTGGTGGTCTGGCAGTAGAGGCTGAGGCTTCTTGACAACATTCCTTTACATTTTGTTGCTGTGTGACAGATGACAGCAGACGGGCAGTCTGACACAATGGCATCTGACATAGAAGTGTGTATGAAGCAAAGGTGTATCACTATATTCCTCCATGCAGAAAAAAATTGCACCCAACAATATTCACTGACACTTGCTGAACATTTATGGAGACCAAACAGTGGATGTGAGCACAGTGAGGAGATGAGTGGTGTTTCGGCAGTGGCGACAGTGATGTGAAGGACAAGCCATATTCTGGACAGCCATGCAGATTTTTACAAGCATGGCATGCAGGCTCTTGTTCATCACTTGCAAAAATGCATAGTTAGTGGTGGTGACTATGTTGAAAAAGAGTGTTTTGTAGCTGAGAATTTGCTTTATGAAATAGTTCTATTGTGCTTTTTGTATCTGTTGTAGTTTCCATGGAAATGAATAGGAGGTATTACTTTTGGAGCAACCTATGTATATGGGACAGGCAACTAGGCGCCATCAAGCATGGCTCTGATAGCACAGTGGTCATTCAGGTGTAGCAGAATAGAGAAGATACTGTCAGCAAAGGCAGAGCAGCCAACTTTAGTGCTGCATTCTAGCTGGAAAAAGCACCGAGTGAAGGGAGAGATGCCTGCACCAGCACTAGTGAGGGAAGAGAATAATGCCATCTAACAAGGACATCTCCCTTCTACTGAACAATCCAGCAGGAGTAAGCTGACAGCTAGGAAATAAAACATAATTTTCAATGCTGAAAATAAAAAGCAAACCAAATACAATCTGAGACCAGCTGGAAATTGTTTGGTCACAGGGCAGTGTGTCTCTGTGTGAGCCACCACCTCCTCCAGACAATTTCGCTTTTTCCTCTAACACAAAAACAATTATTTTTTCCTTTTTTTTTTCTCACCTTTTTTTTTTTTTTTGGTACATGTATGTTGAACCAACATTTAGCTATTAGCCAAAGCACAGTTTTTATTTACTCTGATAACTGTATTTTCATACACTGCATTTTTCTGCCTCTACATTTTGTGCAAGTCCTCATCAATTTGGACTCTCTTCACACAAGAAATGTAATGTCTCTAGGCAGAGGGTTTCTCTTCCTGTGCCCCATGGATACCTCCTCTGAGATGGTCCCACTTGGGGGCTTTGAAACCAGCAGATGATTACCAAGGAGGAAATGTCTGTCCCTGAAAAATGTATATGAGGACACCTGGGAAAAGACTTTCTTTCATCTAGATTAGGAAACTTGTGCCAAGAACCTATGATTTCCTTTTGTACTCCACTTATTAAGAAGTGATACCTCATTCCTATTTAACACCTGGACTCCCAAGTGCTTTGCAAGAAGTCACTGTCAGATGAGGAAACTGAAACAAAAAGCACTGAATGAAAGTTTCAAGCTCAAAGACCTCCTCTGTTTTAGCTCTAGTCACTATGTCTTTAAGCTTATGAAGGCCAGGAGGACTTCTGCAAGACTGTGGGGGACCTGATGCTCCTTCAGATGTGTTTTTGGCTGCCCTAAATAACTCTATTCTGTGTACAGTAAGAAGAACTGTGAAACAACAGGGCCACAGCTGGTGTTAAGTTAAATTACTGGAATACCTGAATTCTTAATTATCTTCAGCATCTGATAATCCTCTGTGTATTTATTCCCTGACTATCCTTATCCAGAGAGCATTATTATTACTGTTCAGTGGATGAGAAATCACACCTTTCTTACCTCCAGAAGGGTTAGGGATGTAGGAATAATTTGTAGTGGAGAGAGGATTGTGCTCACTTCCCCACATCCCAGCAAGCAGCTGTTCTCTCTCCAGCCCTTCCTTCCAAACATTGTAAGCAAATCCATACACTGTTGCCCGCAGAAGAGCTCTCAGAGGCTATAGAAGAGGCATCACTATTTGCCCCTTAAAGTAGTAATAGAAAGCTAATTAGAATGGCAAGGAATGTGTACAAAAGTGGAGGAAAAAAAAAGAAAGGAGTGAAAATGAAGTTTCATTGGACCATGCAAACAGACAAAGAAGTAACTCTTGGATAGCAGCAGAGGGGTTTGAAACATCTTTTGGTGCATTCAATCTATTGCCTCTTCACTCCTGGTGGAAAAGATCGCATATATCATCTTACAGTGTTTATTGTTCTAAATAAAGACCTACACCGATGGAGCTCTCACACTGACTTCATACTCTATTGTATTGGCTTCTCGCTAACACTTATCAGCTGAAACAACATTATAACAACAGTGAGCCCAGAGTGGTGTATTTTACGGTGCCTCTAGAAGATGGGGGTGGGGTGGGAGGGTAGGAGCACTCCTTTTCTTAAAAAAAAAAGAAAAAGAAAGAAAGAAAGAGAAAGATGAAAAAGGTGGGAGTATAAAAGGAAGCGGCCTCTGATAATTAGAGCCAGACTTGCTGGTTGACCAGAAGTAGCTACTGGCATACAATGGTTTTGCAAAGACTTTGATTTATCCAGTTCAGATCATTCCTACTTATAGGAAGTGGAGCCCTTTTGGAATATGCAAGGGAGAAAAGTCACAGCAAGGCTTCAAGATCCACTACTGCTTATTTTCCAAAAAATGTCTTTGGAGTATGCCCAGTAAATAAAGATTACCTGAGCATCAGCAAGAATGGTACCCTGGGAATCAGTGATGGAACAGAACCTCTTCTATAGTTTTAATACATCTCAGTATTAAAAGTAAAACCGCATGGGAAAGCATGGCCAAACAGTCAGGCTGTTTGCCACAAGCTTGCAAACTAAGAGTGCAGGAGCTGCTTTGACAGGGCGGTTGGACTCGATGATCTCTAAAGGTCCCTTCCAACCCCTACAATTCTGTGATTCTGTGTGTGATGTAAACACTAACCAAATAAATAAATAAATAAATGGCTGAATCCATGGCTTGTGGATTGTACAGTGTTTCAGGAACTCACCTGTGTCATGCAGAGTCACTGGTGGTCTACATCTCAACACGAATGGTGCCATGAGGCCTTAGGATCACATAGCCAGCTAACTGAGCTCTTGGATCTAGTGATGGTAATGAACTGAATGGAAAACTGAAGAAGCACAGAAAAAAAACCCCAACAGTTCATGGTTTATTTGCATGTTTAATCCAGGTGGCTTAGGAGTAATGATAACTGGGTAGCCTATAAACAAACTCAAATGAGAAATGTGTCTTCTTATGAGGTAGCCTGAGTTTTATTAATGCTAACCAGTAAACAAAAGAAACTGGACAAAGGCCAGAAAAACATATATCCAGTAAACCAGTTAATTTGTGCTTAATTTAAAATGTATGTTTTGTCTCTCCTGTGATAAAGTGCTTTCTTGGATCAAGGTTGAGATGTCATTTGAGACTGTGTTGGATCTGCAGTCTCCTCACTGTGCCAACATCCACAGTTTGATCTCTATAATAGTTCAAGTATCAATGAGCGTCTATAGGTGCAATTTTTTCCACACAGAGGAATCGAGTGAAACTGCTTTGTTGCATACACACTTCCATGTCAGATGCCATTGTGTCAGACTGCCCCTCTGCTGCCATCTGTCACACAGCAACAAAATGTAAAGGAATATTGGCAGGAAAGTTCAACTTCTAGTGCAATACCACCAATATCTGCCTCTGATGTTGTGGGCCAACATAATAAAACAGGAGGTATTGCTTTTGGAGCAGCCCTTGTATATAGTATTTCCAAATTATGAGTAGTTTTCCCATTAAGTATCACATGTATTTTATTACTGTCTCTGGAAACTGACCCTGAAGGGATTACTTGCCTTTTCTTTTTTTCTTAAATGAAATGAAATAAAATTTATTTCTTGAAATGAAACAAAGGTTTCAGATGGTTTCTACTTTTTCATAAAGAAATCTAAGATGATTTAATTGCTCTTGAATAAGATAAAACAAATTCCTTTCCTGGTTTGGAGTAATCAGAGTTAATAAACAAAATAAGAATGCAGAACGGGAACAGGTCTCTGGGTCACTGATCTGAGTCCTTTGCCACCGACTTCAATGTGGTGTTTTCATTAACTCATCAGGCTCTGACAACAGCAGTGTCTTAGATAGACTTGATGTCTTTCAACCCCACATGCAAGCTACTTCCTCTAGGCAATTCCAAGACAATGTGAGGGTAAAATCCAAGTATCCTGAGACTCAGTCCCTTGCTTTGTTATAATACCAAAAAAAAACAATGTGTCCAAAATAATGTTGAAGCGGAGAAGATGGATCATACTTGTAGGTTTTATAACGAAAGAAAATTGTACTGCATATTTTCTTTTTCCAGTTCACTGGAATTCTCATGAGAGAATAGTGACCAAGATAAAAGCTCAGCAAAGACAAATAAAGCAAGAACTCCACCTCTTCT
Organism: Odontophorus gujanensis; assembly: GCA_013399175.1. Taxonomy (NCBI): domain Eukaryota; kingdom Metazoa; phylum Chordata; class Aves; order Galliformes; family Odontophoridae; genus Odontophorus; species Odontophorus gujanensis. The sequence continues at coordinate 63,785 of VXAB01013501.1, forward strand.
TCAAAAGATGCGAAAATAACGTCAACTGGAGAGGGCTTTGTTTTGCTTTCTTTGCAACACAGAGAATGTTAATGAATTACACTGTTAAGTGGGACATAATCTTGTCTGTAAGGGATCAGGGGAAATTCAGATGTTGGAGTATCTCAGATAATGAGAGGCAATTGGGAGTTTTAGGAAAAGCTGAGAAGTTGGCATGTGGAAATAATAATTTTAGATTTTATAATATTTACCGAGAAATGCTATGGAAGAAACCTCTTTGGTGTTAACAATGAACCTTGGTAGAAAGGGAATTAGGATACCTGGTGTTAAAATCTCCTCAAATCCCTCAAAGCTTTAGTGAAGATCTAATGCTTTGGATGGTGCACTGAAGTTTGCTTAGCTGATACAAATCATATTTCCGGGAAAATTTGTACATTATGCTCCCAGATGTCAGCCAGATGATACAAGGATATTTTGGCTTGGAAGCTTCTTTTCTCCTTTTTTGTTTTGCTTAAGAAGAAAAGAATTGCTTGTGTGCCGTTTACAAAGATTTCAGCATGATGTCTACTATTTTAGCCACTAACACAAACAACCTTGACAATCAGAATGTTTTTTTTTTTCATCCTTCTTCATCCAGACAAGCAAGCAGTCATCAATTACAATCCCACACATAAAATACAAATTTAGCACTACGGAAATGAAAACTAAAGCAATTTGTACCTTTACTATTCCAAAGGGATTCATTCTTGCTCTGTATACTATGAAATATTTCCTCTCTTGAAGTCAAAGTTATATCAATGTCACCGACCTTAAGCTGAATCACAGCAAGGAGATGATAACCTGGCATCCCTGACATTGTCCCCTCGTTACTGAGTTTGTTAGTTAGCATGCACTTTAAAGCAGCGTTCAAGCATTTGTTTTCTGACGCTGCATTTGAGATTGATCCATTTAAGTTGAAAACATCACATTTAACATTAAAAAAGGCATTTTAAGAAACACACTTTTTCATTTATATCTGGTAATCAAATTACCTTTACCAGCAAAATAATTTGAAATGTTTCTTTACCCATCAGATAATCTTTCTTAATAATAGCTGAGTCATGACACTGGCAGAAAAAAGCCTAAAATGTAGAAGTAGACAAATATGTACAGGAGCCTGCACCTGGTGATGAATGGCTTGAAAAACAGAAACACGGTTCTGATCAGAAATCCTGTTTCGTTTCCAATTCTTGTCCTTCTCTTGCCACAGAGACAACCAGAATATTAATACATATGTTTTTCTACTGCACCAATCTGTCATTTTGCCATTTAGTTAATGATCCCCAAAATATAGCATACAAATGTACACATATGCACACACGTACACTCAAGCACACTACTCATGTTGCACTATAAATTAGCAAAGTGAAGAAAAAAGGGGCTCTGTGTCATGCTGGCCTTGCAGGATGCCACACCCCATAAAGCGTAGTAAAAGCATTATGGAACATGCATCTCAATCCCAAAGAAAGTCACAGATATTCAGTATTTTCAGTTCTGGAATGTACATGTGAGTGTAGGAACCCAGCTATAGTGATCTCTTCAATGATTCCAGGTATCTGAGATCAGAAACTTAATTGTCCTACTTCCAAACCCCTCCGCATCAGTTCCAGTGTGGTGGATGAAGCCATCCCGAGTTTATGCTCATGGTTCTGCAAGGGCTTTGGCTGAAACACATGGGACTTCTCTGCCCCTTCTCCCTCAAACTCCTGCAAAGCTGTTGATTTGCCCTCCTTGTTTAAAACTCTCCTTTCTGTGATAACCGACAAGGTAGGCCATCAGCACGGAATCTACTAATAATATTTGCTGTTCCTTCTTTCCTTTCTTCTCTCCTTCTTGTCCAATTGTCTCATCTCTCACTCATCCTGCATGTAATCTGGGTCTGCTTTGGGTCAATCCTGTACAGGCCAAACGCAGTGGGGCTGTTAAACCTCACTAGGTTCCCTGGGCAGTAACAGTCATGTTCTTCACACCCTAGTTTAGGGAGTAAAGGAGATGTCTGATTTGCAAATCTGTGTACAGTGCAGACTTCCACTGAGGTGAAAAAAAAACACACAAAAAACCCTGCAAAGGTATTTTGTCAAGCTTTGCTTGGTGTAGAGAAATTCTAACATACATATCTCTCTCTGTGGTCTGTAGAAGAAACCCATAGCAAGCAGGCCACACAGAAAATCATAAGTTAGGTGGGGTCCTCTGGGCCTTACGTAACACATATAAAAGTCTTTGTGTACCATCACGTCAATCCACAGTAACTACCCTTCTTGTGAAGGGCTGTGTTAAAGTAGTGCAGTGACACTGGTTTTGTGTGATGGGCTGGTATGAAGCGATCTTCTTCGCTGAACAAAAGGCCAGCATCTGAATTCAGACCTTGACAGTCTTTTCCATACAGTATTTCACAGTGGTGCACTTAGATGGAAAACCCAGAACCACTGTGTTAGAGCACAGAATATCTAGCTGAACATGATGTCTGTATTTTTGAGCATATGGTTTATTGAATTGTAATACTTTCCAAGATAATTCTGACTGCCTTATTCTGAAGGATTTGTATTCTCAAGTAGAACATGCACAAGAATAAAGATTTTGATTGCAGCTTTAATATCAAAGTAATATGTTTCAATTGACTAAGCAGGCCACTAACAATTTAGATAAAGGGTTGCAATATAACAATTAATGAGCTATACACAAATTCCTCATTGTTCATTAACCCTTAAGAAACTGCATATATGCACATATCCCATATTTTCCCTTCATTTTGCCTGTACTCTAAAAGATAGCAGAGTTCTCAAACCATACTAGGAGGTCATTTTAATGTATAGTTTTATACATACACATTATGAAATAATATGTATGAAGCACTGGTAATGATCCTAACAGAAGTAATGGAATTTAGTGTGATTTCTACAGGGTGAAATTTTCGTTAATATCCATTATAAAATTAGCTATCTCAAGCAGAGCTGGGTTTGCAAGATCAGTCAGCCTGGAGCAAAACTCCACTTTAAAAAGCAGCACAATAGGAAAGATTTCAGGGTATGGGTTACCCACTCCCTTACACTCTCGACTTCAGCCCCACTGCAAACAAAAACATTCCAAGGCATACTGTGCTTGCCTACGCATTGCTTTTCTTAAGCAGCATGGTAAATACCTCATGCTATTGTCACACATTGCATCATCTACACAGTTTCAGATCTGATGGTCCTGGGTTTTCATGAAGAGCTAGTCCTCGTTTAGTCCTTGTAGGATGTGACAAAAAGCTCCCCAAAAACATGCCGGTTTTTTTGCCATAAAAATCAAAAATATTTATTCATTTTTGTTTGTTTGTTTGTTTGTTTTGTTTTTTGTTTCCTGCCTCTGCCAAACCTTCTTGAGGTCCATAAGGGTGAGTGTTAAAACAAGTTGTCAGAGCCATTTGGATTTTCTCATTTCTCCCTATTCTTTCACCTCTATTTACATATTTACTTGTTTAATTACAAAGCTTTCTGGGTTGAAAATAACATATATAGAGAGATATGTATTAGCCAGAGTAAATGAGATTATTTCCACTGATCACAGGGGAAATACAGAGCAATAGGCCTTGGAAAACTAAGAGAAAATAAAAATCTTGTCTTTAAGTTTTGGGTCCAAGTAGATCTGGATGAAATATTAAATTGGAAAAAGTATCTGCAGCAATGTCATTTGCACTAGATTTCAGGAAAATTTTGAGAAGTGGCACAAAGGTAAGATAAAAAAAAGAAGGAAGAATTTAAAAATGAGGAATTTTCCTTAAAAAAAAAAACACAGAAATTGAGAGGAACCAGGCATCTGCTTTCCCACATAGCACTGGGGTGCCAAGTAGCACTTCAGCTCTTGCAGAAGGTGGGCTGCACCCTCCAACATTGCTCAGTGCAATGGGGAAGCAGGCATGTGATGTGGCTGCCCTACTTGCGGCCCTGAGTGAGTCTGTCCTTAGTCTGCCAGTAATACCAAGATGAATCCACCTATTATGTGGCTTCTGTTGACAATTCAAGATTTTTCATTACTGAATTCAACATCTATATGATCTGCATAGAAATGACACAGAATTATCACCCTTGTTTTACAAATGGGAAGGAGAGATATGGAACACTAGGAGTCTTTGACTGAGCCAGAATTCAAGCAAGTGGCTCCTGGCCCAGCATCCCATCCTCCTGGCAAATGAAGGCACTGAAAGGCCATAAAAATGTATAAGACAGCTGAGTGAATCATGCTCATAATTCATTCACTGCACTTTGTTTTCATTCATAAACTCATCAAAGATCAGAGCCCCTGAAGTGAATTATAGTTCTGTGTTCATTGAAAAGCTGTTTATTAATCTAGCACAGACCTCTGCCTTTATGGCTACGCAGCAGGTGCACTTTTATTTTATCTTTTTATTGTTAGCTCAGGTATTACTGATGTCAGATGTATTCCCAGCTCTGAGGTTTGGGAATAATCATACAGACCACTGTCCCACCTGTACAGTATACGTATTACCTTTCCATAGCATTCATGCAAACTTAATTACCTTTCCATAGCATTCATGCAAACTTAATTCCAACCTGCAAAGGTAGGCAGCAGCAGATATAACTACTTTAAATCGGTTTCAGATCAGCCAAGAAAGGTAGCTGTCAAAATCCAAGAATAAAGTGGGAATCACTTACTCCTTTCCTATGATCAGGGCTTACTGAACACTACCAAGGAGACAACCTCCAAGTAAAGAAGCTTCCCTTGTGGCTGCTAGCACTTAAATGAGGTTAGTGAGGGTCCATCTTTTCTGGTCACACAGGTGAATTGCTTCCACTTTTGCTCCTGTGGCTGGCTATGCCCCTTCACCTGGTGCTCAATCACTGATTCAGGCCATGACCTAGCAGTTCCCATACCCAAACCTACAGGAGTTAGCAGTTAGAGGCATATGAAATTACATGGGTTTAGGACTAAATTCTCTCTCCGCAGTTGTAAAACACCCACCTATCTATTGACTAGAACAATGTTACTCAAAATGCTCATGCAGATTGTGAAATTGCCTTCTTTAGACAAGCTGAAGGTGGTTGGGCGTGTAGTGGACTGAGGGATATTTTCCCCTGAAAGGTTTTGCAACTTTTTCCTAGACAAAGAAGAAAAGGACCAGATGACTTCACCCTGAGAAGCATTTTACTCACAGCCAGACTCCGCTATGGGTACAAAATTTATCCTTAAATATAAGTAGACTCATTCTCATTTGGAGAGTTCCAATCATTTGGAAGGAACAGCTCACTCACCTTTCAGTTCTCTCTTTGACAACATTGGAATAATGACATCCTTGTCCATCTCCACCAGAAACACTTGAATCTTGGTTTGAAAGCATTTCCAGCTGCTTTTGAAAGAAATTAATAGTAAGGCTGACTGCATTGTCTCTGGAGTTTGTGACTATGCAGATCTCTGTGGCTTTCTGATACATTTACATGGTAGTTCTTTCAGTTATTTATACAACACTTGTATGTACTGCACATATTTCATTGTTTCTGAGGTTCATCAGTAGCTTTTAGTTATATTTTTTATTTCAAAAATTCTTTGTGGACAACTGAACATTTTCAAGATGGACACTAAAATTACTCAAGGCAGATACATTCACAAAGAAATAACAAAGGAGACAAAAAAAAACCAAACAAAAATCCCATCAGTTTAGATTTGGAGTTCTTCACTACTTGGGAAAAAGGATTTCAGGAAAAAAAATCCTACTCTGCATTTTTTCCCCTGGTGGGTGCATCAAAGTTAAAAATCAAATCAATACCATCTTAGTATTAGATGGTGGTGACAGCATGCAGACATCAGTGCTGTAATTAAAAAGCCATTCAGCTCAGTTGGTAAAATGCAATTTTAGCTGTAGTCACTGGCTGTTTCCAAGCAATCTATTTACCCCAAAATGTCCTCAGGCGTGGACTGAAGAGTGTGAAATGATCGAGTTTTAGTTATCCTCATACATAACAAATTTCAGTTATAATTCTTACTGTAAAAAATGTTATAATAATATTACACTGAAGTCCCTGTGCTAACTGGCACCAGGGATAGAACAGAAAGAAACTTTCTCTGCTTCGTGGCTTCCATTCATCTTGTTTTACACAGGACTTATTTGAGTTGGCATGGGAACAAGCTCCGGGTGCTGATGCTGATGCTCTGAGCATATTTAGGCACCGTCCTCAATGGCAATGCTGTGGGATTTCCCCAGCCCAATGGGGACCGTGGGGTGAACATCCCGCAGAGCTGATCAGTAGAGCTCTGGCTAGAGATATTGCTCTAAGAAAAAGCTTAGGGCCACTCATTAAAGTAGCAGCTAAATTAATGGTAAGCAGTGTTAAGTAAAATGCACACAGCATTTGACTTCCTAAGCTAAAACTATCAACCAATTAAACTGAATAGAACAGCTGAGTTAAATATTAACCTTATTTGCAGGTAAGAAAAACTAAGGCAGAAAATCAAAAGGTTGATATTGAAGATGGTACCTCAGGACTGCTCTGCAATTGACACTGCTTTAGGTTTAAATTATATTTTTCTGAAATGCCCCATACCAAACAGGGAGAGATATGGATGTCCAGCAGCTCCTTATGGCACACTCTGAGCTGGTTGGCACAGGAAAGTGTAAATGCAGTAATGAAAGGCATAATTTCTGCTAAATATGGAATACATTTCAGGAAAGGGCAGAAATAAATGCCACAATGGCAAAATAATATATTTATTTAATTGTGGGATAGACTTTACAGGGAAAAGAGGAGACGTTCAGGTAAAAAAGAAATCACATCACAAAAGCACCATTCTAGCAGGCTGTACTATAACGGTAGCAGCTGCTGGTCCCACCCCTGCCCAGTGAATCCAGCACTAATCAGTAGTGATGGGAAGCCAGGAATACTGTGAGAGTTACAAGGCAGATGGTTTAAGAATCATAGAATTGTTTGAGTTGGAAGTGTAGCTCATGCAGTCCATCTCCCCTGCAACGAACAGGGATACCTGCAGATAGATCAAGTTGTTCAGCACCCTATCCAGCCTCACCTTGAGTGCCTTCAGAGACGGGGCTTCCACCACCTCTTTGGGCAACCTATTCCAGCACCTTACTAAAGAACACTTAAGTACAACATTGCCTATGGTGGCATCTGATAAAAAGACCAGAACCATTTTCCTGACTCTTTGTTTCATCAGCACTTTCAGCCCAGAGCTAATGCGTGGCCACAAGAAGCTAAATCAGTCAAGTCTTGCAGCACAGAGGCTCGAAAGGAGAATTTAAGGTGCTTCCCTTGGGATGCAGGCTATTTTATTCTGCATCTTACACTGACCTGTGCTTGCAAGAAAGTGAGAACTGAAGTTAAAGAGCTTGTCCTGACCTGGTACGCCCCTGACTCCTGTTCCCACAGCAGAGAGAGGCACTGGCAAGAAGCAGCAAGGCAAGTTGTCTTTGTTTCTTATTGCCTCTCTGCAGAACCCTTCCTTCTCTTGGAGGGATGTTGAGCTGTAGCATCCTTCTCAGGAAGGTCAGCTTGCAGAAATGTGCATCCAATGATTAGTCTGCTTCTCTTTAGCCAGCCTTAATTAAATGAGGTATTTTTTTGAGCACCCAAAAGTTGCCATAGCCACTCTTTCCCCTTTCACTCCTCCAAAATCATTTCTTTATTGTGACAGCTCAAAAACGGGGGAGTTTTTGACACTGCTGTTACAGCTTACTCTAGCCAAGCTCACTGGAGCTGAGGACAAGCATCCCTGTATGTATGAAAAATCACAGCTTAATCAGTGTTGCATGGAAAAGCTAAAATTTAGGGGCAAGCTTATTTGGGTTTTAGTACAGCTGCTGACAATTTGCAGTGACTGTGGGCTGGAGTGCTCACAGTACCTGGTTTGCAACACAGGGAAAAGGGCTCCAGGGTGGAGAGGAAGTGTTCAGAGAGCTCACACACATCCCATGGGAAGGGTGAAATGACAGAGGTATAAAAGGACATAGTTTGAAACAGAAAAAAAGGGAGAGAAAGGGACAGGTAAGGATTAGAGAGGTTTCCTAGGGATGGCTGAGAGACAGACAGTCCTGGTGGCTTTCAGGTAGGTGGCAGAGCCTTTGGTTTCAGAACTATTTCCAGGCTGTTGCTCTGCTACGTTTTGGGACGCACCTCACCCAGTATTCCTGCAAGGTGTCAAGAAGGAGAGTCCTGAGATGCTTCCATGCAGATGGAGATAAACCCTTTCATTGTCCTCTGAGTAGGTAACATCCATTAGCTTTCCTCCTGCATTGCTTCATATGGCCTTGAAGGCACAAACTTATCTGTACATTGCTTATTTGTAGGTTTTTAAAAGATCTTCTCTTACTGTGTTGACATATAATGCTCACTATTTCTCCCTACTGTCAATATTTAAACAGCATTAATTGACATTGGATTTATATTCATGGTGTTCTTCTCGAGTAATTCCTTAAAATATCCAGTCTCACTGCCATAAAATCCAAATATGGAGCAAAACTCCAAACTGTCATGTAGGAGCTCCACCTGGGCAGAGCACCTTACAGCATCACAAAATGACCAGTACCTCACACGTTAACCACGTGTCTATTTATTGAAACTTAAAATCAAAATGCATTCCTCATTCTTTCCTAGAAGCCCTCTGTGTTGCTGTGCACAGCATTTGGCTGAACAAGCTGTTGAGTGGGAAAAGGAGTAGGAGGTGACCAGCTCTCCCTTCATCCTTTCAACTTGTGTGCAAACCAGCACACAGCAACTATCAAGGGGAGCACATACTTTTTAGTAGCCTGCAGGCTAAATATCCCTCCTCCATCTTCCTAGTGCGTGTTGCATTGTTGCTCTGAAATGCGCCAAATATACACCCAGACACCCTTTCCCTTTTCAGGAAAGCCTTAAAAAACAGAACACAACCTAGCTGTTCTAGAATAGTTAGATGACGACCAATACTACTTTGCCCATAAGTATAGGTAAAAATGCCCTTTTTCCACTGCAGTAAACAATGCAGTATTTATCTATCTTAAGAAATATCTGAACTGCTGATGACTAGTAGTCAGGATAGTATACTGGTTTCGTGCTGCTCTCTGGACATTTCATCCTGGCCACTGTTAGGTATGCTACTCAGATAGTTCTTTGGCTGGATTTGACATTAGTCATTTTCCTAATGTCATGATTTCTAGACTACTGAAATATCTTCATATCCATGAATCATATATGATGAGCCTTACAACATGACGAATATATACTCTTACCTGCTCACGCAATCCAAATTCTGGTGCCGGGAACACAGAATACACATATTAATAATTTCAGTGCACTTTGGCTACATCTCTATGGGCAAATTAAGTATGCCCATGACTGTTTTTTGGCTCAGAGACTAACTGGCATGAAACAGATTGGGTCCATATATACACAGGTTGCTAATAGGAATGGCCTCTGGACAACACTAACTTCTGTCACGCGTCCAGGAATGGCTTGGGAGAGCACTAGTTGTCCTGGGTTGCAGCTGTGCCTTCTAGCAATTTAATGGTTCTGATAATCAGATTTCAGTGTCAGTGTATTTTCTTCTGAATTGCATAATTTCCTTGGGTAGCATTAGCTAGTGGGAATCCAAGATCCCTAGCCCATTGATAGTCTTCTATATATCATCTACTCTTATTTGCAGGAGTAATAGCACTTTCTTGATGGCAGCACATCTCTCCACGACAACTGCTCTGAAGTGGCCTGCTCTGAGGCAGCCATCTGAAGTGGCAAGCTTCCAAGCAGCCTGGCTAAGGCCCTCCCTGCACGACAGGGCACCATGCCGTTTGTTGTGAGATGGTGTTGAAACATCTCCAGCAAAGTGGGCACGGAATCTCCTCAAGTCCTGTGCCTGCTGCCAGTCACTCCAGGTCTGAAGCACTACTGTCCCACAGTCCCTGCCAGCTGGACAGGTCTGAAAGCAGCAGATGTAACTGTTCATAGAAAGAATAGCACAGCGGTCTGCACAGTTCTAACCTCTTCTTCCACACCCTAATCCTTTGGTTCAGCAGGCAAAGCACAGGCTTCCGTATGTTTGCAGTGACCTGTTTATGGCCATCATCCCAAAGATCTTTTCCCCAGGGCAGCTGACACTGCCTTCGGAGCAGAGCTGGCAGCCAAGAGCAGGGGGGGCTGGGATGAGTTGGAGCAACTCTGGAAGTAGAATTTTTTTGACTTAGGCTGCCTTTGACTTCAGACAAATATCTCATTGAAAGCAGCACAAAACCCCCTATGAAATGGGAACTGTTGCTGTGGAGCTAGCACTAACGCATCTTCACACTGTGTTGGAAATTCTGCTCTTTAATATCTGCCCATGCGCCTTCTTTCACCAGATGGTAAAAGCATCTAAAATAGTGCTAATTCTAAAAGCACAAATATGACCGTTTCTGTAAAATGATGTAAAACTGTGAGCAGGGCTGGTTTCATAGAGACGCGTGACCAAACCCTCAGGTCAAATGGCATCTGTGGGCACAAAACCCCCAGGTCTATGGTGGTGGCAAGGAGCAAGAGCCCCATGGCAGGGGTCAAGGTTCTGGCATCTCCCAATGCAGCTTCAACGTGAAGCACGTTATCAGGGTAGCTGTGGCTAAGTTGTGCACTTCAGGCAGCTATTGTTCTCCTGGCTCCCACCTTCATGAATGAATGAGTTTTAGAGTTGTGGGGAGAGCTCAGGAGACTGATGAATCACATTTTTTCCTTCGTAGTGATTAAAAGGCTGATTTAAAACTACTGCCTCTTGCTCTTGGCAAGTGCAAGTTTCCATTGCATCAACTTTGCAGGAGCAGCATGCAGTGGGGTGGCAGCTCCAGATACACAACTGTTGTAGAGCAGTTGCATAATGCTGTGAGATCTCATCTGCTCTTCTCCCTCACCCCTCTGGGAATCTCACATGATAAAAACAGTAAAAGGCTCTTGATTTATTTTGCTGACTAGAACATTTCATTATATCGATTCAGCTTGTGAAAGCCCCACAAGGAAACGGAAAACAGCCCATTATTTTTAATTTCCAATTGGAAAAGTTACAACACATTCCTATTTATGATGTGCTGGTTTTTTTTTTTTTTATCTAAATCATCAAATTCAGCACTTATTTTTAGAACAGTCTATTTCCATCGTTAAGGAAAGTCTAAGGCTTGAACTTGTGGTTCTCTATGTTGCAAGCTGCTGAGGTTCAAAGAGATTATTCAGATATATTTTGCACAGAGTTGGTGAGGAGGTGAAACTGCCAAATATCCCGAACTTCTCTATTTTGGGAAAAATAATGGGCTAGGATGATCTTATAAAACGTATTCACGGCTTAAATTGAACAATTTAACACTCTGAAGCTTAAGTAAAAAATTAATAGAAGGCAAATCTTTGAAGTGGTGGCATGTGTGTAAGCCTCTTGTCCCCTGCAGCCAAAAAATAAAAATAAAAAAAAAACAACCATCCAGGCTTCAGACAAGCAACATTAAGCATTTGAATTCTCTGTAAAAATATTTGTGACGGAGAGCAATTACTTGTTCTTATATTAGAGAAAAGTTGCTAAAATGTATTTATTTTGCCTTCCTCTATGTAAGATCATTAGGTATATGTGCTTCGCACAACTTTTGTCTCCTAGTAGACTCATCCTTTATGATGCAAACATGCACCCACATGCACGTACACATATGTACAATATGTATTTGTACACACAGACACAAAGAAAAAATAGACAAGATAACCAGAAATTCCTGGCACGTACTCTGTTATTTCTGTCTAGCTCTAGCTTGGAGCACATGTTTAACATTTTACTTGACTTGAAAACTCAGTAAGGTAGATGGATTAAGGAAAAAAAGCCAAAGGTTGAAAGGATGAATAGCTTAGAGAATAAAGCATCAGGCACTTACAGTACTGCTGGTGTTGAATGCAAGGAATCAGTCCTACAGACCTCAAAAGGGTGAGGAATGAAACTCAAACACACCCGGTTTGGTCAGCACCAAAAACCTAACTGAACAAAGACATCCCAAACCTGCAGCTTGTGTTAAAGAGCTAAGACACTAATCCAGTACAAAAGGCTTTATTCAAACTGTTTACCCTTTTGTATGTATGTATATACAATCAAAACTAATTTTTTTTCAGACCTTGATGTGAACCAGTGCTCTATACAAATCTGGGGGGAAAAAGTCCAGCAAGTTATTTCACTGACAAAAGTGGCCTTTATGCAGCTTCAAAAGTGGCCTTTACTCTTTGCAAAGTTTCTTTAGAATAAGATCTGTGAGGAATTTTGTGGAAAACAGACCTACTTTACAGTATTTTCTTCGCATTGGCTCTTTAAACATACTAAATCTGTGCTTTGTTAACAAAGCATTCAAATGTAGAGAAATCCAAAGAGCAGGTCAACTTTCTGTCCTTAACAACAGCTTTCCCTCTGTACTGGCCAATGGCCTGGTCACACAACCTAACCTTCTGCCCTGGAAGATTTGTCATCAGATTTGCATATGTCCTGCTTGCTTTGAACTGAGAGGGGCTGCTCGAAATGCCTTAAATTTTATCTTTTACATTTCTGCTTGGCTCAAGAGAAGCCCAAGCATCATTTGTGCTGAAAGCTAATTGTAGCTCTTTTGCACGTGCTGGTGAGTTCAACATTTAGAGCAGGGTGTGTCTCGCTGCCTAGGTCAAACTGCAAGCTCTTCAGAGGTTCTTATTCTCCGCAGTTGTGAGCAAAACAGGACTCTAACTTCAGCAGGGGTCTGTAGGTGCGGCCGTGGTATGGATAAATAAGAGCCAGGACAGCAAATGCCATCAAACAGTGCTGCCAAACAAGCTGGAAGCAGCAGGAGCTGTTGGCAGAAACTTTCTGCATCAGAAGTGAAAGGTAATTTTACCCATCTGAAAATAACTGATTAGACCACCAATTAGATCAGAAATAAGGTAAAAAATGGAAATTTTCCCGTAAATATTTTTTGCATCCTTTTCAGAGGAGCAGTGAAATGTCAGTGTTTCACTCATCCCTACCCAAGCCTTGTTTTGATTTATTCATTATTAAATAATAATAAAAAAAGACAACACACAGCATTCTGTGTTTTTTTGCTACAAACTGCTTTTGCTGTAAGAGAAGCCCCTGCCTACACTGACACACTCACATATGTCTCTTAACTGGTAAAAAAGACAAGCTTCCAAGAGTTTCTAGAAGCTAGGAATTGATCAAATAAAAGTACTTGTGGGTCCAAACCTTCTGTTTCTTGTCTGGGGATATTAAGTATATTGCTGTGAATATAGAGCTGAAAGACTATTCAGATGCAAGAAGGCAATACTCAATTTCTCCTCCCAAAGACAGTTTCTTTGTCAGAATTAGAGGAATTCTAAAGGCTTTTTCACTTGCACAAAAAGCCGCCTGCCACCAATGATCATGGTTAAACAAAAAGCACGTCCAATAGAGCAAGCCACTCATGTGACTCTCATTTGCAACCCAGGTACTGGGAGCAAATGCTGCCTGCATACTTTGATCTAAATACACCCCAATTAAGGTTTGACTGATTATCTGTACTCACAGAGTGGAGGTGGGCAAATTTAACAAACAGCAATGAGGAAACTTGGGTTTATGGAGTAATTTAACAGAGGCAACATAATGGCAATAACATAAGGGCAGCGGACCACCTGCTCCTCTGCTGGGTTCACTTTCTCATGGACTTGTCACACTGGAGAGCTCCTCACACAAATAATAATAAAAAAAAGAAGTAAGTAATGCCTCATGGAGAGCAATTGTTAAAACTACTGGTCCTGAAATACACCGTGATGGAAACTGATATGAAGTGGCATTTTTTAACCTGTTTGAGGAAGTCAAAGGTCTCATTGATTGCAGCAGAGGTTTTCACTGAGAGATGTGTGAAAACAATTAACACTTTTCACTTTGTGAATTACATGTGGGTTTTACCACAACATTATCTGAAAAGCTCTAGGTACAGGTGAAAACCTCCCTGAAAATGACCTACAGGACAAAACAAAAAACATTAGACGTTCATTAAGTTCTTTTATATCACAATTTAACAATCATCAGAGATTCTGAGTTTTCTTATTTGGATCTTACAGTTCTAAATCTGTGAGTTTTGTATTGATTTTATGATTTTATTTTATTTTATTTTATTTTATTTTATTTTATTTATTTTATTTTATATTTTAGTTCTATAAGCATATTTTAATTTGTTTAATCTCTACTGAGTGATATTTTGAAATAATAAGTAAAATAATACATCTTAAAACTTTCTGATTGTGCCATGAGTTCAGTACCAATGGATCTGGAAGATAAACTTGTAATATACATTTCCTTTTCTTTAGGAGGTGAGAGGATAGAGGTTAAAAGCATAACAGAGTGGTAGTAGGATGCATAATTAGACAGAAGGCTCTGAAAACAGTATTTGTATGAGGTTATTTCACATTCGTGAACAACAACAAAAAAAAGATAAATGGTGTCTAAAATCAGAGTCATTAAGAGTTGCTGCAAAGGCTGTTGAGACGGGATATTTTCCCTGAACATTTGGCCTGGATCCTAAGGGACTAATTTTACTTTCAGGTGACCTATGGACGTGAGTTAACACCTTGGGTAAGCATTTGAAAACAGATGCCCATGCACCATTTGTTCCCTTCCTGTTGCCACTGATATAAATGACAATTATTATGCACATCTGAACATGCATATTCACTGTGGGACTGGAGACACTGGAGACCTTTGCTTCATCGTCACAATGTGTTTTTTCCCATGAGTATGTTTACTGCTAATTCTTTGAGCTCTCACAATGTACTACAAATAGGAAGAAAATTCAGACAGTTAGTAAGAAATTGTAAAATTTTGATTAAAAATATGTTGACACAGACATGAGAGTCCATGCCTGACAGCCACTTCTGCAGCTTGGGTTTCCTGAACAGTCTACTACCTCACCTTGCTTTAGAAGTGTAGAACAGAGGTGTCCTAACCATGGCAGTCTTTCTCCACTGTGGATACAGAAAAATAATGAAGATCTTTTCATAGAATCATTTATCCCACATCTTTCAGATGTAATGCTAGAATTACCCCAAGAGGGGACTGTTCTCCTCCATTGTAGTGAAAGTCTATAGTGAAAGTCAGCTTAAGCTGACTCCTAGGTAGATCTTATACAGTACCAATGGAGCTCCTCTTGTGTCAGGAGATGCCAGGCTCTGGATGGTGCATGCTGGGATACCAAATGCATAGGAGGGCCTTGGAACACAAAGGGAGATGTCTCCCAAACTCATCAACAAGTAATGAGAAAAAACGGGATCTGCTTGGAGTGAATCTGGCTTTGAGAGATTCAGGTGTGCATCCAGATCGGGGCTTTGGGAAAAGAACGGTGACAACATGTGGATCAAGGCTGTCACTCATTTCTGAGCTTCGGTCATGCTGTCTGTGCTCACAAAACAAACACCTCAAATCCGAGCTTGACTCCATGTACTATGTGCAGAAAAATGTCCATGCACCACAGAATCAACTCTGGGTCGAGTGTCAGCTTAAACCTGCAATTTCTTCCATTTATCAGCTCAAGTCACAACTGGAACGTTACATTAAGGCAGCAAATATTTGGTGAGTGCGTGTGTTAATCTTACTTTACTGTGAAAATGTTTATGATGCTTGTTTTTACTATCAAGATGTAATGCTGTTGATTAAATTACAAATGACACACTACATCAATTCTTATTAGAGATGCTCAGGTCTCTGCGTATGTATGCTCACATGGCTGATACACCTCTGTCCCGTTTCTCACAGCACTCGACCCAGTAATTATCAGCAAAGATTTCTGACCAGACTTGAGGTAGTCACGCATTTCACTGTCAATCAAGGGTTTTATTTTTTTTGGCAATGTTTATGTGATATCAGGGGTCAGAGATTTTTAACCCTACTTCCCCTGGTGAACTATTACAATCCTCCACTGAATTTTGCTGGGGAAGGAACGCATCCTATTATGCTGCCATCAACTCTTCATCTTGTAGCGTCACTTCACAATTCACAGATCTGATATCATTAAGGCTGAAATTCTACTCTATGTTGAACACTTTGTTTATTTCAATAAGACCTGAAAGATCATGGGACTGGCCTTCAGGCATGATGAGACATCTCAGGCACGACTTCACCAATCTTGCTGCACTAACAATTTTTTTGATTTAACAGTAGTTCAAGATTGCACTACAGAGAACTTTCTCATAACTAGTCTGGAAACAGGAGTTTATATTTTGCAAATTATTATTTTTTTGTTTATCCAAAACACAAATTCATTTGGTAGAAAACTGAAAATGTTGCATTTTTAGTACAGCAGATAACATTTTCTATTATGACAGGGGAGAACATTTTTAGTGGTTCCTCACTGAAAAAAAATCTAATTTGGCTTAAAATGCTTGGCAGGCCATTTTCTTTTCAACCTTCTAAGGCCTGTGTGTGTACTCTATGAAAACATTGTAAGTCCTGGATAAACCTGTCCAGAGTGAAATGTAACATGAGAGTTTCTGAAAATGGCACCTTGGCTATTCATATTTTACAGCAGCACTTATACTACTTTAATAATAATAAATTATTATTATTGTTTTTTAAATTTCTCTTTTAAACCAAGTCACAACATGATGAGAACACAAAGCACCCCTCTCGGTATAATTCTGCAGCACAGATTTGGAAGAATTCTGGAAGTCATGCCATGACAGCAGTTGAGAAAATGAAAGATAAAAATGTTGACAAAAGTTAAGTGACTTTTAAAAGGCATGCAATAAATAGAAGCCACCAGAGGATTTTAACCAATAAAAAGGTTTTCCTTTTGGATAAAATCCACTTGCTTATGTATAAATCAGAGTGGAATTTTTAGCACAGTGTTGCAGAGGCACAAGGACACAGCTCTGGAGTCGCCTTTTAATAAGCTAAGTGTCAGGAAGGACAGGCAACCCATGGGGGTGACACAGAGCCTATTGCTTCCAGGTCATTGCTTTGAGTCTGGCCCTGGCTGGTGTGAGTGGAGAGCCATAAGTCTGTGATGACTGCTTGGTGGCCTTAAAAACTGCCCGTTTGGTTGGGTTTGGTGTACGCTTGTGTTTAATGCACCAGCAAGTGCTTTCCTGGAAGCAGATCTGGCACCTGATGTCACATGAACATAGCAAAAAATAAAATAAAGTCAAAACCCTTAATGGACATTGTAATGCTTGACTACCTCAAGTCTCATCTGTAATATTTGCTGATCATTTCTGGATTGAATGGTGTTATTATGGGGTGGTGTGTGTAGAGGATACTAATCCTGCGCCCATGATGCATTGGCTATGATGCTGACACAAAGGCGCCTGCCTGGAAACTCCCTGCAGTACATCAGGCTTGAGGATAGAGTGCATAATTCTGCATGACTCTTCTTCTATATCATTCCTTCAATGTTTTCATTCAGTGTACTGATCCCACAGATGTTTTGTTTTATGAGTAGGTCAATCTTATGCCATTTTACACCTTTTCCTTTTTCCCTTACTGTGCACCACTTAGGAGTACAAAAGAAAACTCAGAAAACAACAGCTCTTCTTAGCTATTTATTTGTCACACTTTCTAATGGAGTGCGTGCAACATAATATTTAAAACATGACCTTAGAAACTTAAAAACACATCCGTTTCTCCTGAAGAATATACAGCTGCTAGAGAAAAGGGGACATTCAGTAAACTGCATGTCACTATCAGCTATTGATAGCCAGTGATTTGTTCTGAATCCAAAGGCTAAACCAAACCTCATGCTGCTGTACGTCAGATGCAATTGGTCCAAAGTCAAAGTTTTACAGCTCAGACAGGGCGCACTTTATCCTTCAGGCTGCTACTTAAGATAGCCATGACCCTGAGGAGAACCAGTCAACAAAACAGACAGACAAGAGGATGTGATTTGTATGCATCCCTGAGCCTGCTCAAATCACCTCTGACCTGCAGGTCAGGCTGCAAATGACAGCAGAGTGCATGCACCTGATCAGACAGCACATTCTCATTAGAAAGCCTGGGAAAAAGGGGCAGCTACACTGTGTTTACTCATGGACCAAATGCAATCTACCCAGGAAATGAGAGGAAAAAAGATCAATTTAGCTCAATGGAAGAATGTGAGTGACATGTAAGTATGTTATGAAATTCCAAATCAAACTGCTTATTCCTGTGAACCAATGCAGGAGCTTTCTGTTTGGATGAAATACCAAGAGGACAGGTTAGCTACCAAGTTTGTTTGCTGCAGAATACCATGCCAGGAGTCTTAGCAGGGGTGCATAACCTCTTCTCTAACAGTCTGAGACCCATGATCAGATGCTTGATTTGCTGTTGGCACTAGTTGACCACCAGAGCAGTTTGCTGATTTTGTAGTCATTGTTACTAATTTACATCAACAGTATGAAAACTCATCTAGCACTGAAGGCTGGATTTACCCAGAAGAAGGGTAGTGTACACACAGAATTGTAGGCTTCACTGAGTGTGGTTGTTTGGATATGGGAACAGAACAAGTTATCAAAAATACTCTAGAAGATGGATTTGACTCCAAGCTTCTGCAAAGTTTGGAGATAGCCAGTGCTAAGGTGTTGGGAAGTGACTGTCCCCTTATACGTGGCACTTGTGAGACCACACCTTGAGCAATGTGTTCGGATTTGGGCCTCTGGCTATAAGGGTATTGAATTGCTTGAGCTTGTGAAGAGAAGAGCAACAAAGCTAATTAAGGGACTAGAAAATAAAACTTATGAGGAGCAGCTAAGGGAATTGGAGTTGTTCAGTCTGAAGAAGAGGAGACTGATGGAAAACATAATTGCTGTCTACTAGGATGGTTGCAGTGATGTTTCTTTTCTTAAGAGGTAGGACAAGAGGAAATGTCTTCATGTTATACCAGTGGGTGTTTAGACTGGACATTAGGAAGAATTTCTAAACTAAGAGTGTGTTAAAGCAATGCAATGGACTGCCCAGGGAACTAGTGGAGTCTCCTTCCCTCAAGCTATTTAAGAGACTCATTGACATGGCACTAAGGGACATGGTTTAGTGATAGGGCTCTGTAGGTCAAGTTGATAGTTGGTCTAGATGATGATGTGGTTCTGTGATTTGTCTCAGGGCAATTTCCAGTACATTTAGAGTAAGTCTGGAATTCGGAAGCTTGATGTGATAGGACAAGGGGGAATGGTTTTAAACTAAGATGGGAGATATAAGTTAGATGATGGGAGGAAGTTTTTCACTCAGAAGGTAGTGAGGCACTGGAACAGGTTGCCCAGGGAGGTTGTGGATGCCTCATCCCTGGAGGCATTCAAGGCAAGGCTGGATGTGGTTCTGAGCAGCCTGACTGGTGACCTTGCCCACAGCAGGGGGGTTGAAACTAGGTGATCTTTGAGGTCCTTTTCATCCCAGGCCATTCTATGATTCTATGAAGATTCTATCACTTGTTTGGGTATGAATCTGTGGTGGCTGTATTTCTTGTTGTTTCTCAATGTTTGCATGGCATTTTTTAAATAAATTTCATATGAAATTAGATGAAGGTTGCAGGGCTGCTGTGCTGTGTCTATGCTAAACTAGCATGCTGGGAGCAGCTGGAGACCTGTGGCTTGAGAGCAATCATGCAGATACTAAGGAAATGTGATTTGTGCCTTTGAGAGTCCAGGGCTGCAGGGGCTGCTCTGGCCTCTGCTTCAGGTCAGGTCTAGAACTGGGTAGGAATTGTGCTGCCCACCTATTGCCTTCATCCTTATGGAGATTAGATGCACATGAAAACCATTGAACTCAGCGGTTTCTGCATCCAGCTCTCTCTGTGCAACTTCCCCACTTATTCCTACTTGTCTGCCCAAACAAGAGATGTGGCACTGACTGTTCTGGGCAGCAGATCTCGAGCGGTCCTACTGCAGACCAGCTACAGCATAAGGCCGCAGTTATCTGAAGTCCTATCATAGCTAACGTATATTCCAACACACAGTAGTAGCACACGATGATTCTGGAATGTCCTGTAAAGTCACTGGTGAGGAGGTGAGCATCAAGTCCCGTGTTCACCTATTCCGAGAAAAAAACAGAACAGTAGACTAATCCAGCAATGAATGGTGTTTCTTGATAGACATGTCGTAAACATGAGATGGGAAATAAGACTGAAACAGAATTTAGTCCTGGTCCTTTGCTTGAACTGAATGGGAATTCAGCGCACAAAGATGTTCCTCAATTTCCACAACAGAGACACACGTCTATGAAAGATTTTAACCATCGTTTTCAGACTGGTATTTTCTTCCAGTGATTCTGTCCCTTCCTTTGCCAGTAGAAAGGAAATGAATCCTACACACTGAGGTTATTTTAAGAGGTGTCATTCCTGTGAATTAAATAAGTAAGGCTTTTTTAAGCTCTCAGTGTAGGATACTGGTGATGGACACATTCTAGTAGGGAATATCATCTTTACTCTTTACATAGGCGTCAAACTTCTGCATGTTATTAAACAATCTGTCCTGTAAAAGTGTCATCAGACAATATTTACCAATCTTTTGCTTCCTAAAATAAATGTCAACCAAGCCTGAACGCAGACAGGCCCTTCCTTCAGTAAGGAAAATACGAGGCGGAAGTGAAGACTGTGCCAAGTACCCTTGCACATTTGTTTAAAGCTGACAGTAATGCCGTTTTGATGCCTACTGGACAACATCCAAGACCCATAAGTATACTGTTGCTTGGTTATAGTGAGTTTCCAGGTCTCGAGCTGGGAAATGTGGAACAAACCTCTGACAGGTTCTCCTTGTGCAGAATGAGAGGGGAAGGAAGTGTCCCTGTGTCACAGATGTCCGGATTCCTAGAAAAACCATTCCCAGTATGCTGACCATGTTTCCAGGGAGAAGAATAAAAATAGACTTTGTTGCTGGAAAAAAATAAGAATGTAAGAACAAGAGAACAACTGTAGTGAGTCAGACCAAAAGTCCTTTCTGCTCCTGTCTCTGACAGTGCCTATTAACAACTGTGCAGGGAACAATTATAAGACAGCATGGAGTGACCCTTCCCATGGTAGAGCCTGTCAACTTTCAGCTACCTGTAATGTAGGAATCTCCTGGCACAGACATGGTGTCCACTGGATCTTCTTGGCTTTCTGTGGTTGCTGTTTGCACACATTAGTCATCCTCATCCCCTTATAGTGAGCAGCTACATGGTGCAAGGAGCCCAGCGGTGGCATGTGAAAGGAGTTGTGCCCACTAACTTCATATGCTGCTTCTCAGTTATCAGACCAAGAGAAATTGTGAGATTTTGATAGGACTGGGAAGAAAACTAATTTCCCTGTCCTTTATCTCTTTGGGTTTCCACTGCACTAACAAGCCAGTCAGTTGTTGGCAACTGCACCGTACTAATAGAAGCATATGGGAATGGAGGCAGAGCCTGGAAGGAAATGCATTTTGTTACAGTACACACACCTGTGTAGGTACAGAAGTGAGATTTTGAAAGCTTACTGCAGTGTGTCTGCAGGCACTCTCAAGCTGCAGCCAATTTCACATGCAATGAAAGACTGAACATTTCACAGGGATCTCTTTCCAGAAAGAAATTTAATGTGACCAAATACTTTGATTTCATCCGCAGTTATAATTTCATTGTAGTTTGTTTCTTTGCTCTGTCACCAGTAAAATCTAAGTAATTGCATCCCATCTATTGCCCTGCACAGGGTTATTCTGCATAACTGATAGCACATATATTATGGAGAGCTAAGCAAAGGCCTGCAATCGCTTTTCTTCGAATTTCAACAAGGACTACTCCTTGCACAGTTGATGTTTTTGCGAACTAACAAGCTTTCGAAGTTTGCAGGATGAACTAATCAATTCATATGTAAATAAAATATATCAAGACCTATAAGAAAAGAGCAGTTGATAAAGAGGATCTAGTGTTGAGGGTCTTTATGATCAAGAGAGGGAAGAATTTCTTTGTGTCACTACAAAATGTTACTTTGCCCATGAAAGGAAGGAGACAGAAGGCTAACTCTATGCAAAAGCCTGACTGCGTGTGACTGACCCAGCAGGAGAAGTGCTGGCTCCCTTTCTCCGGCTCCTTCTGTTATAAGACACAGATCCTAAATACGTGCTGGATACCACTGGGGGGGGGCATTCTGGCCAAGCAAAACATATTAAAATAAAAAAGAGAATTAGTAGGTAAAAAACATCTGCTTCTCTTGAGCCTCACTGCTTGCTGAAAACAGAGCAAAGCAAGTAATAATTTTTATTATTCTCTGTTAATAATTGTTACAAGAAAAGGTTTAATCCTTCCCTTTTTCTTTCAGAACAGCAATCCCTATTTAAAATTATCTTGTCCCTTCTGAAATGTGGCTTTCAGGGTGAGTGAGCCTCGAATGGCTTGAGAAAAACCACAGTCCGTCCAAGTTGGACTGCATCTCATCAAAGTGTTTTTCCCCTTAGGATTTTATGGAATGTTACCTCACTTTATGACAGTTCACATCACAGCATAAATGCTGAACATTTCTGTAAGTGAGGCAATACACTGTGAAATGTCAGGCAAACGATAAAATCAATAATTTGCAAGTTACCAAAGAGAAATGAAACTCATAGATGTCAGTAGTTTTTGGGTCAAAGGCAGATGATCCAGGATTATGATGGCCAAACACTTCAGGACTGTTTTTATTTAAGTTTCATACCAAGACAGCCCTGAAATATGGCCCTTCTCTTAGCAACTGTGAGTGTCGTTCTTCCACCTTTTATTCTTTTAGTTGAGATGGTGAGGTTGGAAAAATGCTTGTTTTCTTTTGTATCATCATTCTGTGCCCTGGATGTATATTCTGCTAGAAAGTTAAGTTGTATTCCTAACAAGCACAGAAAGAAACCTTTGAACAATACCTACCTGAGATCAAATGATGTGTTTCTTTTGCACTCAGATCTGCTATTGCCTTACAAATTATAATGAGGGCTGGGATTCTGGCTGAAATGAAAAAAAAAAAAAAAGAAAAGAAAAGATTTTAGCCAGAAAGAAAAACAGAAAAACATTCACAGAGATGTTCTCTGCAAGTCTAAAAATGGAAAACGTTGGAGTAAGCAATTTTTATGTGTTTTTGTTGCAGAAATTAAATATTTGAAACCAAGTTTTATTTTTAAAGTATCAGAACAAAAAGAGTTTTAGAAAAATTGTTCAGTTTGGAATAGAAAAATAATAACTTACTTTATGAGAACCTCTCCTCCTTCCTCTCCACCCCACCTCCCTGAACAACTTAATTCTGTTAATTCCTCTATTTAATTCCTCACGTGGCCCCATCTCAGAAAGAAATGCTATTGGAGCTTTCTGCATTCTCTTTAAAAGATATGAGGGGAAACGTTCTTAACACTGGGATTAAAAAAGTCACAGAACAAGTGAAATGAAGCTGATGGGGAACGTTTATGTGCGGGGTAGTAAAAAACACCATGGGAGAACCTGCAGGTTGTGTGGAGCAGTTCTCCAAATGTCTCCAGCCTCTCTGACAGAGTAGACCAGTGGAAACAAAACGCTTCAGCTGCAGAGGAGGCACGCAGATGGTTCCAAAAATTCTCCGACAAAGATAGGCAAATGGAAACCTCCCAGCGCAGTGATGTACGGCTTGGGCTAAAAGGTCAATGGCTGCGGCTAAAAGTTATCCAGATAATTATTGCTAACTCCTTGATTGGGGAGAATAAGCACCACCACAGAAGCTTTTCAGCTTGGCATCCCTGAAAAAGTCCCGGGGCCGAGTACTATTTTTCTGAGGGGAGGCTGGGTGCCTCCCAGCCACCACACCTGCAGCGGGGTCGTCCTGCTGCCCAGCTGCCTGCCGGCCCCCTGTCCATGGGAGGCCCCTCGCATGGTGTCTCCTCGCCAGGCGGCTCCAGGGGAACCCCGTGCTGTCAGTCCCATCGCTGCCTTCCCCCGGCCCTTCTGCCATCTGCTCACGGGGCAGGACGCGGATACGGGGCCGTCCCCACACTGGTGCTGGACATGCGGGTGCTGATTTCCGTTCGCATGCAGCCAGTGGGTTTGTGGAGGCTGCCTCCCCCTTCCTCCTGCAGTGGTACAACCTCCTTGTCTCCGACAGAAGTCTTTCTAAAGATCTGCTCAAGCCTCACTAAGCAGCTGTGAGTTAGGTCATTTTCCCAGGAGTTTTACATGTGGAAAACCGGGCATTAGGAAGGCCTCAGAAAGGACACCATCTGGCCCCGGTGAAAAAAAGGATCATGACACTTTCTGTGGTACCCACAGGCCCTGATGAACCATAAAGGAATTCAGGCCCAGGCGGTGATCCGATGGCGGCTGGCCCCACAATCACCTCCGTGACAGCCCGCTCCATTCATCTCCCCGGTTATCTCATAGCACAATGGACTTTTGTGCCGCGCTGTTTGCTGACGGCGTCGTCAAACCCGGGTTGATTTTTGTGCCGGGTTTCAGCGCCTGTACTCCTCGCTGGAACATGTCGCACGCATCGGGAGAGATAACAACACAAAGCAGGCGGCCTTTTCTTTTCCTTTTTCCATTTTTTTTCTTTTTTTTTTCCTTCTTTTTTAATTCTCAGCGTTCAATCCCCATGAATTTCTTTCACTGTACAGAGAAATAAAGAGCAAGCCTCTGCAGCGAGAGATCTTTGCTGGGAATCAACAAGCTCCCCTCTCCCTGTTAAGTCAGATGTTGTGGATTAAGGGGAACTTGCACTACTGTTTCTTAAAAGTGAAATTTAATTAATGCGAGTTAGAACTTACAACTCATGTGAACTTTCTTTTTGAGGAAAAAATGGATTTTTAATTATTTTCTGAGCAATCACATCACTGTTTCCTCAGTATGGAATATAACAGGCCTGCATATGCAAAAACAGTTTTGTACTTCACCATGTTAGATGCATTCCCTTTTGTATTTTGTGGCCTGATTCTGATTCATTGGTGTTCTTTATTTAATACAGGAAGTATCTTAATCAGTTCACAAACAGGGGTACAGCTGTGCGTGGCTGCAAGCTGAAGTGCCTTCCTGGGCTCCCCTCCAGAGGATGCCACCTTCTCCTTGCCATTCTCACACCCCTGTCCCACTCCCACTGCAAGAAGGAGCCTGGGAAAATAAACAGACCTTGCAGCCTGCCCTCAAGGTCACTGTGCTGACCTTGGGAGGATAGAGGGTACCGAAATCCCCAGCCAAGGAGGCTGTGGGGAAAGCAGTCCCCATCTACTCCTGCACCCAGGGCTTGGTTGTGTTTCCATGCACCAGGGTGCTGTGGCACCAATGGGGTGAAGAAATTTCTGTACTGGTACCTCAAGCCCGATGTGGCTGCTGAGGTCAGAACAAACAACACTGACATCATCAGAAATCGAGCTGGAGGCCAACACAGCTCAGGCAGCATGGATGCAAAAACCGACATGGGACATGGATCTCCCTTGGAGCTTGAATGGTCTAGGCTTGGAATGAGTTTTGTCCGGGGGCTGTCAGCAAGATAGTGGCAGGCAGACCACAAACCACATCTTCTGGAGTATCAGTCCAATGCTTTGAAGTATTTGTGTAAGTTTCTGGTAAAACATCTCAACACTCTCCCTGGCTTTCTCAAGTGCCTCACTGAGCCTTGTACACTCAGATGTGCCTGGGGATGGGGAAACATTTCATTACAGTTTCCTACGTTGTCTTCATTGGTTACCCTAGACATTAAATAGCGAGCAGCTTCTTACTTGTGGTTTCACTGCACTCAGCTTATCACACAGGCCTCCCCCACATAAAAGATATATTCTTCAAAAGCCCATGTATTATCCTGCACGTACCCAGTAGCACATCTGCTGGCAATCAGCAGTTTCTAACGAGATCACTCATTCTCTTGTTTCTAACACTGTTTTACTAGCCCAGGAAATGTTTTTCTCTCCTTTTCCAGAAGAAAAAATGGAAAGAATTAAAACTGCAGAGTAACCACATCCAAGGAAAACATTGTAATATTTCCACTTTGAGAGAACTGGGCTTATCTGTGGACCAGAACGTGGTTTAAAAAGGCAACATGTTAAGGACTACATACTGAAGTGATTTTAAGTAAAAGCAATTTGACAGCTCAGCTGTTTTATTTCAGAATTTGCTATAGCATGTTTGAGACACTGATCCTATTTCTTGTAGGTTACAGTTGGTATGTAGAACTACTGATGGCTCTCAGCAGGCAGGGGTGCAGTTTATGCATACAGGCTCCTGTGTGTACTGTTGCTGTGTATACAGACAAGAAATGTCATACAGGAAAGAGGCTGACTGAGAAAGAAGGAATTGTGTACGTGTATTTTGGAAGGTCTAAAGATGAGGTCTGCAGCAGCCAGCAGCCACTCACTGAAGTGTTTTCACAATTACACACATGGCTATTTATCCTATTACGAATTACTGTCTTTCAGAGGTTGCCTTAAATCAGGAATGCCAATAACAGTCCAAGACAAGAAGCAGCGAGCCCCCAGCCCAGCCCTGAAAGCTCGGCAGAGGCTGCAGGAGGAGGGGGCCGCGACACCTTGCTTTGCACTCTGCTGCCACCACAAAAGATATTTATCTGGGCTACTGGCAACTGTTTCAAATGGGAGAAGTACCAGGACAAGCACTTTATCATGCAAATAGTTAAATAGGGTACATACTCACTTTTTATTCAGGAAGCCCTGCTCGCTGTAATGAAAAATGTCAGGCTCCTTTAATAAAAGAACAATTTGAAAACTTGATATATCACAAAACCATTAATTTTAGCTATTATCTGTTTGACACTTTTCATAGCAACGATTTCACTCTGTAACATGCTTCCCGAGGATTAAAATGATTTTAAAGGATTAAAATGTTAATTAAAAATATAATAGAAATATCAGTCGCTGAGAAGACCAACATAAGTATTTGTCTCTTTAACTGTATAATCACACTGCCGCGGTTTCCTCCTGGCTCCTTCCAGTTCGGAGCTCCAGTGCACGAGGAGGTGGTAAATGACAGACCCAGGAGCAATTCTGCTCTTTAACTATTTGACAATGCATCTGTTTACACTTCACAAAGGCAGCGTTATGTCCTTGAAATTTCTAAAGGTCATTGTTAATGGGATCAATTTTTTTTTTTTTTTTTTGTACCAACTGTGTCTTTCTTAGCTCGTAAGAGCGCTGCTCCCCGCGAGGGGCTGGAGGGGGTGGGAGTAGGCAGGTCCGGCGAATTCCATGTGACCAGTTCAGCTGCAATAATCTCTTTTCTCCTTCTGGTCCAAGCTACACATGAGAGCACTCTAGTGTCTTTCATCATTATTTGTCACCCTTTTGTGTCGAGCAACTTATACCCACAGCCATTCCAGCAATTAAAATAAAAAAGGACCAAACATTATTCACAGTGAATAGCTCTGAGACCAGTGACATCAAGTACCAACCAACCCATTGATGAGTGGGTACCTGATATCCCTGGAGCATTTTCTGCAGGGAAAAGCAAACACAAACCAAAATCAAATCCAGCAAACACAGTTATGTTGAGAGTTCAGAGCCCGATTAAAAGACAATCCCTCTACATCGATCTCTTACAAAATGTTCTTAGCAGGGAGAGTAGAGGGGAGCAGAGGAGAGGGGTGATGAGGACAAGCTCTCAGTAACTGCATGGCTAACTTTAAAAGACTGTCAGCTTCAAAGTTTATTTGTATGCTCAAGCACCCGAATGGATCAAAGGGTTGCGTCAGGAACCGTTCCCCGCATGAGCCAGAGGTTGTAATTTAGGAAACACACATCCTCCGTACTCTAGCAAAGTTAAGCTTTTCTGAGGCACTTGTCAAATGACTTTGGAATGCGTTAAGTTACATAGAAACACCCTCATTTTTTCCTCTCTGTGTGACTGCCTTCCCTGTGCAACTGCTGTGAGCAGAGGGATTTGTATGCTGAGGGAGATACATTTCCTTCCCCACCTGCCCATGTAAGCAACTATTCGTTTCTAGAAGTTGCTTATTTTCTATCCAATATATTCATTTTCCCTTTCATAAAAACAACCTCTCTGAACAAACCTTTGGCTTCAGTTTCTCCTAAAACATATAAAAAATATTCTATTTTCAAACTACAATGAGATTGAAATAAAAACAAAACAAAGCAAAACCAACAAGATCCACCATCAACATGTTTATATTGTATCTCTTGGTCCCTGAATTAATGCACTAAGGTATGCACAATGGAACAAAGTGAATCTTTTGGCAACAAGAGGAAGCAAGGAATTCATCTATTTGTGGAAGTGGTCTGATCATCTATTGTCATAGTTGTGTGGGGCTATCTGGAGTTATTAATAATTTCTGTAATGGACAGATAAATACAGCATGGTGCTCAGCAATCTACCACATCCTTTCATAATTGTTCAATTAGTTAATTAGTGACACAATTATAGAAATGTCCTTTCTTTCTAATCAGCGTTTCTGAAGATTAAATTTTAAGTTCTGATTGTTATGCTTCTGCTGAACTGGAGATCCATCTGCTACCAGCAAAGTTTCCTATATTTCAACAGGTAGAGCTTTGTGGGGTATCACAAGAAGAAAGAAATACATGGAGCATTTGCAGCAGGTCCAGAAGAGGGCCACAAGGATGATCAGAGGTCTGGAGCACTTCTATGATGACAGGCTGAGGGCTTTGGGGAGATCTCATTGAAGCATTTCAGCATATAAAGGAGGCTTACAAGAACGGTGGAGACTGAGATTTTACTGTAGTGGCAGGACCAGAAGAAATGTTTTGAAACTGAAAAAGGGTAGATTTTGACTGAATTTAAGGAAGAATTTTTTTACTTAAAGGGTGGTGAGGCACTAGTACAGATTGCCTGGAGAAGCTGTAGATGCCCTGTCCCTGGAAATGCTCAGGGCTAGGATGGATGGAGCCATGGGCAACCTGTCCTAACAGAAGGTGTCCCTGCCCATGACAGGAGGGATTAGAATGAAACAGTCTCTAAAGGTCTCTTCTAAATCAAACTGTTCCAAGATTCTATAAATCTACCTTTTGAAGAAACTGAAGACATTGAATTATCTTGTAGATTACTGCTGAGTAATTCTGAATGAATCACAATAGTTTTCTAGATCTTTTTCACTCTTTTCTCTGCATCCTTTTTGAAGTGGTAGAAAGAAT
Source organism: Odontophorus gujanensis (assembly GCA_013399175.1). Classification (NCBI taxonomy): domain Eukaryota; kingdom Metazoa; phylum Chordata; class Aves; order Galliformes; family Odontophoridae; genus Odontophorus; species Odontophorus gujanensis. Next base: position 92,773 of record VXAB01013501.1, read on the forward strand.
AGGGGCAAAATTCCAGTAATGTTCTCAGTGGTGCTATTCAGATGCAATTCACTTTCCTGTTTGATATTGCTCTCCTTTAAATTTGCTATTCCTCACAACCAAAGCACTGGACTGGGAGATTTGCAATGCTATATAATACAGGTATTAAGCAGGTCAACATATCTAAGCCAAGGGATTTGCATTTTGTCAGTCTAAAATTTATTTATTTTTATATTCTGAGGTGCATTGCATCATATTTGGAAACATCAGTAATGTGATATTCAAATGAGACTGGTTTATCAAACCACCTAGAATAATACTCCATTCACCTGACCTAACTCTGTCATTAATTTAGGACTTCACCGAGTGAATCACTAGTAAACTTTACTGCAAGTGATTTATATTTTCCTCCAAAACATTGCTAAATGTGTTGAATGACAATGAACAGAAAACAGATCCTGACAACATTGTACTAGAAACGTTTTCACTAAGGTTGCCTTGTCTTTTATGTTGGATTATGCATTACAAAGCTCCTCCCTGGAGACTGGGCACTATTCTCTGAAAACCAGAAAGCAGGTAAATAGATGGTGACTCTGTTCAGAACATTCACATGGCATTGGCTTATTATAGCCCCTGTGGTACATGTTGCATGGATTTGGCTCTGTGCTGCTTGTTCAGAGCTCTTGGTCTCTTGTGGGAGATTTCTTTCCCCCATGGGTATCATGCACGGAGCAGAGAGGAACAGTCTAACACGAGACTGGGAGAGTTCCAAGTGACTCTTCTGAACAAGCTTTGTGCCTCTGGAAAGATGGGAACTCTTGGGGTTCAGTCTGCCCCTGGTGAGGTTTGAGTGTAAAAGTAAGGTGCCTCTCTTTGCCTCAGAGGGTCATTTGCCCTTCAGTTTGAGCTCACAGTTGCAGAGAGAGGCTTAATTTATAAACAATTTTTAAAGGGCACAAGAGGAGAAGAAATGCTGACATTGCCAAGGATGTTTTTCTGTTTACAAATGACATGAATAAAATAGTGATATATTAAATGCACTGCTCTGTTTGGACCAAATGCTTTCGATTCGTGAAAAATGACCATGCTTCTCTCCCTAGAAAACCAATCTTTTGCTTTAATGCGATTTATGAAAGAAATCACCATTTGTACATTACTTTTAAAACTTTAGGCATTGAAGAGCAATTCTGTTAGAAGTTTCCTCAACTTTGGCGAACACTGTGCTGCTGTTTGTAGAGATGTCAGCCACAAGATTGGTGGCTGAACCAAGCAGGTTGCATTCAGAATGGCTCTCTGTTTTCAATCTGAAAGGAACTGGCTAAAGTGTTGCAAACACTTGAAGCTCTGCATTCTGCATTACAATGACAGTGGTGTCATTATACGCATTACACTCAACAACAACTTCCTTTTTAATACAAGGAGGACATCATATCAAAATCTACTGAGTATAAAGCCCAGGAAGAGATAAAACAGAAAACAATCCTGGATATTCCAAAACACTGCAGCCAGTTCTGTGGACATGGCTTTTTCTCCGAGGTGCTTATACATAATAAAAATAATTGCATTTAAAATAATGTATTAGTGATAATTGTTGGCAAGAAAATTCAGGAAAGATCATAGCATAAACACTGTTTCTATTCTGATTTCTTATCTTCATTTTTCAATGAAGCAATATACAGAGCATATATAATGGCATATATAATGTCATGACATGCACAACCATGCCATCACTGTAAAACTGCATATCAGAGGTTGTCTTGAAGCAAAGTCTATCTGTATCACCCTGGGAGATAAAGCACGGAACAAGAGGACAAAGTTGTACTAGCAAAGAAGAGAGTGGTTTCTTCTTGTTCATTCTCTAGAAGACAAGAAGTCCAGGACTGGAACTTGCAAGTGCACTGGGCACAGAGGCTACCTAGATCTTCATGATAAGTGACCTGCTTTTGTTCCTTGTGTTTGGGAAGCCACCCTCTATTGGAATTCTGTGTCTTCCACAGGACTTACTCTCTTGAGGTATCCAATTAGAAGCGCCTGTTTTAGTTCTTTCTCCTTTGCAGACAAATGCCAAAACGAGTGGATGTTGGAATTCCTGGAGTTTATTCGGGCTTTGGTCTCATTTTTATATTTTCAGGAGGAATAAGAAGGGAAGAAGAAAAAAAGCTTTTTCCTGTAACAAACAGAACCTTAACACCAGGAGCCCTCAAGGGTGCTCAGAATAAAACTCTTCACTTTGCAGAAATTCCAGCATCAGGTGGGACAAAGGACACGATGACCAAACATTGAACACGGTGACCAAACATCATTACTTTGTTTAGTTCTTGGAAAGAGGATTTTTTTTTTTTTTCCTTTCTTAACAGTGAGATCTGCCAATGCTTTCCTTTCTAGAACACTAACCTTTAAAAGCATCCTCCTAAGAACATCATAATTGAATTGTAGAATGGAAAAGAAAATACAGTGGAGCAAGTAAATCTTCTCAATGTTTGTTTCATGCTTGTAATGGCTAACTTTGACTTAGATTTCCACCATGTAATAATATGGGAGTAGAGTGAGGAGAGGTTGTTTTCCTGATGAAATTACAGCTTTTCTTAAATGCTCCATTTTGCCACTAGCTATTAAGTTGTACTGAATGCGCAGTGAACATACAATAAAATTTGCACTGACTTCAACCATACAGAAAAGAGGTCAGCACCAATGACCTCTAGAAATCCTGCTTCATGTTCATAAAATATTCTGGGAGACCTGAAAAAACATAGATACATGTTGCTTGATGGAATACTAATATGAGATTTCATAGAATAAGAAAAATGTATTCTGAAAAGACAGAATACCATGGTATTCCTGCAGAAAACCATGCAGTATTTTGGAGAACACAGCTCAAAGAAATTGAATTTATTAACAGAAATCAAACCTGGTCATTCTGGATCAGAATGTGATAACACATTTATTGATACTGTTTAAATATCCTCAGTCAATCAAGTTTAAATAACGTTTCAATATTATCAGTATGTTCAAATTTTGCTTTGATTTTCATTTGTAAGCCGACCTCCAAAATTATTTGAACATATTTCTCTGTCTGATATACAGATTAAAAAAAACAAAACAAAAACAAAAAACAAATAAACAAACAAAAATCAACAAAACTTTGGCAATAGTAGGAATTACATGGAAGACTAATGAAGATAACTCCAAAATGAGGAGAAAATCAAAGCAATGTTTACTGTTTTTATATAGATTCAAGTGCTCCCTTCTTTTCACGCTGTATTCTTACTATATGCTAGTTATTTTCTTAAAAAAAGAATTTAAGATTTTTCATATATGAAAAACTTTAATGAGAAGGTACATTTTCTTTATGATGGGGTTAACAGTTTGTCTGAATGCTGCTGTCATGTTCCACCTTTCCTTGTAGTTCTTTGGTGAAGGGTGCAGAAGCCAGCATTGAAGATGCGATGCTGCACTGAAATCAGGGGAAGCAGCAGGCAGGGGAGAAGGCAGGGATCAAAAGGGAAACTCCAATATGTTGAACTAAGCTCTGTGATCAAGAAAAACAGCCCGTATAAACATATCATTCACTGTCTTCATCTTACTGGAAAGAGCACCGCACTTTCAGGGCAGGTTTAGTTCTGCCTGATCGGGATTGCAGTTAATAGATTTGACAAATAACATACAAAAGGGAAACAGCAGTAGATCTCAGCTGCTTGCGTGTACCTGGCTTTCATCCCAGCAAAGGGGCATGGCAATATTTGGAAAACACAGAGCTTTGAAGGGATGCAAAGGAATGGTGCTGTGCTCTTAAATCCCTGTGACTGCCTGTGGGAACTGAGCACTCTTTGGTGCCAGCTGTTTGGGAAGGGGAATGCAAGATGAGTCATGAGGGACTTGTCACTGACTTGAAATGAGAAGAGAAGGATCCTGTAGTGTTTGAGAGACCTTAGCGTGGTATTTGGGGATTCCTGCCATCAAGAATTTACCAAATGACTAGATGGTTTTGTATTTAGCTGTTACAAGATGTGGGTCAACTACCAGTACACATATTCATGGATTGTCCTTGGTGCAAAGGCAGCAATGACTGAGAGGTAAAGAAGATTTTAGGACCAGACCTTCATCTAATATTTCTCAGCATTAACCTGCTGCTTGGTGGTAGAGCTAAGCTATAACATAAGAGGTCCTAGTCCCCAGAGAATGCATAATGAAGTGTCTCTGCAGTGCCTTACTTGGTCCTTCTCTGATGACCAGGAGAACACCTGTGTGGTTAGGAAGAGTACAGAGATTTCCATTTAGAGAGGCTTGGCTGTCATTCAGTTGACCTTCCTGACTGTGCAGTACAGATATTCAGAATACGTTTTCTGGTCCTTTAATGAGGCAGGCATACAGCACTAGAAATAGGACTTCTCTGCTCCTTTAGATTAGTGGAGAAGATTTCTACTGGCTATAGTTCAAGACACTACTGAGGCCAGAATCTTGGAAGGACCCAAATTAAAAGGATTTATTATTCATTTAAACACCCTGGTACTAGTATCAATTAACCGTCCTAAGAGAAACTTTTCTGTGGCAGACCAGGAATAAATCAGTCATACGTTATGCCTCAGAACTTTGACACTTTTGGACACTTTGCATCTAAGAAGGATATTTAGTCAGGATATGAATATCCTGATATGTATCTCTCTGTTTTGTTCGGAAGTCCATCCTGATAATTGTTCCTGCAGCAAATGGATCTGGGCTAGACGAACAGTTGGCCTATTTAGATATCATAGTTCTTGTGTTTCTCTTGAGTAGGTCCTCATTGTGGGTCTTGAAGAGATCTGCCACTCGAGGGGAGCCCAACAGTAAGTTCCCAAGAGCACTGAGTGCTGCTGAACTTGCAAAGCAAATAATCAGAAGTGTTTCGAGAGGGACTAATCTTCCAGTACAGCTGAGAAAATGGGAAGAAGTTTAGACCACTGTAAAGCTTTCCTGAATGCTAAGCATTGGAGGGATGCAGACAGCAAACCTTACTAGCAGTGAAGCAACGTGGCCCCAAACTCTACCACAGAGTGTTGTGTAAATTACACAACCTAGTCACATGCTCACAAATCCACTGTGCCTGCAATGTGTTATTTGATGTTTCATGGAAGAGCTGATCCCTTCTCTTGGGGATCAGGGATAATACCAAAGGGGTACAGTGATTTTTCTTTTGGCCTGGTGGGTAACGGGAGCTTGTATACTAAATAAGTTATCTGCTAGGAAATGTAGGTGTGCTGCTCCTTCGGAGCATCTGTGGGATGTTAATTCAGAAGTGGTGGGAGCTGATGGCTAGCGGCACTGCACAGGGCTTCTGGGGACAGGCAGAATCCTTTGCAGTGTACTTCAAAGGAGGTTCTCAGTTAAGGGAAAAAAAGGATAGATTTTGAAGTTTCTTTCTGCCAGAAGGCTTTACCGCGAGCCCCTGAAGTTCTTCTTTTATAATCAGGGAGAAGATAGGTACTTTTTCTTTCTTTTCTGCTTAATTTGGGCCAATATATTTTGAACCCTGTGTAAATTTTTGTGAGAGGAGAAGACTGCATGTGCTGTTTATTTCTTTCTCTGTGTTGATCTGTTTTCTTTCTTATGTATTTATTTTTAATTAGGAGCTGAGCCTTGAAGGATATTTACAAGTAGTCCTTAACCACTGGTTTGACATTCATTCAGGATTCATTCCTGAAGCCAGTCAAATTCACTCACATTTAACATTGCATGATTATAATGCTTTGCTGTATTGGACTGAATTTACACTGTCTTCTAGGACTGAGCTCCAGCCTTCTGACACTTTCACCTTCACTTTCTCAAGTACATATCAGATATAAGACCTGGCCTCAGAATGAATTTGTACCAACTCTCAGCTTTTTCTCTTTGCCTCATAATTGGTTACTGTCCAAGACATCTTGGATGAAAACCAACTTTACCAAATGAGAGACTTTAATTTCTCGTCTTTTTAAAATGATGTTAGCGCAGGATCAGGACCAGAACTTGATGCTTCCCTGCACCCAGTAAGATAGGGCAAAATTAAAATGCCCATTGCACATACAGCTGTAACAGGAATCCTTCAAGACAAATGTCTGAACATGTCACAGTGCAGCAACCCAGGTTACTTCAGTGACCTTATCAAGAACCTGTGAGAAGATGATTAATTTTCTGCTCAGTGCCTTGAATTGAGAGATTTGCTAAGTGCATATGAAAGGGTGGCGATTTCTCTCTTGATTCCTCCTTTCAACATTTTCCCAATGCCATTGTGCCAAAACTTCTTTACAACAAGAAAGTCTGAAAAATTTCTTGTTCTCCAGAATGATATAAAACAGGCCTGGGAGTATACAATCCAAGGCAAAACACAGGTGCAACCTGAGTACAAATTATTCCAACAGATTAGATCTTATTTGGGTATGATTAGGATATATATTTTTATTATTTGCTCAACCCACATCTCCTTTTGAGCTGGGAGTATCCCAGTACCTTGTGCTCGAAGCTCAGACTGAATGTTACTTTCTCAAGAGGTGTAATGACACTTTTTCACATTGGTATACTTATTTGTTCATCATTTTTAAAAATCATGGTGAGGTCTTCAGGTTCATGCAATGAATTACAGCTTGATATAGCAGGAAAAAAAAGATAATTTCTCTGGATGTGAGCAGGGAGACTCTGTGACCTCAGAATACATCCCAGGCAAAATTCAGACCTAAGTTTTCATGGTTGGAAAGTTTCTTTATGAAAAATAACTGACTGTAAATGCAGATACTGAATAGTACTTTAAGTGGCATCTTGCCTATTTGCACACTGTGATTCTACTGTGGATGTATCGTAAAAAATGAAGACTTTGAACCCTGCTGTATTCAAGGGTAGGGTAAAACATTTTCTCACAATGTAGACAGAGAACAAAGTAAGTGGCATGTTTGCTGACTGTTGTTTTGCAGTCCATAGCAGTAAAATATAATCAGACTCTGAGAGGAGTGATGGTTCCATGTGAATTACTGATGGTGCAGTTTGTGTTATGCTACAATTTTATGTAGCTACAGTAAGATCTATCTGATCTATTTTTAATTTTTAATTTATTTCACAGTCAACAAGGTTTAATCTCACAAGAAGATTAAAAAAACACATTTTTTTTAAGGCCACCAAAGGATCAACAGCCTTCATTTAATCCACCCATGAGCGGAATGCCTTGAAAAGACGTGTGACTTGTTTGGCACTGACCCTAGCAGAGTATGATATTAATAGGTTATTGACTTGGTAGGTCTTAAACAGCCAGAGGGAACATCACTTGCAGTAGCTGCAATGCACTGGAGGTTTGTTTCATTGATTGGGCTGTTTAACCCATCATCTCCAGGCATTTAAACAATGATATACGCTTGACAAACCTAATATTTCATTCTCTATCTGGGGACCATGAAACAGAAATTAAAGGAAAGAAAAAGACAACTGGATGGATACATAGCAGAAAATTATGATAAATGAGAAGGAAAAGTCCAGACAAATAATGGTCCAAATTCTCGACTGTGCTATAGCTTTGAATTACATAAAAACAAACAAACAAACAAACAAACAGAATTTACTATGGTAAAGTTGAGGAAATGAAAGAAATACATCTGAGTTCTGAAAGACTCGGAAAGACTCAGAATTTTTCAGTGTACTATAAATGAATTTAATAAGGTAACAAATGTGTTGGAAGGCACAGCCCTTTCCATTTACAAAAAGTAGTGGCTCAGATTCACAATGTGCTGAGCATATACAGTGAAGTCTGAAGAAAAAATTAGTTTTCAGGATTGACTTTTAACTTAGTGCTATACATAAATACACTAACAAGAATAACACTATTAAAGGTGGGCATGATTAGATAATTACCCTGAAGGTCCATCAGAGATATCTTGAAATATGGATTCTATCATGGACTGTTGCATTTGTCTGTTGCTGAAGAAGAGGAAAAAAAGTGGGAAATCAATTTTTTTTTTGCCATCTTTGTGTCATGGCTCCATTAGAAGAATCCAGCTGAAGCATAGGATGTCCTTCGTACTTTTGTCAAAAATATTAGGCAATATTCTTTTGGGAAATGAGCAGGTAGGATTCTGTTTTAATAAAGCAAAGAAAGATCTTTGACTTGGAGCCATAACTCTACCATATACAAATAAGAAGTTCAAATACAACAGACTTATTTGTCTCAACAATAAATGTGGATTTCACTTAGAGGTTTCCACGTTAGGTGTTTAGTGAATAGTATTGGTGAGATTCATTTCACTTCTCTCAAAGCCAGGGCAAATGGGGCACTGGGGAAATGGGTCTGGGGGGCATCTCATTTGCTGTAGGCCTTTAAAGATCAGGCATTCAATCTGAGCTAGGCATCAACAGCTAGAATCATCATTTAGCAGAAAGGAAGAGCTCTGTGCTCTTCAGTGATTAATGTTGCTGTGATGGAAAAAAAAAGCATCAGTGTAAGTCTTACACAGCTGCTCGTACACTAAGGGAAGCTAAAAGAAAACAGTCATAGAAAAAAACCAAGATGGAAAGGAGAGAACCTCTAATCCAACACTCTTGTGTCTGTGTGGATAATCCAGAAAAACCCATGGAAATAAAAAAGGCCAGGAAGATATCTGTTGAAAGATTACAAAAGTATTGTTAGCCATTTCCAAAAGGCCTGAACAATGAAAGTCGTTTTGAGCAGAATATACATTGGCTACACTTAGCTATCAGAGATTTGTTACCTGGTATAGCTTAGTTAACTATGCTTTAGTTGTAATCAGTGCAGATGGAAATACACTTTGAGAAGGCAGCTTCTCTCACTGATGGTAGACACTAGGATATTCTGTATCTTTCAAAGAAATTTGCCTTTCATTTTTTACTATAAGAAACAAATTGGCCTAGAATAGAAAGCTAAATCTTATATATTTAAATCTGGGCTAGAGAAAATTCATGCTTTGTGAACATTTTTTATATGAGTTCATAGCTTCTGATAATCTCTCTTTAGCTCCTAAATAATTTAGAAAAATAAATGGAATTCAACAAATAAGAAAGACTCCTCTAGTTTTGATATGGATGACTGGGTAGTGAGAGACATGGATGGGTTGATGTGGGAATCTTTTACACTTTCAATATCAGTGCTTCTATGGCTAGTTGCAGCTGTGAGGGTTACTTCATATCCAGCACATATTTTATTAACATTTAATATCCTATTTTTCACATTTTTATATCACCAAAAATATTCTATAGCTTTTCATTATTTTTTTTTTTTCTGGAAGAGAGAAAATGAAAACCAAAGAGTTTATCAGTTAAAGTACTTTCAATGCTTTAAACATTCTTGTCTTGATTTTAAAATATACAGTCGCAAGAGAAACAAGACTATGGTTAACACGGACCAAAAATATGTATCCAGAAATGTGCTTCTCACTAGAAATACCAGAGGTGTTAGTGTTGTAATTGCAAACAAAAGTGTGAAACACAAAGTTACACCAATGAAAAATGGTACCACAGCGCCTAACACAGAACAGTTCTTCCCATACCTGAAATCCTGACAGTGACTTTCACTTATTTCAATGCATTTCTTCCTCTGGTTCCAACCAGGTTAAGATTCTACCCCCAACAGATGCAGAAGAATACACAGAGGAAAGTACTTCTCTTTTAATAAGAACATGTTAAGAATTAAATACACCCATGCAAATTTGTTAAGAACAATTTTCTTCATTGTTCATGGGTCCTTGCAAGTGATGCTTAGTCTCTCCTATCCTCCAGTGATGTAGGCACCATTGTGAAAGCAGCCAGACTGCCTGTGGATGATGGGCAGCTCAAACACATGTGCTTAGCTCCTGGAACGCTACTGCTCAACAGGACAGTGATTAATGGTCTCTGCATGAGATGTCCTGCTTAAGCTGCATACTCCATTCTTTACAGCAAACAGAACTGGGTTTTGTGACTGGAGAGAGTATATATATGTGTATATACAGTGTTTATTTAAATGCTGAAAATAGAATTTGAGGATCTGAGAGGGAACTATGAAAATGAATTAATTATTTGAGTAATATCACACGAAGGGGAAGGAATGCTTTTTAAAAAATATTTGCTTAATGGAGTCCTGAACAGATGCTGTGAAAGTAGCACAAATGCTTCTGAGCTTTTAGAATGATGATCACCCTTTAATATTATTGACTGAGGTTACTTTGATTGCATCAGGTGATATTTATGTATATAGCTCCCTCCTCAGTAACTAGAGGGATAGCCAATCAATAGAAGGTTGGGAGATATTGTACAAATGTGTTGTTTTGAGTGACTGCACTAACTTTCCTGTTGCTCAGTACAGTGAAAGTAACTGCAAAATATTGTAATGATCAGCAAATGTGGAAGGGTGAAAGCGTTTTTCCTGTTTTGCTCAGTCCTCTGAACTTCCCTGTGACTTTCTTTGAGAATGAAAATGTAAAGGATCAGTCTCTGGTAGATCCAGAGACTGAAGTGAAAAGCAGATAGTGAAATGCAAAATGTGCCTTGAGCCACCAGCACCTTTAACTGTGGTGGGAGTAAGGGGACAGATCCAGAGAGTGGAGAGCTTTCTGCTTCATCAGTCCCTGGCTCCTTCACTGAGACTGCAGCAAAATGGGCATCTCCCAGGAGAAGAGAGTCCAGTTTAGTGAGGAACAGACCTATGCTAATCAAAGTCAAGTGGCTGCTTAGAGGAAATATTGCTTTGGTTGAAATTCGATCTGAGTCAGACATACAGACAAGCTGAATTGCTGTTTAATTATTCCTCTATTTTTTTCTAAATGTGCATTTAAAAATTGTAGGACTTATGGTCTTCCAAGAGTCAGTTTGGCTTGGCATCCCTGCTGGGGGTCACTAAAAGTAGAACAGAAACTTTCCCACTGAATCATTTAATGATTGGAAATTGGAGGTAGTAGACTTGAAAACGTATTCTCATTTCCGCAATTCAAAACCCTTTATCTGTGCCATGTAGTTCTGCTAGAAAGAGCAAAATGGCCTTTAAAAAAGTCTATTTGCTGAATAGTAAGAAGTGTTAAGATGCCAGATGCATTTCATTATGAATTTTAATGAGCAGATTCACACCTTGTCTTCCATTAAATAAATTACACAGTCTTTTCCAAACTCTTATCTAGTAAATTTGAATTTTTTTTTCTTAAAAGTAGATTCTATGAGAATTTAGGACTGCTCCTCCAGGACCCAGGCCCTATGGTTCATAGTCTCCTAAAGAGAGGGAAAGGAGTGTATAATCACTGCATAATTGGTGCTGTATAATCACTCCAGTGGCCACATCCCACAGCTGCTCTGTCCCACCGACAAAGAAAGCACTGCCAGGAACACAATTATAAGTGGGAGTCAGAAACTGAGATAGTCTGGACTGCAATTAAAAGAGAAATCAATCATGTAATTTTCTTTTTACTTCAGGAAGTAAAGAGGCAAGTTCATCTTCATCATGCAGATGCCTCCAGAAAAAAACAAAACAAAACGAAACGAAACACAAATATTTCAACTGATAGGAAAGCATTCTGTGGTCCTATTATCGCAGCAAATGCAACCTCTTTCATAACCAGCCCCTTTTGGATAATGGTCGGTGATATTTTTTTTCCAAGCGTGCATGTATCTGAGTGTCTGAGCCTGAACTCTTCCTTGCCACTTCACCTCTGAACAGGTTTGAAGCTCACAGGCTCCTTGAAGTTATAAGAAGGCATTGATTTCAGCGAGGGATGTTTGCAACACTGTACTCCGCAGGAGTGAAACTGAGGGGAGGAAAAAGCTTCCCTTTCTTTGCATCCTGAAAGGAAAGATGTTGAATGGAGTTGTTCAAACTACTAGTAATTGCAAAGACGAGTTTTAAAGTCGAAAGTACGAGGCATTAAACTGCTTTGAATCAATGTAGTTTCACTGAAATCAGTGACTGCACACTGCTTTAGAGGAGCAGAGGTCTTGGTCCTTCTCTGTATGATCGTGTTTGATTTTTTTTCTATTTATGGATAGTCAAGAATCTATTTCAGTAGAAGTAAATATGGGAGTACTTCTTGTGAAGGAGAAATCCTCTGAGATTAATGGGATACATCATTTTACTCTATCCCTTCCCCACTAAGGAGGTGGGCAGTTGCAACATTCTAAATGCAACAAAGCAAACTGTGATTTTTTTGCTAAATAATATGATTAGCAGCTTATAGGATATTTCCAGGCAGAAAGCACAAGTATAGCTCTTCAGTCTGTAACAAACCAAATCCAGTCTTTTGCTAAACTCTTGAGTAGATTTCAGTCTAGTCAGCTTCTGCATTTTGCATATTGCATCCAGCAGATATTTATATGATTTTATTCCTCCAGGTGCAATGATGGTATTCAAAGAAAGCAACCATTACAGCCTTTCATATATAGAAGAGTGTCCCATTAAGCAGTACACGGTATCAGTACAGTAATGAATGATACAGAGGGAAAGTCACGTCTTTGATAGGACATATTGGTAATAGGGCAATGGGAAGAATGCATGTATCACATCAAGGTCCTAAGCATTTGTCTATAAGGGCAATGTGTATGTATATATAAAGCACATGAACCAATAATTATGGCTGTTTTTAATTACCATTGGCCAGCATTTCTCCCCACATGGTACGTTTCATGTTTTGTGTATTTTTCCAAAGCACCTGTCAAAATCTAGTACCTACCTTCTAGTTCAAAGAACAGAACTGAAAATGTTGAGTTTGATCATTTATTTCAAAGGAGAACTATTAGAAATCAATTACATTTTTTTTCTGGGTCAAGCAAATACAGGTGAATTAGATGAACGGGAAACCAAGTGCGAGAACCAACTATCACTGAAGCACCACTAGTTAAGATACAGCAGATTTATGATCTTTATTTTCTACCTTAGGCCTGTCATATTTTTTCACCTTTATGTTAGTTAATTGCAGAGTAACATAAATTAACTTTGGAACACAGCAAAATGGGAACTTTATTTATGAATTTCTTGGATTTCTTTACCCCAAGCCAAACAACTAAATTGCTACTTAGCATAAATTATTTATTGGTCCTGGCTCAATACTATCCAACACCAGCCCCTGGAGGTCTGGGAGATATAAAAGATTTAAAGCATCTGTGCGACAGCATTGGTGCAGCCACAAAGCTATGTTTCTTTCCAGAAGGGTCCACTTTATTTTGTTGTAAATAAATACAGACTAAATTTCAGGGGAGGGCTCAAAAGCTTCTGGTAGGGCTACAGTGTTTTGCATATGTTAATTACCCCCAGTTTCATGACAGAGACAAATACTGTTTGCACATCTATTTTGGGGAGACCTGTTGACAAGAAAAACACCAGTGTTTTAAACAGAATACATGAATGCTATCACGTTCTTTCATTTTGTTTTACATATATGTATGTATAAATGCATTACAAAGTGATCATATATATATGTGTATATAGGTCCTTCATTTTATATGTCATCTATAATCTGCGTATCTATATCTATATACCTACATGTCTCTCTATATATATGTATATGCAAGGAGTTGAAAAATAAATCTGAGGTTGACTGGAGAATGGGAAAAGGGTGATCTATCTATGCATAGTCTCCGTTGGGTGTGTCTACCTGACTCTTCCTCCCATAGGCTTATTCCCTCTGAAGAGCGAGCACCTTAATGTTAGATGCAAATTAATATGTAGGTCATACTTAAAGTTACGAGGGGTCCATACGCTGATGAACAATTTTCTGTGCACTCAGTCTTGACCATACAGATGGACAATTGTGTAAGTATGTATATAGCATATATTTTATTGTTCTGTACAATTGGCTTCTACAGTACTTAAGTGTACAATTTACTCCATAAAATACTAACAGTAGTCTAATTTCTCTGTCAGAATCTCAAAATGAGGTAATGAAAATTTTTATTTAAAGCTTTAGAAGGACTTGGAAGGACATACAGATTTATGAAAAGCCCTTTCATTGTATTAGAAATGAACTTTTATGTTGTTTTCATTTTTGTGGCTATTTAGTCTTAGGTAGTTAGTTCTAGCAATGGGAAATCTTACTATATATTAATGGAAAAGGAGCTGCAACAATACCAGTATAATAACCTCCAATGATACCCCTTACCTCATACACTTACACACACGTTTGCTCTACTCCCTAGTCCTGTTGGTTTGGTTGAGATTCCTGTTTTCAAGACTGAAGCTCAGGTAGCATGTTTATAGTAGACATCAGAGTCACTGGATATGAACTGACAAGGCTATTTAAATATTTAAGTACAATAAAGGGAAAGTTTAAATCACCTTAATTCCTCTTTTCGGTTTCATTAGTGCTTAGAGCATCTGAAAAAAGTCCTCAGACTACCAACAAGCAGAACAACATTTACTTCCCTCAACATTACAAAACATCTTGAAGAATGGAGTGAAAATGTGAACAAGACTGTGCAGTGATTCTCAGCTTGCTGAAGAATAGATCAGAAGAGCTGCAGAGAGTAGCTAGTCTCCTGTCTGCAAGACCATTGCCCTGTCCAGCAGAACAAGTATGCCAACAAGAAAATAGACAAAATCATGAAAGATTGTAATAACTGTTAAACTGAAGTCCGTTGCCATTTTTCTTCTGTTAGATTTTCTAGGAACTAGAAAGGATCAGTCAGTTACTGTTCAGAGAGTTATTTTCAAATATTTATAAACACAATAGGTGAGAAAATCCAGTGATTTGACAGCATGGATGTGTCGACCTTGAAACTTGGCTGGGAAACATGGACACGAAGGCCTTTTTCTGTGGCTGTCGTCTCAAAGGCCAAGAGGACAGTCATAACGTTCAGTGTGCAGTCATAATCTGTCCACATGAAAAATGCTTGGGTAGGCTGACCCCCAAGAACCATTAACCACTTACAGATATACGCATTTCTGAGGACTTGTCATTTACAATGTAAATAATAGGAACAAAACAGAACTCCAAATAATCTATTTAAATGCAAATTGAAATATCAGATGATTTTTTGCTTTATTTCTAATACTTTTTAAATTGATGTGACTATTGAATTTCTCAATAAATAGCTTATACTACAGGACTATAGAGATAATCAAATTATAAAAATGACTGGGAGAAAAAAAAAAAGCAATTATGTATAAGTGAAAATGCTATTTTTGAGGCGTATCCAGAAAATCCATAATCGTCAATAAGATTTGGCCAATGTGCGTTCAATAAACCCTTTGTGTGAACTCACAATGATTTCATGCAAATAATGATAAGTTACATGCATTTTTTTTCTTCTTCATATTTCTCCTCTTACTTTGACAGTATGTTTTTAAATTATATCCACGTTAGTGAGTTTAATTAATCAACCTGTGTCTCTGAAGAGTTGATTTTATAAAAGCTCTGCAATGCTGTAGAGGCACAGCTTATTTTCTCTCAGTTACTGATTCAGAAAGGAAGACCTCTAAATCCTAGCTGGGGCTATTCACACTTACTGATTCCCTGTTGGTAGTTTGCTTCAGAGTTTGGCATCACCACTCTCGAGGTCTGCCAAGGAGCCACATCTCCTGCTTCTGTGTTCAACACAATTTGCTCCTTGCAGAGTGTTCAGGATCTGAAAGTCCTGCTCTCTGTACACCAACAGTTTTGTTGCCAGTCATGTTCAATGCAATTTTTTATGACAGCGAAGTCAAGGAAAATCTTTCCTCTGTTTTAAGTATGTTTTTTAAATAACCTTAAAGGTTTCCCCACATATCCTTGAAGACCTTGCTTTTGATCCACATCAGAAATAATCTGTCTGGGTTCAGCTTCCTCGTTTATCGAGGAGTACAGAAGGCCATTCATGATTTGACATCGTTCAGTACTGCGCTGTTAAAAAAAACTGGGCTCAGATGAAACCACTCCAGTGGTAACCTAAATAAAGGAAGCCAGCTATGAATCAAGAAACTTCTTCCCTTGCTTACTGCACTTACTAAGCAATTGTTTAGATGCATTAAATTCTTGTTGCTTACAGTTTTAACAACAACCTTTGCTCGCGTATAATTAAAATCAGGATTTGCAAGTGAAAAATCAAAATAGCACCAAATCTGAAATAAACGAAGACATATAAAACCATTTCTGAGATTCTGCTTTGTATTCCTGTTGAAACTTTTCCCCTCTGTACCAACATGAAAAATACCCCAATACTTCAATGCAAGCTGTCATGCAGAATTCTCAGCTGCCAGCATCCAGCGTATTTGAGGAGTATGAGAAAAAACTGTCAGTGCCAACAGATCCACTAATAAAAATAATAACGAAGTCTTGAGAACTGTCACTCCTTCAATTATGCAACAATGACAGTGGCTGCATAGTTGCAAGAATCCAACCTTACTACTGGAGGGCGCAAAGAGGCCAATCAAGCTTAGTCATAGCCGTACACAGCCAGGCACAGTAATTTCATCCTTTCCTGTGCAAACCAGCCATGTCTTCAGAAAGTTAAGCTTTAACTCTAGGATCAGCATTGCTGACGTGAATGGCTGAATAAATTAAACATAAATGTATAGTAATCCTGACAAAGAAAGCATGGCAAAATGCTCAGTATTAGAGTCTTATGGTACTCTTTGGATGAAGGCTCTCGTTTACATGAAATTAAGTAGCTAGCTAGGGAACCAGGTAGTGCGTGCAGAAAAAAATATGATCTATTCTTCTACACTGTCTATAAAAACTGCAGGTCAGGTACCACTTTTGTAAGGAAAATAACATTAGGAGGACATTTGTATAGAGCCTATCATTGCCTTGATAATACTGACACTGAAACTAGTAATCAGTGAAATTGGAGGCATCATATTTCTTGTTTGAAAAAGAGCAGGGAATTGACACAAAAGAAGAGTCCATCTCAATTTGTTCTGGTTTCCAGATTGAGATCTACCAAATGGTATCTCTTACTTAGTCATAACTTACATACAGCTTTCAGTGAAAGCTGGTACCACTGTGAGAGATGAGGTATAATTATTCATGACTGCTATGGCTGAATCTTTCTCTTTATGCTTAACAAATAAAAATAGTTTCATTTTCTCATTGATTAAACAAATGGCAACTATTAAAGTGTGAAACCTGAAATACTCTCTTGTGCTGTTACTGCTTTTACCTAAGCACTATCCTAGCATGATCCCCAGCAATAGGATCAATCCATGTCAAAGAGGGATCAAATAGAGTCCAATTTTTCCCATTGTTTGCAGAGAATCAAGAGGTGACAACAACCTCACAAAGATTTTTCCACAGTTGTCCCTGATGAAGGGGATTGTGGATTTACTAAAGGGTACAACAGAGTGGTCGAGGGAGACAAGAAAAAAAAAAGCCTTCCCTGCACATGCATGTAGCTACTGGAGCCACATAGGTTTCTGTATATGGTCTGATGTGTAATGTATGACTATGTCAAAAGAAGAAATAAATGATGATAGCTTCTTTGGTTTGCCTACAGTCAGAGGAAAACTACAGCACATTCTGCTCGTTCGTGCCATAGTGTGCAGGAAGGCAGCATGCCTCTTTTTCTTGCAGCACCCTGAACCATGTGCAAGACACTAAAAAGGAGTGAGAAATTACTTCAGCCAGCCATGCCTTTCTTTAAAAAACAAAAGAACGAAAAAACAAACAGCTAAATTTCTCAGTGATACAGTGTGACAGAGTTTCTGATTGTTCCTTCTCCCTCTCCTTAACACACACTTGTGGTACTCGGTACACAGTAAGGATTTCTCTGGAGGGAAAAGGTAGCACTGATAGAGTGCTTCAGTTTAATCCTTCTCTTTCTTCCCCTTCCCTCTTGCCAGCCCCCTCCTGCCTCCTCACACACCCTTGAAGAGTTACTGCAGTTTCTAGGTTAACTAAAGGCTTGCAAAGCTGGTGCATCAGAGAGATGGACCAGACAACCACAACACTTGGGAGGGAGTGACGTTTCATTTCTTTAACTCTCTCTCCTCCTGAGTCAACTACAGTAAAGCTTCCAGCCATTCTTTACACTATATATAGCTCTTTTTTTGGGGTGTGTGTGTGTGTGTGTGTATGTGTATAGTTGTTGTTAGGAACTGGTGATATGCTGTAGCATCCATGAGCCAATGAATCACTGTGCATCAGTAGATGTCTGTATCACGACCTATACAGAAATATCAAACAGAGGACCAGTAATCACAGGTTTATTTTATTGATTTGAGACAAGAAGAGTAGTCTTGTCATCCTTATGTACAGCAGAAATTTCACTTCACCAGATGTTTCAATTTTTAAAGTTTGTATTCAAGTAAAGTTTGTATTCATTGATGTAACTTTCATTATAGTAAAAAATGTACTTTTTTTCCTTAAGTGTAGCAGCTCTGGAGTAGTGACCAGAATACAACAGAGATGACCAGAATGGTTGATAAGATCTCAGACAACCATGATGTCTAAAACTAAGGACACCATGGGAGAAATGAAGGGCAGGATGCTGTATGCTGGTTGCTACTAATGTAGACAAAATACATGGGAGAACTTCACCCTCAGTTGCACCTGGCAGGTCAGAGAGATGTGGGTTTTGTTGGTAATCCCAGCAGAGCTCTTGAGAGTTGAGGGGGAAGACGAAGCTCATATACTAACCTGCCAACTCTACTCCTCCCATCCAGGACTGAGACACACAGGAAGGGTTTGGCCTCATCAGGGAAAGGGCTCAATGCAATTAATTTTGGGAACTCTGAATAATGCAGTGAAAGGTCCAAATTGGAGTGGTTTTATCAAGGGTAATGACTGCTGAGACAAATGTGATGTGAGAGAGACTGATCAGTACCAGCTGGGTGAGTTCAGGCAAGAGAGGAGTGCTAAGCAGGCTGGTGAGGAGCTCTGCATGGAGGGGCTGGCTTACTGTCCTGGTAAGCTCCTCAGGGGCTAATTTCTACTGCTGAGCAGGTCTGCACAGTGTCCAGGTGGTCTCAGGGAGCCTCCCACCACCCCTGCTTGTATTAACCCAAAACATGTTTGGCTTTCTTACACTGTCCCTCACGCACAGAGCTGCCCTACTGTGTGTAACTCTCTGAGATGGCATCAATGGTCTTCTCCTGCTGCCAGACCTGAGAAATCAGCATCAGTTATAGAAAAGCTGTATGAAGAATAAGGTCCGTATCTCAGTAATGCAGAGGAATCTGAAAGTGTTTGTTATCACCAGGGATGGCTTTGGGAAAGGGACCATTTATTGAGCAGATGCCCTGGCACAGCACCTCTCCTGGAAGGATGCTCTCTTCCCCGACAGCTCTCTCTACTCTCAGGGGAGCAGAGAAGGACTCAAGCACCTGCTCTCTATTTTCTCTACTATCACAAAGATCAGGAAGGAAATCATTAGACAGACTAGACTTCCAACTCCCATTATTTTTAACAGGCGTTGCACATCTAATTTGAAATGCACAATGCAAATATTTACCTTCAAGTGTCAAAGGAGACTATAAAGATCTTCATGGATCTTCACACTTCAAGGACTTAATTCATTAAAAATAATTATACATATGTGGGGCTTACTTCCACAGTGGAGCTGAGATATGCAATCGGTTGCCAAGTATGAGAGTACAATGTGCAAGCTATACGTCTGTGTGTCAGCTTTTATGTGAGAGAGGAGGGCTCCCTTATATCAGAACATATGTGTGTAAACAGGGCTGAGAGGAGATCTCACTGGAATTCACCGCTGAATAAATTAAGAGAAAGTGACTGTGTGGCACTGAAGACTTCAAATTCTACAGATCAGCTCTCTTGTGCTTGCACATCTTCCTCACCTCCATCTGACATAGTCCACACATCTCTTCATTTTAGAATGAGAACAGTTTTAGGAAGGAAAACATTAGAAATTGGCTTTGATTTTCTCTGCCTCTCAGAGATTTCAAGGTGTCCAGCAATTTAGTTCCAACAGTGCCAGTTTTACAAGATTGAGGCTTTTAGTCTCAATTTTGATTTATACACGCAGAACTTACCCATCC
The DNA here is from genome assembly GCA_013399175.1 of Odontophorus gujanensis. Classification (NCBI taxonomy): domain Eukaryota; kingdom Metazoa; phylum Chordata; class Aves; order Galliformes; family Odontophoridae; genus Odontophorus; species Odontophorus gujanensis. The sequence continues at coordinate 112,628 of VXAB01013501.1, forward strand.
TTGATGTGTGCTGAGTGTTTAAGGGGCAGTTGCTGCTGTTTTGAGCAGGTAACTGGAAAAAATTTACTGCTGAAGTCAACAGCCGAGAGGAGGCAGTCAATTAAGTTCTCAGACACTAATAATCTCTTCTTACTTGTAAATCATGGGGACTCTGTTTTAAGTGCTTGGAAAACTTCAAACATGAATCATGTAATAACAAGCATCTTCTTTTTTTAGAAAATAATGTTAATAATCTATCTGCCTGGGTTCTGCAAGGTGCGTTTATTGATTTGACCTACTTGCAAGCCACCCTCAACCCTAAATTGCGAGAGTATCTCAGGACTCATCACATGCAAAATAAGGTGCCCTCCTTTCTCTCTGTGTTTGAGGTGTGCTGTCTTTGAAGAAAACCTGTCATAAAAAGGTAGTTATTTCTCCTTGGGAAGAATCCTACTGTCATTTGCCTCATCTCACCTGTGAGACAGTTTACATGTAGGCACAATCCCCATTGAAATCTTACTGCCTTGGCTGCACTGTCATGCTCCATCATGCTCGGGGCACTCGCACCATGTGGACCACACATAGGAAGGGAGGAAAGTGTCTCAGAGGTTCAGGCCAGAGGCATCTTTTAGTATTACACCACATATTCTCAATGCTATATATTAATATTAATCTGTGCTCAGTGGGGAGACAACTCAGAGAGCAGAGTCTGAGGATGAAGTGGTCACACAACACGTGTCATTTAGCAGATTTCAGCTCAATTAGCACCAGTGGATGAAGACCTGGGACTGAGACAATGTAATCCTTCTTTTTTTTTGGATAATGTATTTATCTGTTTTTGTAGAACAAATTTGCACTTTGTAAAGTCTTAAAAAATCTCACTGGCTATAGTGACACAACCCAGATGCTGTTACTGTTAGTGAAAGCTTTATGGCATATAAAGTACATTAGGACATTAGTAGGAATCTGTTACAACATCAGACACTTGCCTTCGACATGAGAAGGGTGGCAAGCAAATGACAAAATGTGCTCTGAGGGTACATCTCATTCAACAGTGCCTATTACATTTGACACGGGCAGGCATGAACCATGTTATCTTACATTTCTGCAAATAATATTTATTCTACAAAGAAATTCATGCATGCAGAATAAGCAGCATCTTCCTGGTGAAAGCATGTAATTAGCTGAAATCCAAGAAGTGACAAATATTTGGTTTGCCTGAAAGTTAGTGCATGAGATTCTCAAGTTCGAAGTATTTTGGAGACAAAAATGAGAGACTTCCCAGCTTCGGAACTACTTTCTGCTGTGAAGTACAAAGTGACAGAGCTGGCAGGTAACAGATTTGCATTACTGGTTGATGTGCGAGCTATTTTCACCTTTGCCTTCTTTTCTCCACTCCCTTTTGTCCTCTTGGAGCTCCATCCTTATGGGAGAGGAGAAGCTGGATCATTTTCCAGATATAATGGACTAAATGAAGTCCATCAGTTGTTCATGAAAATACTTTTGTTCTGAAAATAACACTTTTGTAATAATAATAAAAAAGCTATCATCACTTAATTAACTTGTATTTCATTAACATCTGTCTATATTATTGTTTTCATTCATTCAGAGAAAAAAAAGTGCTTCCTATTTCAAAACTCGCTTTTCATTTTGAAACACTTTTTGTGATGAAATGTTCAAATGTATCAAAGTAAAATGCATCAAGAGACCCCCCCCAGTATTTATGAAAAATCCATCTCCTACTGATTTGATCTGATAAACCACAGGAGATTAATTAGTCTTGATCACATGACTTTTCAAGCACTAAATATGGCTGAAGGGGTTTTTCTTTTTCTCATGTAAATCTGTTATTTTCAAGTATTTGTATAAAATATATAAAATATAGGGGAATTTGATACCTGGTAGCATTTACCATCAGTATGATTATTTTATCCAAAATATGAAAATCTCCCTTTAAATGTGAGTCATATGGCTATTTTTGTAATGAGAATAATTCAATGTAGTTTTTCACCCATTAATTCAAAACTGCTCCTTTTCAATTGCTTTAAGGTAATTTGTACAGTAATTCAAAAAATAGTCTGAAAATAACCTTTATTTCTCTTTAAGACAGAGGGTACGACATGCACACTGTGTAATCTAGACCAAAATTGTCTCTTGGATATGGACTGCAATGTCTTAAAATAGACCATATGCTTTCTCCACTCCTGGACAAAAAGAAAAAAACAAAAGCAAAACAAAAGATGAGGTTTTTCTTCCAAATATATAAAGCATTGACTAAGCTGCTCTTGTGCCCTGCTGCATCTTGAGGAGATCTGACATATGTCCACGGGGTTTCTAGTTCCATACAAGTGTCCATACAACTGAATCATTTAATTCTACTTTTAAGATGAGAAGAAATTAAACTTCCATAAAACCCTCTAACCGTATCACACTCAAATATCTTTCCTCACCCTGCTCCATTTATGCAAATACAATTATAATGTTTCACAAACCAGCAGCATAGCAGCTTAAAAGTGTAAAAATAAAACTTCTGTGGAGACATTAGCTTTAATGCATTTCAAAGCATCTCTATTTTTTTTCTTTATTTTTTTCTTTTCTTTTTCTTTTTTTTCCTATGGATTTTGTGAGATAGGGCTGCATTGTGTTGGGTTTGAGATTTTTCTTTAGCTGTGAGTTCCTATTCCCATCTGCCTTGCAGACAGACCTTTCACACTGCTGTGCTGCTGCAGGTGAGGATGATCCTCACCTTTCCTGGGCACGAGTATGTGTCTGATAAAGAAGTCTGCTGGTCAGATGCTGTCACCATTCATCCTAAAAAGCTGTTTCTGACTAACTGTCACAACAGAAACACACTGTAATATGGCTACCAGGTTCACTATTGATTTCCCATCAAATATAATATCACGATTGTATATTACTTGTTTTTGCACTTTATTATTCCCTAGGATGTTAACTTTGAAGTTTTAAAAGCATTTAGTTCTACAGCTGCAGCCCTTAATACTTCTGCAGATTCCTCTTCCATGTATCACTCTGTCACTCTTCTCTCCCTCGTGTGCACAGCTGATCACATCAAGGGGAAAAGCCTTTCCCACTCTTTTCATCACTAGTCATAAACAGAGATACCACGCCTGAAACATCAGAGTATGATTATAAAAGGTGCAGCACTATCAGATGAAGGCTTCTTAAAAAAGAGAATAGACAGCTGTTCCCCCCAGAACATCTCTACAGAGTAAGAAGAGGAAGGGGTCACGGGAGAGCCCTGTGCCAATGGCACTTTGGGAGTCTTGATTTTGGTGTTGGCTCTCAGAACAGCCCAAACACTGTCCACTAGTTCCTCTCCTTCTCTGCTGTCCTGTATACACCTTGTCACCTTGTCCCTCCATGCTTTCAGATCTTTGGGACAATCTTCTGCTGAAAGCTTGTATCTCCCATTCAGATGGGACACCCTACATGCTGCTACAGATGTCTATAACAATCCAACCCAGCTCGAGTATAAATGTGTTTGACTGAATTCTCTGCTGTTCCCTGATGACACTCAGAAGGACAGCACATGGCACCTGCAGATGGATGGAAGATAAGCAGTCATTTAGAGCTGGAAGCAGAGAGGAAGTTTGTTTCCATTTATTTTCTATTTTTGCATTCAAACACAGCAAAACATTTATTAATCCTCCTCCAAACCATATGCCATATGTCTAATGAGTGGTAGGTTAAGTTAATCATGTAAAACCAACCAAGTACAGCAAAAAAAACATTGAGAAGTAGGTGAAAAACCTAATACTGTAGATGTGAGTTACTTCAATAAATGAAGGAGATGAAGAATATGCAGGGTCAGGCCCTCCAAGAAGTTCAAATAACTATTGAGTCAGCTGTATTTTTTTTTGGTAGTTTGAAGTGGTCTCTTGATAACTTTTGACCTGATGGCTGGGACAGCTTCAGTGTTTTTGTGAAGGCTCACGCTGCAAATATTGCTGACCCCAGTTTGCAAGGTTTAGGAATTATTCTCAAGGCTTAGCTTGTACGGATATTTATACAGAACTTTAGCATAGAGTTGCTTTAGGCTGTAAGGAACCAGTGTGAGATTGAACCATGTGGCTTTTCCAGGTTCACTTGTACTGTATCTGAATTACCGAACAGAAGCTCAATGTACCTGAGATTTTTTTCTTGTTTTTGGTCACTTGCCTAGCACAAAGAATAGTCTTCCCCATTCTCTACCATCATTTATCTATCATTCACACAAACACACACATATATATATTCATTTATGGTTTTGTCCTGTTTTGTTATTTAATTTGTTTAATACGAGGTTCCAGACCCCGTAACAGGTCTCTTGAAGCAAGCCTTGGGAAGACGAGATGGTTCAAGCAAGATGCAATGATCTTGTTGGAGGTATTTCTGAAGACACTTTTCAGACTTAGTGACCAGCAGATGTTCTGCTCCCTTGCACAAACCTGCTGTAGTGTGTTTATCTCAGTTAACCCACATTTGAGTTCTGTAGATGTGTTTTACTGAACAAGCGTCATGATTGTTCCTTTCAACTATAGTAACACAGCACATCCGCAAACTTAACAAGTAAACACTGGAGGTATGTATTTATTTATTTTTTAATCACTGGTTTTTCACTTTTACCAAGCTATAGTATTTGATGGGATCTTTTTGCTGGGACAGAAAATGCAGCCTGTGAAAAATGAGTGTTGACAAATTCTGTGAAAATTTCTATGCGTCATTCAGTGCCAAGTTACAACTTGCAACAGCTCTTCTATTCTCTAGAAACAAGTCTGCAATTCTTGCCAAGTCCTGTGTCTTGTGCAAACAGCAGCAGGATGAGACCATCATATTCATCTCACTTGAGCCCTGATTTGACCCAAAGATTTGATTTCCAGTTTCAATAAATTCAATATACTACTAACTCCCTCCTCCAGCTAAGCCCATGAGCCCTTCACTCTCTGGAAATTAAGTTCCATTTAATTATAAATATTTATAAAACGTCTGTGATCTTCAAAAAATGTGAGAACTATCTTGGTGTTTATAATTGCTATAAAAAATACCCCAAACCCACTAATTGAATGAACCTTTCAAACATGAGTAATTTTTTATTTGAATTCTACATCCTTATGTATTATGTAACAATTAGCAATGGTGTGATGGATAATTTTTTTGGAACAGTTCCTGATTCCATTACTCAACTACTCGATCGACCAGTAATTATGAATCATATCTTTAATTAGCTGCCGCTCTTCAGAAACATATGAAAGCCAAGGGCATAAAGTAATTGGCATAAAAGTTTTCCTAATTAATTTATCTGCCCGTGTGAGTAACTGGGACTGGAGTCAGGGGAACATTTATAACTCCAGGAAGGCCAGCCCTAAAACCCAATGTCAAACGAGATTTATATTTTTGAATTACAAAAAGAGAACAACAAGCCACAAAATTGCATTATCCCCAACTCCAACAATACAGCACATAATGCGTTGTTCAGAGATGAGCAAAAACTTCTTATTGATCCAATTCATTTTCATCATATTCTCTAGTGGGTCTTTCAAATCTCTCTGGCTATTTCCCTCATTCCGCATAGTAACAGTAATCAAGCACATTAAGCAATTCATTAAACAACAGCCCCACTGACCACGGGGAGTATTACAGCTAACATTCATTAGGTGGCTAGCAACTTTATTTAAGCGGAACAGAGCTCTGGAGTGCAAGGCAAAACTCTTTGTCTTTCAGGACGACTCTGTGGCCCACCTAGGCAGTACTGTATGTGCTTTTCAAAACCTATAAAACCTTTAAGCTCACTGGCACAGACAGTGTCTTTTTCAAGGAGCCGCCTGGGAGAGAAGACAAAACAGACTGTGTGCTGTTTTAATTCTCAGCCTGCCAAAGATTAAGTTTAAAATCTGAGCTCATTGTTAAATACTGGTTGTTAAGATTTATGTCAGATATAAAACTAAAACCTTACAGTATTGATATTTAGGTCCTATATTCTTCAGATCTGATTTCAAGAGGGCAGAAGTTGTAAAGCATCCAGGTTTGTTCATTTGAATACCCTGGCTTGCCTGGCACTTTGCAGTAAAAATGAAATATATTGTCCTTCATAATAACAGAGGAAAGGCTAAAACAACCGGAAAAAAAGTCTTCCTACAAACAACGATTAGAGAAGCCTTAGGAAAGTTTTGCTACTATTTGGCTGATGTGCCTGCACGGTGCTCCTGTCCTAATTAATGAAGGATCTACATATCTGTTGCAAAGTCCCTGAAAAGGAGATAATTCTTACAAAGCAAATATACTCCTATTCCCTTGCTTGCTTTTTTAATTTATTTTTATTGTCAGACCACATTACAAAAAAGCAGGAGAGAAAATTAGACGATATTACTCAGCATCACTGTTTGTATGAGAATTCCTACAAAAACCCAAGATAGCTTCTTAAAAAGTTGACACTCATAAAGCATTAAGCCAATGTTTAAGCAGCTATTTCCATGGCCTATTCAGTGAATCCATTGAACGAATATATACGCACAAAGCTAGAAACAAACACCTTCTGTACTGTTATTATTTTCTATTACTCCCGTGAAAGCATAACAAGGTTTGGCACAGTTACTATTAAATCATACAATGCATAAAATAACTTGGCTTCTCAGATGGTTTAACTTATCATAACTCCCTTGATTTCAGAGAAGCTAGATAAACCGAGAAGCTGATTCATTTTGTCATAGCCCGGTTCTGCCTTTAACAGCCTCTACTACAGCATTCATGTTATTCCCTATTGCTGACGTAGAAATTATTAAGAGCATTAAAAAGAATTAATGGCATTACTGATACCTATGACTGGAGGGTAGCCAGCCCTGCTGTAATTTGAAAAGACATTTCTGGGGTATTTAGTTATTTGGGATCTGGTGATTAAACCTGTAATCCAACTTCTCCAGAGTAACTTTTCTTTTAGAGCATCAGCTTTCTTTCTAAACCTTGAATCTTACTGGCAAAATATCAGAATCATTTCTTTCAGCTCAGATGTATTGATTAAGCATTTGAGATAGTGTAATCCCCATTTTACTCAGTGCAGCAAATACAGAAATAGAACATGCACCAAATCTGATAGACTTGTGCTGTGTGAGGCCTCTTGGAAAGCTTCAAACCTTGTGCTTTGTATTCTGGTGGTCAGCCAGATGAGAAGCAGGAGGAGCCTTGCCAGAAGTGTGATGTTTGTCCCCTGAGTTGGAACCTTCCTTGGGGGACAGGACTTTCCCTCTGAGGAGAAACTATGGGACAAACTTACTACTCTACTTTCAGGAACGAAAAGCTTTACAAGGGAGACAGGGCTTCATCCCAGAGTGGATGTGGAGAGTTGCTTGGTCTTACTCAGTTGTAGGAAAGGGCATCAAGAGGCAGATAGATGCTGGGACAACATGCAAGTAGTGTAGCCTAATGGGAGAGCACTAAAATCTAACACAGTCCATCAGGTTCTGCTGCCTCCCAAGTCCTGCTGCTCACAAGCACTATCACTCATAAGAAACCACCAGAAAATAAGACATTTATCTCACTCAGACATCTTGACAGCCTTGTGAGCAGAATGCCTTTGGTTATATGACTAAATATTTTGGGATAACATGAACCCTGGGTCCACAATTCTAGCTAGGCAATTCACAGCCCATACAATAGCCACAGCTCTAACATTGTTAGGAGATTTAAAGGGCAGAGAGTGTATTGTGCTCTTTCAAGACACAGAGTCTGTGATTTCAGCTCTGTCAAACTACCCATGGAAAACAGAGCTGGTGACTTATTTTATTAGCAACAGAAAGAATTGCAGAAAGTGTATCTAATGTATATAATTAACTGCTTGAATTTTCTAAAGTACTCAGATGTGATACTGGTGTACCAATGCATTTGTACTAAGCCACAGTTTATTATATATGATGAATGGCACTGAAATATCAGTTTTATTCTTCTTGCAAAAAGAGGGGTCATAACTCATGACAGGCGCAGCCTCCAGATGCCAACAGTCCTATTGGTTTCTGGGCCAGTATCAGGAAGGCAGAAAATTTTGCTAATTTCCTCTATTATCTTATATTCTTACCTGTAATGAAATAGGTCATTGTGGGATCACTGCAGTGAATAGGAATGTTTAATATCATAATAGCAGAAATGGAACAAGTGTTCCGTTGCTGGCACCTTTCAAACATTATCCATTATACACTGTACCACTGGGAGAACACATGAACTATTTATTTTTGTTTTATGCTATTTTTGGTATCCGCAATGTTTGAAAACCAATTTGTTTTCATGTTGTGAACCTTTAAAGGCCTCTATGATCATAATGACTGAGCATTTGGAAGTCTTTTTATAAATATACGTTCATGACCCAGGATTATTGAGCACTGTCGTGGCCCCTGGAACAAACTTTCCAGCTTCTTCCTTTCCTTATTATATCCTGATAACGTTACTGCTCAAGATAACACTTCTGCATTCCTCTACAACCTTGAACACCCCTCCCAGACTGAGGATAACACTGTACCGAATTTCCATCGGTAGACTGACACAGTGCAAGGATACAATCTTGAGTGAACCACTGCTTTTAATTTCCACTGTCCATGATATGTCATTGATTTCAAAGAGGGCCCACTTCTTTTTGGAAACTTGAAAATATTCACTTTTAGAAATAATTCTTCTGATACATAGTTTACCTTACATAGCTTGCTTTCTTTATTATTATGCAAATACCTTTGAAAGAGAATCAGTGTACTTCCGAGGAACTGCCCTTCTACTTATGTTAACCAAAATTAATGATGTACATACCATGGGTAAACTAGGTTGCACTAGTTGCATCTCTGTGTAAGGGCTGAGGTAGCAATTCTGTAAAAGATTTTAATGTTTTAATGGTGTTGTCAAGTCATTGTTACTTTCACTGTAAGTTCATCATCCATTCTGTTTCCTGCCTTTTCTCTACAGAATTAAGTTCTTGAGCCAGAATCAGCCTGTTACTGTATGTGTATAGGACTTGGTACAAAAGGGCCATGTCCTTGGTTCATCTTGAGTTGCAAGTGTAACACACTTAACAAATAGTAATGCACAGCTCAGGTATAGCCGATATGCAGTACAGTGATGTACTGATAAGACAGTATAATACACATTTCTTCTTATCATTTAAAAATGTTTAAGTCTATACAATCTACTTCACTGCCAGGCTCTATGCTGCTGTGTCTTCTCCACAAACTCAGACCTTCAGAGCATTTAGATGCCTGATTCCCCTTTCATTTCATCAAATATCTTTGAGGAAATAGCACTACAATTTTAGGATCTCAAGTATCTACCCAAGATCTGACATCCATATTGCACCTAGATTACACATGAGCCCTGCCCACAGCATACATAATTTTGTCTTTGCATTGATCTTTCAGCTTTGGTTTTCCAAGCAGGTCACAAAAAATGTAAGCACACGTCAATCCTACAGCACTGAAACCACGTTAGGTAAGTTTTTCTTAAATGCATCCTGATTTCATGGACGGGACTTCAGGCTGCTCTGCCAGAGACGTGGCCTCTAGCCAGTTTCGAGTTACACGTCTAAAATATTATTTGCCCCATTTCTGTATCAGTGAATTACAATACTGCTTCTTTCTAGCACCATTTGGAGACTTACTGATGAATATTGTTGCAAGGTGCTGTCAGAGAAGATGCTGAGTTAGAACTTGTGCACAGAAATACAGCACAGAGATCATTGTGAAGACCCTGCTCTGACACATTAAACTCCATCATGCCCAGTGACAAATGTGGCTTAGAGAACGCCTGTTGAATTTCAGGTATCCACCACCTCTCAGTTAAGTGTTAGTTATAACTTGAATTTTAAATGCATCAGAGCATCATTCTTTCTACTTACTAAGTTGCTACATTTGCCTTGTACCTATTGGAAAAGAAGATCCAAATTGATGGAAACTGCAGGAAGTGACTGACTTCATTAGGCTAGAAGAGTTTATCAGCACTATTTAGTCGTCCACGACATTTTATTAGCGATATAACTATAATATAACTAACTATGCATAGTAAGAGTGTTCTACATTCTCCAGTAGTTGGAAAACATGAAAACAAATGGTAAATACATCCTATCCTCTTTTCCTTTATCTCAGTAAAAAAAGGCTTCAAGGGGACAAATGTGGCTTTGCCACTTTTTGCTCCACTTTAAATTTACTGAATTATATTATATTGGTGCTTATTACTATCTGTTTGAAAAAGCTGGAGCAGGGGGAAGCTACTTAATACAGCTCCATCCTACTGTAATATCCAATATTAACATACATTTTCTGCACTTTTTCTTATGCTGGACTGACAAACACTCACACAAATCAGCTGAGACAGTTTTGTATAAACAACCTGATAAAATACTCTTCCTAATTAGAAAACCATTTGCCGCTTTCTGTAGGGACACGTAATTAGACTTGGAAAGTTTCAGGGTTTTTCAAAGCTTTACGAATTGGATCAGGAATACTGTGCTGTCAGCCTGCTCTTGACTGCAGAATGAAGATGCACAACATCCTTCTTGTCTGAGGTGGTCTTGGACTTTTTTCCAGGGGTTCAGCGCAGTGGTAGATTTATGTCATGCTGAAGGGTCCTGCTCCAGCCCAGCTTCAGAAGCAGTGGGTGTAGGATGATGCTGCCCGAGCATTGGCTGGTGCATTGGCAGATTCAGTGCTGCTTTTGGCCGAGTCATTGAAATCACAGCCCAGCACCAAGTTTCAGTGATAAACATTTATGTGAAATAAAGAAAATAATCCATGATGAGACATATGCCCAGAGCTGCAATTCAATAAAGGCCTCTTGAAAGCTTTACTTTACATTTGAAGCTGCCCCACACACTATTATCTGGTACCTGCTTTAGATCTTTAAAGTGTGTACGTGACAGTTTTGCTCCTTTCAACCAGTCTAATTCTTCCTTTGCCCCTAACACCCCCTCACTGCTCTGCTCTCCTCCAACCCACAGCCCCAGCTTGCTGCTTCCCTCCCTCCCCCCAACCTCTGGCATTGCAGAACCACAGTCTCAAACTATATAGAACCCTTGGCCTCAAACCAGAGAAGACCTAAATGCAGGAAAGTAAGGATAAATTAAAGTGACAGGGTCTCAGCAGTGGAAATTAGTGCAAGTCTTCTAATTGCATGTCTAACCTGAATGATGGGATACTTAATTCTTACACATCCCAGACAATTGCTTTATACTAACATGAGCTCTGGGAAAAAGGCAGATTCCAGAGACATATGGAGCAGTAGATGGAGTGGAAAAATAAATCAGTTGTCCTGACCACAGTGGAAAAAATGCTTTATCTGCACTGTTAATATAAGGTGTTGCCACCATTAAACAAAACTGATAGCATCTCCTTCATCCATTCTTATGATAAAAATAGAACATTAAATAATTAAGTGCCCAAGTGGGTTTTAGGCTCTAGTTGTTACTTCAACAAGAAATGAGCTTTAGGTGAGGAGGTTACATTCTTCTAGTTAGTGGACACAGCCCTAAACACAGGATCCCGAGAGACACAGTTGGGGGAACAGAAAGCTCTACTCCACTTCTATAAGGACTGCTAATAAAAGGCTTCAAAACTAGCATGGGTTCTTATATCTATTTAACCTTTTGCCCCAAGAAGCAAAGAGCATCTGGTTAAGTGGAGAGTAAAAGCACAGCTACTTTTCATTATCAAGGCTTAGAGCCAGACTATGTGGAAGTCTGAGCTGCCAAGCCTGGGTTAAATGCTTGTTGCCTTCACTGCCTGAGGCCATCTAGCGTGTTTAGAAATGATTAAGTACTGCAGCCTAGAAAGGACCTGTCCTGAGCGTTCATCTCTGACTTCCAGCAGAAAAGAGAGCCTGGCAATGACAGAGGCAGATGGATGAGTCTCATTAGTATGGCGAACCAGCGAACCAGACTGCCTTCACAGAGCTGTCCAAAAAAAAAAAAAAAAAAAAAGAGAGCAAATTAAAATAGGAGCTGAGAAAACCAATGAGCAAGTGTTTTAACTCTCTGATACCTGGACTCATCTCCAGTAGGTTAGGTAGCTGGCTGTCCTTCCCAAGGACCTCTGATCCATAAGCAGATTATGAATACTGGGTACGCATAGAAATTTCCTCCTCTACTTGTTTTACTTTTGCACCTGTTTTGTGGCTAGCTTTGGAAAAAAATGTGGGATGCTTATGGATACTATATTTCACATGCATATACACTGAATATTCTATGGTCTGACAAGTGCAAAGTGAAAAGCTTGCACTTGTAGTATTCTATTCATGCTTAAATCATTATAAAACTCCACAAAATATGTTAACTAAATAATCACAGAAAATTATGGCACGCAACAACAGCATGGGGATATCATCTTTCTTCAGTAATGGTTAGAGCCATGGGAGTAATGGCAGTATGCAGCAAGGAGGACTGCCCCTGCTCTGAAAGAGAGTATCTTGCTGACCAGGACAGTATGTGAAACATACTTGTACAAGAATTAGCAGGTCTAGCAGTGAAGGCCACAAGCCCTGGCACCAGAGATTGGGAACTCAGTGACATCAAAGGCACCACTCTAAACGTCTGCGATGTGTGATGGACTTGCAAACCTGCAACTATTTTGAATGAGACTTTCTGCAAGACCAATGGCAGATAATATCAGTTTATTACCTGTTTTGATTTTTTGAGTTGATCCCGGCACCATTTAACCACGAGAAGAAAAAGAATGGGAATAATTCAAAGTGCACATTACTGCATGCAAGGCAGACATTTTGCTTTGTCTTTTCATGGAAGATGAATAATGTAGCAGAGTAGAAATGTACCTAGTGCCCTTCATTTTTCTTTTGATGAAATAAGTAAGATCACAACCTACAATTTAAAAAAAGGAATTTGAAAGCAACCAGAGATCTAGGACCTTCTTGTTGTACAAGGGGCAGCAGAACTGCCCCCAACAAAAATAACATTTAAAAAATGAGACCTCTCAGGGAGCTTTTGTATTTCATAGAGATGTAGGAAAATCCATCCATAATGACTGCAGAAAGTAGGATTCTTGGACACTCTTTAATGCCTGTGAAGTCTACAAGGACATGATTTTCCAGTGTTTTAGGACCTCTGTGCAATCCCACCTCATATCCTACTCAGGACTTATGGCTTGCAACACTTCTGTGTTTGCTCAGAGATTTCATTTTACCATCGTCATCATGTCCAGGAGTGCTTGGAAATAGAGATGTTAATACATTTATTCTTTAATTTGCCTTTTTCTACTTAAAGTGAATCACAGTTCAGTGCTCAAGGGGCACATTAGGAGCCTAAATGTTTCCGAGACGGAACAAAATAACTTTTTCTCATCCAGTGAAAATAAGCCATTGCAATGAGGGAAAACTGGAACAGTTTCCACCTCTTCCCCAGTTCCTAGTTTATCTAGCATTCAAAGCAGGAAAGATGACCTGACAGAGCATTTTTGACATCCCTTTATTTTCCTCTAGCACCTTCTACTGCATGGCCCCCTCTACCTGCTGGTGACAGGCGACTGACCTCCATCTGCTGCTCACTTACTTTTTTGGGGTCAGACTAAGGTTGTTAAAGGAGTTACACAAGAGGAGATTACTCCTCTTTTACAGTCATCTCAGAAAGACAGTTATGGGACCTAAAAATCTAAGGAAATATTTCTCGTTCACTTTTTGTTTAGCTAATCAAGACTAATGCCACTTTTTTCCCCAGTTGCTCCAATTTAAGATTATGTAAGTTAGTGATTGACTTTCAGGTTCCAGGGGAGACCACTGCAGGCAACTAATCTGAGCTGTGATACAGCAATAGCACAAACAACACTGATTTCTTGTTCTTAAGACTTGGTTGAATCATAGCAGTTCCTTTTCTAAAAATCTAATCTCAAATCAAAAGCTACTTGAGATAGCGAATTAAAGGCAGTTCTTAATAAGTTCTTCCAGCAGTCAGATACTTTTGAGATTAGATAATTATAATTTCTCACTAATCTGCCTTTAACATCCAGGCATTCATCTGAACACCTAGCACGTTTTGATGGAACAATGGCTGTAGCAAATGGTTTTGACTTCAAACTGAGATTTTTCAGGTGGGTGCCTGGAAAACTTAGGCCTTGCTAATAAAATTAAGACTTTTGAATAAATTGGTTTAAAATCCTACCGATAGCCACAGAAATTGACCCAGATATTCAAAGCCCAAGTCCCTGAAAATCTCAGCTGAGATATCGCCTAACATTGGCAATGCTGGAAACTATATCACCAATGAAAGATTTTCCCCTTCTTCACTTCTAGCAAGGATTGAGCTAAACATGCCCAGCTGCAGTACTCCCAAGATGTAGTACCTATTGCCACTTTCCCTAGATTCAGGTTACACCTTAAGTTTCTGCTTGGAGCACAGTTCCCAGATGCATGAAGTCTTCACAAATTCTGTCCTTAACCTGATGAGATTTGTCCCCTCTCTATGTAAATCCATACTTTCCCAGAGGGTACTGTGTCCTTCACCTCGCCTTTGAAACTGTACCATTGTGCAGATAGAGTAATAACTTCACCATTTGCCTTATGTTTACCACTTAGAGGCAGAGGCATTTTGTATTTTCTTGGGGTGTTGTCATTTTCAGTTCTTGTAATCCTGACTAGGTAAATTTCTCCTGATTTCTGTCAGCATTCAGGACTTCTAAAGCACTTGTCAGTTCAGAAATTGTGTCTTTTTCTTTGATAAAGGTCAGTGAGGAAGTGGGTATTCCCAGGAGTTGGAGCTTAAGCCTATTGTAGTGCTGGCTCTGCAGGGACAGCAGTGGGAAGAGGCAGAAGGAAGTCTGGTCCAGCATATCTGGTCCTCCCAACTGGTCCAAAAAGCCAGGAGGCAGAGAACTCTCTCTGGGAATGGAGATTTGGCACAGAACAGGTCAAAGGAAGAGAACATTGTGAGGCAAATTTTCATATTGGAAAGTTGAAGGAGTGCATGGAGTGCATAGAGAGAGGCTACAGTGAATTGCTTGCTGGGGCATCACTAGCTGCAGCCCTGGTACGAAGCAAGAGAAGTGAACAAGATTACTGCTATTTCTTAGAAGTTTTGGGAACATGGCAGTCCTTCATTCCTCTTACTGAGAGGCATATTTACCAGAAAGAATGGGAAGGAAGAAGGAGACAGCTGGGACTCTACACACAGTTCTCTCAGTTTGGATAGAGAATTACTACCCAAGTGACACACTGTGGACACAGGGTGGGCAGTGACACATGTAGCCCCTCCAACACATACCTGTCCATCCAAGTTGTGGGAGCATAGACAGCATGTTGTCAAAGCTGGGAAGATGTATTTGGAAAATACAACTTACACCTCCACGTTCAGATAGGCTCACGACCTGTAGAAGGTTAGGTGATGAAGGATTGGCAGAACCAATGCAGACCTTGTTATGACAGGAAGAGGCCTGTGTTCCTTACGGCTTATACGCATGGATGAGGGTCTGTATGACTCTGGCAGGGTAAATCAGCACAATGCTTCTCATGCAGAAGCAAGTTTCTGGTTGAAGGCTATAGAAAAGGAATACATCCTCCAAAAATATTTGGTGCCAGTTACATAACAATGTTCATGGACAGAGGTCAGGAATTATACTGCCATGATGACCTCTGAAGAAGAGAGAAATAGTGGTAGCTTTACAATCAGATTTAATTACACATATACGAAATAGACCATGAAAATTTTTCATTAGGTAACTAACCTCTTTTAAGTAGGAAAGGTGAATGATGGAGTGACACTGCCTCATTGACTATTATTGCCTTACCTGGATTCCTGCGTCTCCCTAATGCATCTACTAATCCTTTAGTTTAACTTAATATGAGGAAGAAGTCAGCTTTGCTCAATCCATTTGCAAAATGAGAAGATGCCAACTTTTCCCTTATACACTGGTATTTATTTTAACTAACAACATGAAAAAGAGCTCTAGACTTAATCACTTTCAATCAATGTCAACTACATTATTAGTTAATGGGAGTTTATACTGCATAATATTATTTGTTTGTGAGCCATTTTCTGATGTGTTACATCTAGTTAAATGCCTTATCCTTGTACATTTTAAATAGAGAAAAAATGAAGACTAGGATCAGTGAATTTGTAAACACTGGCATACAGAATTAATTTTATTTAATGATAATGAGGGCGTAAGTTAGCAATATGGGAGCGTGATTTATTCCTGCAAACACAGTAGTAAACTATATGTAGAATCATATTTTGCATTTTAAGTCTTTTGCAAGCTGATCCCGAGTAGATAATGATTTCTACAGTATTATCACTAAAATAAATATTTATATATAAAATACTATTCCTATAAAATATCTTTTTTATTTATTATTATTATTATTTTTAGGTGGTTGTGCTAACTTTTTAAACCTCGAATATACATCCCATACCCCAGCACACCCCCATATTGTATCTTCATGTTGTAATCTCATTTTTGACATTTGAGGATCTGGGGGAACATTCAAAACCTGCAACTTTGCTTTGGAGTAAAATAAAAACAGAAAAAGGACCCCAATGCATTGTAATGAATTTGTCTACAGCAGAAGCACCCTGGAGTTCTGTATTTCCCAAGATTTTCCACTCCTACTTTGAATTAATATTCCCTCTTTGCTCTTATCCAGTTCATTCTCCTTTGCATCATCCTAATCATTAACTAAATGGCTGTGAGCAATAGTGGAGTAACAAGTGGATGTAGCCTGAATGAAAAAGGAAGGAATGATGTGACATAACTCTTTTTCTTAAAAGGACTTCCTGTTCCATTATTACTTCATAATATAACAAAAGCCTGACCTTAAAGTTAATAAAGAGAGTATGTTTACTAATTAGGCTTTATTCTCATTGGTCCATGTTAATTGCAAAATATCAATCTATCTCACTTATGAATATGCAAATGTATGTCAGAGTGGCACAAGTTTCCAGTACACAGTACTCTGCTAGCTTTAATTAGATCAAAAGTGGGTCCAGCTCAATTCAATAAGATGGGCCCTACTCTTTAATCAGGAAAATAAGTGTGTCTCCTAACAGTATCTTCTTTTGACAGTCAGCAAACACTAATTAACAGACATAGCTATATTAATTGCATTACTCCACTGTATTCTTATCTGCTAGCTGATGTTGCCTGTTTGCTAATGCAAATAGTTGCTGCTTTGGTAAAGTCAACTTGTAAAAGTCTTTCTAATGCTAACTAGCAATCAATGCATATAAGATTTCTAAGATTTCTGTAGGGAATTCTGCATAATAGACGTATTCCGTCTTTTGAGGTATCCACGGCCATTTAGTATAATTATTCCTTAGAGCTGTACCTATCATATTATCAGCTTTTACAGAGAATAAAGAACACAACTTATTTGTTTAAGAACAAAAGACTATAATCACTTCCTTTAGGAATCACTAAATCACTAAGTTAAATGAAGATGTATGACCCAATGGAATACTTGCATTTATAGCAATTATGTATTTTTTTTTTTCCTTAAGAATCCTTTAACATCTTTTAAAAGACAACTTAGTGGTTTTACAAAGTAATGACTTGACAACCCTGGAGACTGTAATCCCATGGAATGGGTTTTACATGGACTGCGCTAGGCAAAGCCTCCCAGTCTGCCCTGTCCATGGGTTTTTTCCTTCAGCCCTATTCTTTGGGGCCACTGGGAAGGCCAAGAGGGTAATCCAGTCTCTGTGTTCATTCAGCTCCTAAAGTCCCTGAGATTGCCAACTTAAGATGTTGATTAATGCCACTTGCAAGGGAGTTTTCGTCCTGTGCACAATAGTTGCCATGAGCAAGTCTGAGACCACCCACCCCTTTCACACTTACCTCTGAACAGCCATCCTCGGACTGTTAGCATTTAGTCCAAAGTAAGACTGGTATCCTAAACAGACCCTCAGACAACATCCCTCCCTACAGAAACACTGAGTGCTCTCTTCTTTGCATGTATGCAAAGTGGTCCATGTAAAATGGATCATCATAAACATATATTGCACATACTTAAACATGAACATGCTACTAAAGCTGGGTAAAATTAGGCATGTAGATTTTAGGCGACGCCAGAACTAGGCTGGCCTCCACAAACTTATAACAATACTTCTTAGTAACAGTATCTTCTTGCACTTGGTGCTGGGTGGACTTGAAAGTGATGTTTTGCAGGGCTAGTTGCACTCCATCAGCTAGAGACCACTGCTTCCTGTTGAGCTGTTGCTATTTTAAGACCACATATCTTCACTTTGCAGTGTAGAAGGTAACACAGTCAACAGGGCTCACACACCTTGGTGTGCTACCCGTGTGTGCTGATACTGAACTGAAGTCCATGTGTGCACTTCATATTGTAGCACTGACATTATTACCAGTGGAGTCACACTGGAACAGAATAATACTTATCATTTTTCCTGGTATAAGCAAGACTAACATGGTTTGGGACTAGTATTCCCAAGTGGAATCTGTAAATGAAATTATTATGTATTATTTATATATTTATGGGTATACCTTCACACGGCTGACATTTTAATGAATGCCTACAGGGAGGGAGTGGAAGTGATAATGAAACCTCCATGTCAAAGCTTCTCTAGCTTTCTAGTGTAGCTGGGATCTCCCTTTATTCTCCCCACTCTATTTGTTTGCATTTCTCTATCTCTTTTTTTTTTTTTTTTTCTGGATAGGAAAAAGAAGTAGCAAAAGAATGTTAAAGCACATTTAAAGTGTGTGATTAATGACCTTACATACAACAATGATGTATTTTCCAGATTCTATCAATTTTTGAAATAATGTCTTAAATCCTACCTGCACGGATATGAGAGAATTATAGTATAGAACTACTGTTAGTTCTGATTATCTTTTTGTCTTTTTTTCTCATCTCGTGTGATATTTGGGGTAGGGAACCTGGACACACAAAGCCCAGAATTTTCATATTCATTATGAAAAACAAGAATATTTCCTGGCAGGATGAATTTTGTATTGGAAACCAAATGATCCTCAATTTTTGAAGAAGACGTTGTAAGACTTAAGTCAGCTTTTGCTTTACCAACAGCCCTATATGCATGTAAAGATGACTGTTCTGTGCATGATACCTCAGTATCATGCTAGTAGATTAATCTGAGTATTTTTATTTTACATTACATCAATAGAACTTTCCATGCCAGAGAGACATCAATTTTTTTGTGTTTTCAATTAAAATTTACAGATGTTTCTGAGGAGTAAGCTAGTGAAAACTACATTTCCAGATGCCAAATAATTCTTGTGTCCTCAAGAAAAATAAAAAGAATTCAGTGGTGTAAACTTTCAGGCATTTACTTGACACCTCTAAGAGAGAATTTTTATTTATTCATTTATTTACTTTTGCTGGAAATGAAATTCTTGTTCCTGTGAAACTTTTTTCAAAGACTTTGAAAGAAAACCTACCTGCAGGTTGCATATGTTCTCTAAACATTTATTGGAGGAATCTTCTCAGCTGAATATGTTGTGCCTTATACAAAGTAGTGTATAACTCATTAGGACATAAAAACTTGTAGCTCTGTGGTTGGCTCAGCCACCGGGTTAAAAAGCAAGGAAGAATTATGCTGTGGGACCTGGTATAAAAGGTGGAACAATTTGAATAGTTAGGCACTTATTGGGGATTTTACTTCCAGGTCCTAACAGGTACAGGAGGAAAGTGAGCTTTCCCTCTCAAACAATGTACATGATACGGACTATGCTTCCCTGCCCAGCGCTGCCCATCTTTTGCAACAAAAACTGAAACAGATACAGCTACTGATTATGCTTTGCTGATCTGGTTATGGGAATCATAATCCAAGAACCAGTTCTTGACTCTGTCAGCGTCCTCTCAGTCAGTTCGGTGTGAAAGCACTAACATGGCAGAATGGGGGAATCCCTCTCTAAAAGAGCTGATGTTCTTTGGAGAGGCTGAGAATAAGTTCCTGGTGCAAGGAAAAGTGTTAATCTAGTGACTGCCTTTCTGGGCTAATAGGGCATGAGAACCATCCTCTGTAGCTGATTTGGGATTTTGAGTGTTTTTTTATTTTATTTTATTTTTTATTTTATTTTTTATTTTTTGTGCCACAGAATGGTAAAGCAAAATACTGTATTAGACTTGAATAGAACAATTTAATGAAATATTTCAGGCTGGTTTCCTAAGCAAATGAAGCTTCTGTGCTTTTGGCCCTCTACTTGTCTTGTCAGTCAGTCTTAATAATATTTTAGCCTGTTGAGCAGTTTAACCCAAATCTGAAAGTGGAGTAAAAGCCTTAAGAATAATTAACTGCATTTTTGAAGTCTGCAGCTGGGAAGTGGAGAGAGACCCAGCATGAAAAACCCATTGAAAAAGAGGGCTGGAAGAACTCCGATGTGATTTGTTATGTGGCTTGGTAGTAGCCAGCTGCCCCATCTGCATATGCATGGCTCCAGATTAGCCAGGGTATGTGTTATTTCTTGCTTGACAGATGTCAGAGGGTTTACAGAGAGAGACAGAACTATTGTGGTGGGAGAAAGCGAAGGAAACAGGATACAAATCTGCAGGAAAACAGGCTCCACTAGCTGTGATGTTCACAAGACAACTGCTTTTTTTTTCTTTTTTTTTTTTTAAGAAAAAATTATGAACACTATAAAGTGGTAGCTAAGCAATTCCTTTTCATTTCCTTTCTTTTCTTCATCATGTAATTAAAAGAAACTCTGTTGTGCAGACTTTCTTTTTTAAACAAAACAACAACAACAACAAAATCCAAAATATCTGTGGACATATACATAGTAAAAAGGGCATGAGGCGTAAGTAACGATTTCCAATGTCCAAGCAACTAGTAGGCAGTATGAGCATCACCAAGAGAGAGAAAAAAGGGCAGAGTGAGGTAAAAAGGAGATCTGGAGTGTCTCATTCCCTATTCAGGTAAGTGTGTCATTGCTGATATGGACAGAAACACCTCTGGATTAACAGTGCTTGACAAAAAGAGCAATAGTAAGGCTGGAAGACGACAGTACATTCCGTTGAGATCTCAAAACACAGAAAGAAACACTACCAAGAAATGCCAGTGATCACCTTGTCAAATTTTCCTTTTAATTGTATGGCTATTAAGATTTCTATGCCCAGACAGTTCCACTACAAATATCAGAAACTAGGTTTTGTTCAGAGGCTTTTGTTCAGAACATTATTTGGAAAAAAAATAAGTTCCTCCTACTAGCCCCAGTGTAGCCTCCTAGCACAAAAGCTACTAACAGGATGAATAGGAAATCCATCTTACGAAGCCCCCTGGCTGTATCCCTCCAGACTTTTTTCCTATGCATTTATCTTCCTCCCCCACTTGCATGAATGCCGGGGTCCAAATATTACTGCAAACTGGTTAGGCTGCTCTCACAGTACCTTGACCTGTCCCTCTAAACCTGTATTGCTGCATACACCCTGTATGCCTGGCAATGTCTGAGCAGGCTTCTATGAAATATTCCCTGGGTTAAGCATAGTTCTGTCCCAGTTTATGCTCATTGCTGTCAACCAGCCTTTTCCACTGCTTCCTCCTGTGCTCAGTTAAGGCAGGATTCACTATATAATAAATATCAGTGCCTTGTGACCCTGCTGTCAGCTCCTCAAGTCTTGGACAGTGCTGCAGCCACACAGCCTGTGACAGAGCAAACTCCACAAACTGTAATTCACAATTTGTCCGAGCCCTTATATATGTGATTTTTCTTGGTCTGCCTTAACCCAAAGCAATGCAGAGTTCTCACAGATTCTTTGCTGAGCTTGTTCTCCTCTGGATTTAAATCAGGACTTCACAAGAGCCTAGTAAAAAGTTATTATCATACAGAGCAGTGCTTAGACCATGACTGACCATCCCAGAAAAGAACACAGTAAGTAACCTTTCCCTTTGATGCTTATGATCTTTGGGGTAGGAATGTTTTTGGGATTGTTTTAATTAGTAAGTTTAAAAAAACAAACATCTTTCCCCAGGACCTATTTCAGTTGTTCAGGTCTGCAGCTGAGGCTTTAGGTCCAGGCTAGGACCAGACTAGTCATAGAAACTTATGTCAGAGTAGCAGAGATGGTATGGTAATAGAAAAGGAAGCCACACACAGTATGAAACACTTCTGTGAGCTGTTTTTTCAGTTCCTTTCTTGTGGAAAACCATGCAAGGAAACTCACAGTTTTCTTCATTTTCAAGACAGATGCTAGAAATATCACACCAAGGACTTCGGTGAGAAATACTCTTTCCCTTTAAATGTACTGTAACCAATGACATCAATCAAAGACCTTCCTGGAAGAATACTTTAAGCTGGCATGATGGGCTTCCATGCTACAAACCTGCTGGAGAATGCAACCAAATAAGTTGAATTTAGGAAGATAAAGATTTCTGTCTGGTGAGATGCTCAGGCATGTTTTTCTTTCTCAGAAATCTAATGTTAGGAGATGCCTGTGAAGATCTGGGGCCAGGCAAAGACATCTACTTGCCCAGCTGAAAATGCTTCGTGTCCCAGTCATCTCCCAGGCATGCAGCAGCCCTATGGGTAACATGTACCCTGATATGATTCTATGATTTCTGATGTAACAGAGAACTGCATTGCTCTCATTGAGATTTCACTGTTCTGGCAAAGACTGCAGTCCGAGCAGCAGAGTGCATGCTGAAAAAAAAACCACTCCCAGCACTTACTGATGACATTGCTTATTTTCAAAGCTACACTGTCATGCCTGTGCAGCATGTTAGAAAGCCAATTCTGGTTCCATGCAAATAACAAACATCTTAAACCCCGCTGAGTACTTTGTGAGTGGAGCTGAGCACGGAACATTTGTACTGTGGCTTGGTGACTTGACAAGCGCAAACAGCAGTTTGTGAGAAGCGGTACTGGCTTACCCGCGTACAAAAGAAGAAAGCCTTAATTTTCAGTACAAATATTTGAAGGCAATTCTCAAGAATTTCCTCAGCACGAGAAAAATTGTTACCTCTAGCCATTCACATTGCCAAAACTTTAATCCTTATCAAATGGAAATCACCATCTGTCCATTAGATCAATGATTGGCACTCGGGTCTCATTGATTTAGCTATTATGGAAAAGATATCATATGAGATACATGATAAATTAGACATTATCATAGATATTTGGTCAGATTTTGCTCAATCTTTCCAAATGAGATAATTAGTTATAGCTTTCTAATTTTAAAGTAGTGTAAGAGTTACAGATTAAAAGACTGTAATCTCTCCTTCTCATCCACTTTTCTTTTCACATATATGCATAATAAGGTTTTTGTCTATAATTTTGGTGTCACACTGAAAACATTAAAAGAGGAGATATTTTTCCTCCAAGTTTGAGATCTAAAATAAAAACTTATTTATTAATAAAAATCAAACTTTGTAGATCATTTCAAAATTATTCTGTGCACTAAAGGTAAACAAGAAAATACCCCAAATAAGGTGCATTCATTTGACCAAAAATTGCACAATATTTTTACATCTTTAGCACTTTTTCTTGAGATGATCACAATACCACCCCAGACATCTATCATAGCTGTCATAATTTAAAAACGTGTGTGCTTTTCTTTAAAATTTCTGTCATACCAGAAAGACAAAGTAATAACTGCAGAAACATGGCAACTGCCTATGTTCAAACATGTAATCTTTTTTTTTTTTCCAAGTTGGCATTTTTAAAGGTCTCGCAGGCACATACTTGAAAGCAGCTGCCATTGTCACCAGCTCTTTGAAAGTCAGTCCTCCCTGTGGCAATTGCAGAACCTGGCTTTGTTACAGTGGATTCAGTGGAAAGGTGGTATTACGTATTATGGGCTATGTGGATAGGTATATTTAATCTATGCGGTTGCCTATTATCCTTCTTGAACCTGTCCCCAGTTCAGCAGACTCAGAAGGCACCTTTTGCCCTTCCTTTAGGCTGGACTCTGGTCCTTGGAAGTGATAGTGGCTGCAGTTTACTCTTGCCAGTTCATCCCTCTGTGTTCCACTTTGCACCCCCATGTCACATTTCAGAGGTTTTTACGTGTGTTTTACCATTCTCATCATGTAGACAGAAGGAATGACCAGCACCTTTGCTGCCAGAAAAAGCAGTCCATCTCCTTTATTCCCCAGTTCTTCATCTCCCTAACTCCTTCAGGGCAGCCTCACAGGTAGCTGTTGGAAAAAGCCCTGCCTTGACGTCTAGCACAGGGACAAACCAGTAGTCAGTCCCATGACCCCAGCTCCCCCTTCCTGCTTTACTTCCCCACAGGCTTCTACTGACTGTCGTTAAATTGTTTTGTGGTTAAAAAATACCCCAAATTACATAATCCACTGGATGTAGTGGCCACTAAATGTGCCACATGATCCATAATAACTTGCAAAATCAAGACTCTACAAAGTTTTCCTGGAAGCACTCGAAATACATTTTGTCCTGATGGGAGTTTTAAACCTCCTGAAATAATTTAAACTAAAGTAGAATTGTCCTCTTGGCCCTGCAAATATCATAAAGCAACAGTTGTCAGGGATGTGAGGACTGTCCCACTCATTTCTCGATGTTACTCCTGACAGCTAACAATGACAACGCACACTTCAACACTTAATTATTTCAGCTGTTAATCCTTCTAAAAAAGCCCTACAGCTTTATGGCTGTTTGCATGGTTATTTTGCACTCTACAGGTCCTGCCATTTCTCCTCAAATCCTACACTGCAGTTACAAATAGGTAGCATATTGCTATTTGAGTATCAACACTGTAATAGAAATAGCGAATAGCAAATAACAGGGCCACGGATGGCCTTTTGAATGACTGGTATTTTTAAGTTAATTAGAAAAACACTTTTTTTTTTTTTTTTGCTTATCTCAGTCTGCCTCAGAATTTCCAAATTGTTGCTATAGACTGCCAGAGAAATGAATAAATCGAGGTAGGGTGGCGAGACATATATAACCTTGCTACTGAATAGTCCAGCCCTTGATCTTTTAAGGATAGGAAAGAGGAACAACATCTGGGGGTAACATAATAGTAGGAGTAGGCAGCTAGAAATACAAGCATACATAGATTCCAGGCACTCACACTTTATTTTTTTTACTACAAAAATGGAGCTCTGTGCCTCTGAATAGAAGTAAAATCTGCATGTCTTTTCCTTGATGCTACTCCAGTGCAGCCAATGGCATTCTCTGACATTTCACAGGATATATGCTAGTGCAAGATTTGCTGCTATTGTTTTCTCAGAAGCTCACATTTCCTTAAAGTTGGCTGTACTAAAACTTTTAAAGCCAGGCAAACTGAATCTGTATGAGCTCCCCATTATTTTTTCATGATACCTTCTAGCCACTGTAACTTCCTCAGTGCTGTAGGATTTACAGTTTATGTCCTGAAAAAGAGTACTTGTATGACCCTGAGGACAAGTATCATATATTTTCAGTTTTGCTGTGTGACTAAAAAAAAAACAACAACAAACCAGCAAAACAAAACAACAACAACAACAACAACAAAACAACCAACAAACCTCCAGTAAGAACCAAACTCAAAAAAAAAAAAAGCTGTTAAATAAGGGTACCTAATAATAAGACATGATGGTGGTAATTCACAAGATGCTGTCTCACAGCAATCTAAATACCATACCGGCACTATTGCACTAGACAAAATGATGTGAAATGAATTAACACTCAGAGAGCCTGTGCAACTGCTGAAACTCACCGCTGTTAAACCCTAAGTGAGCGCTAATTGCTCATATGATTCACTTTTAGGTTCTCTCCTACCTTCCCATGTTACTTCCCCTATATTTGCAGAACTATTTTCAATAAATCTAATTTATTGCTCAGTTACTGTTTCCTAATGTGTCTTTGTTTGAATAAGGCAAGAGTCAGCACGGGAATCTTTTGTTATTCAGCAGAACTTGTTTCTCTGAAGTAACACCTTTATTTTTCTTTTTTAATAATAAATGCCATATATATTGTCACTAATTTCAGGGGTTTTAAAGCTCGTACAAAGTGTGCAGATTCACATCAGAAAAAGCATAAAATTGGCAACTACTTCTGTCATACAAGTACCACCAGGCACATTCGCGCAGAGTCCTCTTTGTTTTGCCACTTTCCATCAAAGACATTTTGTTCCTTAGGGTCTTACAAAAATAAATAAATAAATAAATAAAAATAAACTTGTAAAATCATCTTACGAAGCACATCTTCCAGTGCTACACCATTAGAAATAAATAAAACCGAAACCCAAATAAAATAAGAGTAAAACCCCCTACCATATAGTTTAGGCCAAGCTGCCAAATCCTATTACAAATTCAATCCTATTAAAACCTTCCCAGGTTTAAGCCTGCTTTGGAGTTTTTTCATAAGAGTGCATGACCCCTACCAAAACCCCTACATGTGTGGTCAAGGGACCTGCGGATAATTGTAAACTTCATGGGCTCCCATTAATCTCGGCACAGTCAGATATTAGTGCTTGTAAATCAGCACCTAAACAAGGACAATAGTTAAAGCCATCAATAGTCTTTTAATGAGGCAGATCAAAAACAAATGAAAGCAGCAGGACACTGGGATCTGCCAAGGAGGGGCAGGGAAGGCAGGAGGCTTTGTCTTCATTTCTCGCACAAAAGTAGATGGAAGCCGTCCAGGGTCTTCCCTCTCGCTGCTGGGACCGCTGGCAAGCCGCGCACGGCCCCGTCTGCACATGACAGCCATGCGTACGCTCCCTAAGCACGGAGCGGGCGGGCGGGAAGCGCAGCGCTGCCCGCTTCTCCCTTCGGCGGCCACGGGCGGGCAGG
>VXAB01013501.1:140445-158096 GCA_013399175.1 Odontophorus gujanensis
GAAAAATAATTTTTTTTTTCAAAATAAATTAATTTCTCCAATAATTTCTTAGGTAACAAACAAATTTGCTCTTCAGAAAATACTAACAACAACAACAACAATAATAATAATAAAGCAACAACCAAACAACAACAACAACAAAACGGTCATATCATAGAGTTTCCTGTGAAAATCCATAAAAACAAAAGAAAAAAAATAGATCCCAAACAAATTCTTCCTTATGTAATTAATGGGAGAAGTGTAGTCTTAATAGCTTAGTCTCTAAACAGGAATCATTATCCTCTTTTTATGGCTGTAGGATACTAGAGGATGGAGGAGTACGCAAATTCAAATTCTGAGTCAAGGGCACAGTAATGAGTAGAGCATAGTCTGTTCTCTGTCTGCTTTCCAATACGCTGTAATACTCTACTGTGTAATTTAATCTGGTAAAGTTTGCGGTGTTAAATAACAGCATGGACACAAAATATTGTTGGTGTGTCAGCCTTAGAAAACTACTATACTTTTCTTAAAATATCGCCTTTTATCCAACTGTTCTCTTCCNAATGTGTCTTTGTTTGAATAAGGCAAGAGTCAGCACGGGAATCTTTTGTTATTCAGCAGAACTTGTTTCTCTGAAGTAACACCTTTATTTTTCTTTTTTAATAATAAATGCCATATATATTGTCACTAATTTCAGGGGTTTTAAAGCTCGTACAAAGTGTGCAGATTCACATCAGAAAAAGCATAAAATTGGCAACTACTTCTGTCATACAAGTACCACCAGGCACATTCGCGCAGAGTCCTCTTTGTTTTGCCACTTTCCATCAAAGACATTTTGTTCCTTAGGGTCTTACAAAAATAAATAAATAAATAAATAAAAATAAACTTGTAAAATCATCTTACGAAGCACATCTTCCAGTGCTACACCATTAGAAATAAATAAAACCGAAACCCAAATAAAATAAGAGTAAAACCCCCTACCATATAGTTTAGGCCAAGCTGCCAAATCCTATTACAAATTCAATCCTATTAAAACCTTCCCAGGTTTAAGCCTGCTTTGGAGTTTTTTCATAAGAGTGCATGACCCCTACCAAAACCCCTACATGTGTGGTCAAGGGACCTGCGGATAATTGTAAACTTCATGGGCTCCCATTAATCTCGGCACAGTCAGATATTAGTGCTTGTAAATCAGCACCTAAACAAGGACAATAGTTAAAGCCATCAATAGTCTTTTAATGAGGCAGATCAAAAACAAATGAAAGCAGCAGGACACTGGGATCTGCCAAGGAGGGGCAGGGAAGGCAGGAGGCTTTGTCTTCATTTCTCGCACAAAAGTAGATGGAAGCCGTCCAGGGTCTTCCCTCTCGCTGCTGGGACCGCTGGCAAGCCGCGCACGGCCCCGTCTGCACATGACAGCCATGCGTACGCTCCCTAAGCACGGAGCGGGCGGGCGGGAAGCGCAGCGCCACCCGCTTCTCCCTTCGGCGGCCACGGGCGGGCAGGCAGCGCGGCGCCTCCCCGCTGCAGCGCAAGCGCGCTCGGGCTCTCCCCGTTGCCAGGCAACCTGCCGCCTCTACCGGCCGCTGTGCATCGGCGGCCCGGGCCGGGGCCACCAACGGCTCCCACACAGCCGCCAACGGTTCCTCCTCAGCCCCCAGCCCGTCCCACCAAGCCACCAACAGCTTGCTCTCAGCACTGCCCCAGGGAGGAGCGAGTCCTAAACTGTTTTAAGGGCTTTCCTTCGGTTTTTGGATAGGCACTGCCATTTCCCTCCCTTTTGTTAAGTCACTTCTGGACTTGGGTCCGTGTGTGCAAGGTTTGTGTGCCAAGAATGTGTTTTGGTACTACCTTGAAATAACACTCAGATCCCAAGGGATGCTGTGATGCTGCTACATGCGCCAGGAGGGACTGCTGGGTAGCAGGATAGGCACCAGTCTTTTGCTCTCAAGTACATGATTTAAAAATATGTATATAAATTGACACTATATGAGAACTACAGAGGTTGCACATGAATAAGAGCTCATCATTAAGCCATTGGGAAATAATTCTGTGGTTAATTGGTTAATAATATTTTCTTTCTAATGGGATCACCTAACACTCCCTGGCACTGGCACAAGCATTCACAGCTAAGTGCTCAGGAGAGGTTGAAACACAAACTGTATATAATTCACCGCTTAAGAAAGCATTGTTTCAGCACAACACAATGCAAGATACCCTCAAGTATTCCTCAGACTGGAAGAGCATACCCCAGTCAGGCTGAAGTGACTGTTTGTATCAACCCGATTGCACTTGTTCTTTAGTAAAGATAAAATCTCTTTGCATTATTAGCCCATCTTCTCAGCTCTGAGGACATCACATATGAAGGACAAAATCTAAGTTGCATGGTACCAACGTGATGTGTGCCTGCATGTGCAATATTACAGATCTGCAGTCCAAAGCACTTCAGTCTTTGTTTAGTATGAAGGGGTGCTTACTGGAACATGTCTGCCCTGCTTTATCATGAATCCTCGCAGAAGTTTCCCATCACAGCACTTTTGCGTGGTCCATAGCCAAAAGGTGGCAGTGTTCCATCCATCATCCATCTCCCACACGACACACAGACAGGCACCTGCCTGCAACAACATCGTTCACTCTGTCTCGATGCAGCATAGTGCTTGTGCTTCTTTTCCTTGTAAAGAACTCTTTCCAGTGGTCTCAAACATAAATGAGTTAAATAGCTAATAGAACCTGAAGAATAGAAAACCAGCTGACTGGTTTTCACAGACGTTAACATCTCCCACCTTCGCTGCAGTGTACCAAAACAAACTGTTCAGGCCACAGTCTAGTTTTCTTGGTTTCATGTCAAAGTAGAAATGTGGAATTTAATAGAATTTGAGACTTAATGACTAAGTGCATGGTTTCAAAAACACAGAGTGAAACTTGTATGAAGGATAATACAGAAGTAAACACTATGGCACATTGCCACATATACATTTAATAATAGTAACCCTTTCACATATACACACATACATGTAAATATTCATGTATACATATAAAATTACTTTTCAGTTACTGATAGCATATTTGATATTTTAACAACTATATGTATATATATTTCTATATATATATANCAGGGAGAAAGAGAATGACTATCTTTCCAGTACCAAAATGGGAGCACTCGTGTTTCCCCTGTGTGTGTGTAGTTCAGTGGAAGAGAATAACAAAAATAAATAAATAAATAATCAAATTGGGATGGCAAGGATAAAATCTGGGATGAAAACATATTAAAGTACTTTCTGAGAACTATTATTATGTATACTCTTTAAATATACATTTACGCTGGGTGCAGTACAGGGGTATGGGACAATTCCTTTCGTCCTGGTCATAAGAAGTGTTCTGCCAACTAGAAGAGAGGGAAGGAATTTTAGTGATAGTCACTCTTGCCTGCTCTACTTACTTTGACATCAGCCTTTGCCATAAAGGGCCTCGAGGCATTTGGAGCTGTGTGTGGGGTCACTTAACTCACACTTACTTCCTTCCTCAGAGAGATGTCAGAAGGTAATTCTAGACACCTGCTTATCCTCACTGGGAATGCCACATGCCACCTCCCTACTCCATGTGTATGTAATTGCAAAGCCAGCAGGGGATATTGAATGATATTAGGAGCTATGGCACCATTAGTATGCGCTGCAGCTTCTTGTCATTAAATACGGAGTATTCATTTTCTCTATTGTCATCAGACCTGACTAAGGCAGGAACCTGCATGAGAAGAAACTGATTTTCTGGGCAGGTAAAAGAGGAGGTAGCTGAAGCAGTTAGAGGAAGACTTTGAGGTACTTTTACCATACTTTAACCACTACTAAGTGATAAATTTTCCTGGCTGCCTTGTCCCACTTCTGGCTATGTGTGGTTTCTCAAGGATCAGCCTTAAGTTCAAGCTTTGTTATCACCTGCATCTGGCATGCTCTGTTGACATGCAACTGATTGAAGTCAGCCATGAGCTACATACTGCAAGCGCTTCTTCAAATCTAGCCCCCATGACTGTGCTGACTATCTGTCAGCATCACTGTTACCTTGTGCCACTGTTAAGAGGTCTATGCATTTATACAGACAAATTGTGTGTACCCAGATTCCTGCTAGTGCACTGGATTCCTACTGATTTTGCAAGACAGTTTAAAGCCTGGATGTGGCATTAATGTCACTAGCTGGTCAGAGTAGATGTCCACTCTAAGCTAGATGTCTCAATGCCATGAGCAATCACTGGTGAGAGACTGGTAACCTCAGAATGTAACGAATCTTCTTTTTTTCAGAAACCATTTTATATACATTATCTTAAAACATACACCAAACTTTTCAGCCATCAACTTTGCCCAAGATCAGTCTCAGCTTGGCAATTGTAACATAGCCCTGAATACTAAATTCCCTTTGTCCTTCCTTTCCTTTCTACATTTGGTGAGTAGTCATTTCCTAGCTTTGTCTTAAATAAATCTTATGGCATATGACACTGTAAACTAATCTATTAAATTATCATGCTCATTATAGTAGTAGTAGATAGTAGTTTTCTATTAATCATGACAGCTCTATTTGCAAGGGAGGTTGATCAAGTAAAAAGGAGACTGAACGACATATGATTCTCAGTGTCGTTCCGAAAAGCAAAACTCAAACTATACCGTGAGTTACACAAACATATATGATGTTGTGCAGCATAGAAAATTAACATAAAAGCTTCATGAGAATAAAAACTCCATAAGATTTCCATTTTTATACTGTAAGTATGGTGAAAGACACCATTAAAATACTGTAACAAAACCTATTCCCTCAATGTTCATAGCAACATTTTGCACTCACAGGAGATCTGGGAAAATATATGACCCAAACTCTCATCTTATTCTGGTGAGTTTAGGATAGAGAAGACATTCAAGTATAAGCATGTGGCATGTGCATCTCAGGGAAACAATATGTGGGAGGCAGGACCTTGTAAGTGCTTTAGAGTGAAAAGCTTACTAGGATGTTCTGAAAATTTGCGTGATAAGTGTCCATAAAGTCACAGAGTGCAATCCTAGTCCTACTTAAATCAGTAGGGTTACTGATTTGATAGACCTTTCATCTGAGTTTAGTGCCGTCACTCTTATTAAATCTGTTTTGTAGGCAAAATGCTGAAATTCTTCAGGAGCATTAATTGTCCCAGAAGATGATAAAATAAAAAGGCAAATTTTATTTAAACCTCACTTTCACTACTAGGTAAATCAGAAGAATGAGAAGCAAAATGAAGAGAACAATGTTTTTCTTTTTCTTTTTCTTTTCCTTTTCCTTTTTTTTTTTTTTTTGTGAAAAGCTTATTACTTATATCTCCAATGCTTTGGTTCAACTGTTTCTTGAACTGTAAAATATTAAAGATCCAAGATAAAAAAGTATTTGCATACTTCAAATCTGACCAATTCCATTACGTGCACTATTGAAGGATGAAAATTTTCTCTTGGATCAAAACACTGGCAGGGAATATTTATATTTTATATGAAACTATATCTTTAAGGAGACAAGTAGAGTGAAAACAAGGAGCCATAAAATGACTTTTGTTTAATTTCAAAGTAGGTCAACAGTGGGTTTATTAGTTTTTTTGCAATAGTCCTGTTAAACATTTTGATTAGCAAGGGACAAGTTTTTGAAGTTGTCCCATCTTATATTGATCCTCATGTCATTTTTAGGGCGATGAATACCTATACTGTATGTAACTGAACTGAGGAATTGTTTATTTCCTGACTTATCTGTTGCTGAGGGTAATGCCTTTGGACATCTTGGCGCCCATCCACTTTACCATCTACAGTCTTTAAGTTAAAGGGGAATTCACGTGTTTTTATTGTTTGTTACAATGCTGCCAAGCTCTAAACTCCTCAGTAGATACAGGTCATCTGCTAGAAGATCTAAATTTTTGTCAGTGTGTTTCCAACCCTCCAGACATGTTTCAAAACCTGAATTTATAGAAAATTATATTATATTATATATAGAAAATTTTCCTAAGTTCTAGATACATTTTTAAAGCTGCGGTACCCTCAATTCCATCCTCTCAAGCCAATGTATTTACTGCTTCACAATCCCCAGATATACACATGTGCTTATGACTTCAGTGCAGAATTGGGGAAATATATACCAGGACAAAAAGAAAGAAAGAGATAAGGTAGAATTACTAGTTGACCACAAATTTTACTTATCCAAAGCAAATTTCTCTTGAAGGGTCTACTCTGCTCCAGGGTGTTGAAAAGGCGCAGATGGACTCCTTCACCAAATTCCATTACATCTGACATCTTCACGCAAATCACAGAATCACAGAACTGTAGGGGTTGGAAGGGACCTCCAGAGATCATCGAGTCCGACCCCCCTACCAAAGCAGCTCCCTAGCCCAGGTTGCACAGGTAGGCGTCCAGGCGGGTCTTGAACGTCTCCAGAGAAGGAGACTCCACAAACTCCCTGGTCAGCCTGTTTCAGGGCTCCATCACCCTCACTGTGAAGAAGTTTCCATACACATTTGTGTGGAACTTCCTATGCATCGGTTTGTGGCCATTTCTCCTTGTCCTGTCGCCACACACTGCTGAGAAGAGTCCAGCTTTGTCTCTGCCTCCCACTTCTTAGATATCTATAAACATAATATGTAGGCCTCAATGGAAGACATACACAAGTGCGGTGGAAGCTGGCAGAAGTGACTGCCAAGCTGCTCTCTATCGTCTTTCTAAGGTCATGGAGAACGGGGGAGGTGCCTGAGGACTGGAGGAAAGCCAGTGTCACTCCAGTCTTCCAAAAGGGCAGAAAGGAGGAGCTAGGAATCTACAGGCTAGTCAGCCTAGCTTCCATCCCTGGGGAGGTGATGGAATAGTTGATTTTGGATGCCATCTCCAAGCAAGTGGCAAGAAATTAATCAGAAACATTCAACATGGATTCACCAAAGGGAAATCATGTTTGACCAATCTGTCATAATTGTTTGGACAGATGAGGGGAGAACAGTGAATGTTGTGTACCTTGACTTAAGAAAGGCTTTTGACACTGTCTCCCCCAACATCCCTGTAACGAAGCTTAGAAAGTAATATGCCAGTGGGTGCCATTTTTTCTGCATGGAAGAATTAAGTGACACACTTTTGCTTCCTATGCACTTCCATGTCAGGCGCCATTGTGTCAGACTGCCCCTCTGCTGCCATCTGTCACACAGCAACAGCATGTAATGGAATATTGGCAGGAAGGTTCAACCTCTACTGCCACACCAACACCTACCTCTGATGTTGTAGGCCAACATAATAAAAAAGCAGGTATTACTTTTGAAGCAGCCCTTGTGTAAGTATGGAAGACTCATGATTTACAGACAGATTGTCCCTTAAAGAAGGAATTATTCCTTCCTTCCTTTTCCTTCCTTCCTTTTCCTTCCTTCCTTTTCCTTCCTTCCTTCCTTTTCCTTCCTTCCTTTTCCTTCCTTCCTTCCTTCCTTTTCCTTCCTTCCTTCTTTTTCCTTCCTTTCTTGCAGAATGGTAGAAGAAGCATTTTCAGTTTTCTAACCACCCGTGTCCTAGGTGAAGTTCCTGTGCTCTGTTTTTGGAAGGCAATTATATGAATGAGATACTGAGATCATTTGCTCAAATTTGCTATGCTATGAGTTCCAGAAATGGGAATAATTTCAGTACTGATGACCACAGTGTTTCTCCAGTCTAGCTATGTATGCTACCCAGTGACTAACTGGCACAAGATCTATTTCTCCACAAATAGTTTAAGAACACAAGATGTAGATGACAGTGAGGGTTGTGATCAAATCATCTGGAAATGGAAGGATTTGTGCTACTGACATTGAGTTCAGCACAAGACAGGAATATATTCTTTTTTCCCACCATATCACAGTGCATAATTTTTTAAGTCTTTTTAGATTGAGCTATAAAATAACTCCACTGAAAATCTTAATATTTAGTCAGAGTAGTTCTATTTTATCATGCTTCAAAAAGTAACACAATTACAGTTTTGGGTCTACTTTATGTGTTTTTTTGGATGTGCTTATATATGTAATTAAAATAAATAAAAATACTAAAAAATAACCTGACCCTCGCACACATTACAAGTCAGTCTGAATGGCTGGACTAGATCTTTTAACCTGTGACCATGTGGTACTGTAATGATGAATAATTCTACCTAATCTTGTAAGCATGAAGGTTCTTATTTTTTTTCTTTTCACAAAGATTCTTTCTTTAGTTCCACAATACTATCCCAGCCAGAGAAGTTATTCTGAGATGTCTCATTACTTCTCATTTAAGAAGCAAAATATTCCTCCAAGGGCTTGTTGTCCCTATTCCCAGACCATATTTCTTAGTACAGTATGGTTTTGTTCCACGTCTCCTCCTGCCTCCCAGGAAGAAACGTTTTTTTTGCAAACTTTCCAACAGGTCATGGCTGTGGACACTGAACAAAAATGAGAATACCCAATCAAACCCAATCTCTTCCCCTTCTCTAGTTTCCTACTTATGTACTGAATGAACAGATGATTAGTTTTTCCATCCTTGATACCGCTTATCACTTATCAAGGTGAATATTTGGTTTCAGTGATCGTGCCTTGTTTCTTTCTGATGCATTAGTGTGACCTCCCGTTTTCTACTCTTCCTGTTGGCTCTTCCTTGATGTATGTCAGAAGAGTGTCTGTCCTTTCCTGACATCCTTCTGGTTAGGGCTAACTCTCCCCTCATAGAGCACAGACAACAAACACCTCAATTTTATGGTTCCTTTCTCTGTTAATTTTTGTCTGGATGCAGTGGCCACCACTAACCTAGCTGTGCAGGTAGACTTGTTCTCTCGTTGTCTTTGGCTGGTACAACCTGCCTCAGCCTGTCTTTTTGTCATATCTTCAAGGAGCTTTCCTTACCAACACTACGCAGTGGACTGCACCAGCGTGCCAGGCGGCATGTTGTTAACAGACCAGCTGAATAACTGGAATCTGCTGGAGGTGCAATTAAGCTTTTCTTCCAGTTTCCTTTCATGTGTGCCAGATTGGCCTAGCCTGCCATTTTATTGAGCCTGACAGCAGCTTTCATCCAAGCGACATTGATGAGAGTGTGTAGTTGCTCACACCATCAGCCTGCCAGCTCCAATGGACAATCTGAATAGCTGTGATCCTACATTAAAATGTCAGCATTAAGGGAGGAGAGTGCACCATTTTGTTGCACAGCTGTAAAACCACTTCAGCGAGGCTTTCAAGCTCATTATTGCACAAGCAAGGGGTTTCAAGCATGAGCGCTCATGCCCCGTTCTCCACTTCCCCCCTCTTGTCAGCTTTGCTTCTATAAATATACTTATTTTTTTTGTTTTTAAAATGATATTCCCCGTCTCATCAAGGCACGACTCTCAGGCTGGGGCAGCAGCAAGGCTGCAGGCATAGCAACAACGCAAACTTTGCAAGTGTGGAGAAGGACAGAGTAAGCAAACTGTAGGGCTGTCTTTCAGAAGCAGATCTCGTTTTAGTGAAATACATGCAATACCGGCTTGCCAATACGGGAACAGCACAGGACCAAACCTTTTTTGTGTAAGTGGCTGAGGGTAATTTATTATTCAAACAAATAAACTAAAAAAATAGTGTAACATCTAATGGAAACATTTTCTTTTTCTCTATTAGGAGGACATAAGTGCTTACAAATTCATAAGAAGAAGATCCCTTAATCTTTTCTTGACTGTACTTTCCACCTTATCTTAATGCAGAAGAGAATTTTGGAAGGGTAAAATAAAATAATAAATGCATGAGAATGTGATGATGAAATTATAAAAAGATCCAAAATTTATAAAAAATAAAATATCTGTGTGAAAATATGTATTTGCAAAGTTCTCTCACTGAACCACAGCTTACCTTTCAAGCATTTTCAACTCTCCAAATGTAATTGAAATTCTTGTCATGTTCTAAGAACTCGGCCTTTCCACAGTTCTCTCCTCTCCTCTCCTCTCCTCGAGGGTCACTGCTGCAGCTGCATCTCACCATAAGCAATAGTTTTTTTAAGAGTATGAGTAAATTCATCTGAGCACACATTTCTTAATTTTCCTGACTCCACTCAGACACTCAGAAGTGCAAAGGTCTTTTACCTAAATAAGCATTTCATCTCAAAGCTAGAACATCATGCATTGAACAAACTGAATGCCTATTTGCCTACTTTGCTAGAAGTGCCTTGGGCACTTTGCAATACTACAAATCTATTTCTAGTTTTGACAAAGTGTCAGTCAGTACCAGCAGAGAACAATATCACCCGTCGATGCCTCACTGAAGAGGTGATTTCTATACTTGCTGACCAGACCCTTCAATTGCTGGTACTCTGAAATTTTGCTGTTATTTTTCATAGAATCATAGAATGGCCTGGGTTGAAAAGGACCTCAAAGAGCATCTGGTTTCAACCCTCCTGCCATGGACAGGGTCGCCAACTACTAGACCAGGCTACCAAAATCACATCCAGCCTGGCCTTGAGTGCCCCCAGGGATGGGGCATCCACAACCTTTCTGGGCAACCTGTTCCAGTGCTTCACCACCCTCTAAGTGAAAAAATTCCTCCTAACATCTAACCACTAATCTCCCTTGTCTTAGTTTAAAACCATTCTTCCTTTTGTCCTATCACTATCAACCTGTATAAACAGGCGTTCCTCCTCCTGTTTTTATACACTTCCTTCACGTACTTGAAGGCCACAATTAGGTCTCCCCAGGGCCTTCTCCAAGCTAAACAAGCCCAGTTCTCTCAACCTTTCCTCATAGAAGAGATACTCAGCCTGTAGTTCCTTGGCTCATCCTTTCTCCCTTTCTTAAAAATGGGAGTAATGTTTCCCTTTTTCCAGTCTCCAGGGATTTGTAGAGAATCCAAGTACCTGACCACACTGGGAAATGCTGCAACCATTTTTACAGCCCGTATTTTCATTTTTTTGCTGTTCTACTTGGGAATTCCTTAAACACTTCCCTTATTTATATCAGGTAACCAGACGTTAACATAGTGGAAGTACATCTCTGTGTTTGGATCAACATGATCACCTAAATAACTGCCATAGGAATCCGAGTAAAAAGGCTCCAGCCATTGATATAAAAAATATCAAAAGCGAATTTTTTTTTCCAGTTTTCAAACACTGAAAATGGTAGTGTTCACTACTCCAATATTTTGCTCCTGTGATTGGTTGCCATTCATAAGACAAGCTGGAAGAGAAAGTTTCCCTTGAAAATCTAGTGTGAAGAAAAGGAGAATTGCTTTTAGAATGGTGATTTTTAGTATAGAAATACCAAGTGCAGAGTTTTTTTCTCAAACTGTAGGGTAGTTTCTCCTCTTAGGGGCTTAAATGATAAATTTAATGAATACAATTACCTGCATTTGAGTAGCAGCATATGTTATTCATTAATGTTGGAACACATATTGCTAATCTAGTCATCCAGTGCTTAGGATCTAGTGCAAATTACCATCTAAGATCACTGTGCAGCCAATGAAAATAGTTAAACACCCTTGGATAATTAATCCAATGCTAGAGGAGGCATTGAGGGGTGAAATGACTTGCTCTCTGGAGATTCCTGTCTCACCTTATGAACTACAGGGTCAACTCTGAGAATGACCATATAACTTGCAGGTGCCTATTACCAAGTGAAGGGAATTCTATAGGGAATTATCAACTAGCTTCCTGAGCAAGTAATTGAAATAACTACAGATTTTTCAGGTGGTATATTATATTCACTCAGAATAACTAATATATTGAACCACTGGATATGTTTGTTTCTGGATATTCTCAAAACCCTATGTCATTTTAACTTGGTCTGAAAAGAAGAGAGGGTTCAGTCCACTGGAGCAGGAATATGCAAGATAGACAAGGGACTTCACACATGAGGAAGTGATGTTTGTGTTTCATGGTGTTTCAAAGAACTATGAAAATTCTGCTAATGATACATTAAAAAAAGTCAGTTGTATGTTTTATCTCACAGTTAAGGACGTAGTAGGGATATCTGGTAAGTAGGGACTGATCAGATATTATTGATAAAGATTTTATGGCAAAATGAGTCAATTACAATATTTTTCTGTGTGATATGTCACCTTTATTAGCTGTTTCAGAAAGGTTTTGTACATGATTCAATATTTAGTAGTCTTTTTTTTCTAATCTATTAGACCTTGTGCATTTACTTCTTCAACTGATTTTCTCCTGTATCTTGAATCTAATTTCAGCTAAGATTGCTAAAACTGTTAAAAAGGAAGTCTACCTAAGAAAAGAAGATGAGAATAATCAAATTATTACAAATTATACCGAAAGCAACACATGGATGAGAGACCAAAATCAGACAGTCTTTCTGAAGGAAAAAGCTGTGTTTTGCAACAACTGCTGTCTGCTTAGATATTCAGCAGAGTGCAAACTGGTCCCAGTGATGTCTATTCCTTGCTCTATGGTTTAGTCTGAGTGGATGTGCGCAGGAACAAGACTTGTTGCTGTGGAAGTATTAAGGGGCATAATGACAGAGAGCAATGCTCAGTTGGAAATCAAGCTGCATGGAACAACTTATTTGTAAACACATTGATTAAACTTTCTATCAGTCAGATATCTTTTATTTATTACAATGAGTTATCACCTTATTTATTGCACTTTAGGAGAAGTAGCAAGCATGAGACTACTCTTTATCTCCCAGAATACTGTGAGTTTTATCTGGCTGACTCTCAATTTGCATTAGCATGTCTAAGTTATCATATGAACCAAACACTTTCTTTTCCTGTGCTCTAAGTCTTTCCAGAAGATCAGACATTTATACACATTAGCACATGTGATGTGGTTGGGACAAATTCTGTTTATGCAAAAGATTAATCACTGAAGAACGTTAGATACAATTTTAGAATTATGTGGGCAAATTTAATAAGGGGCAGCAAACAGCCATGTCTGATATTTTCTTATGTATAAATTCAGAAGTTTTCTAGTCTATGAGATTGTTTATTTAAGGTCACTGTCTTTCTGGACAGCTGCCAAGGAAAAGGCTTCATGAGGTCAGGACTTCTCTTCTTGCGTGTGTAACTGTTCTTTTATACTTTCCCATCTGTACTCTTTAAACCAACCATGATCTTTAGTCACAAAATTCTGCAGTACTTAGAGGAACTGTTCTTTCACTTTCCAAAAAAACTGAATTCTTATGCTGTGAGAAAGAAAAAAAAAAAACAACTCACAGTAAAACAGAGAGCCACAGTCAAACAAAAGTTTTCTTTCCTTTGGGTTCAATTTTCCTGATATCTTAAATGTCTCTTATGCCCGAGGATATTTGTTTTACTGTTTGATATGTCCCAGCTGTGATGCATCACTGAGCACCAGGCACTCACAAGGGAGCAAGCTAAAGTGTATTTACCTGCTTGGAATTTTCCTTTTGAAAAATGGCTGTGGAGAAACCCCACCCAGAACATTGTCTCATCTGCATCATGTATTTAATAGTCCCTTTGTCCCTTAGAATGCACTCCAGCTGAGAGCTAAGGGAGAAATACTGCTATTCCTTCATTTTGGTATCTTACTATGCCATCTTAATTTCCATTTTTTTTTTCTGATAAATTAAATAGATAAAAGCTAACATCTCCTGCTAGAAGACTGCTAATCTTGCAGAATGTTTATTCATCAGGACTTGTACTTTGTCTTCCCAGTTTGGGCAGTTCACACTAGTTTGAGTAGCTAGCAAAAAAAATCAGATAACTTCTCCGTTTAGAGAAGAAGAATAATCCAGATCTAATGGGTCACAGAGGACTCAGTATCCACTTCAGAGAAAGGAAATTGTGAGTAGATAAGTACGTTTTACTTCTTAGTCTGTGGGAAGTGCAGTTTTGAAATGACTCTTGTTTCCCATCAGGACTTGGTAGAGGTAAGGCCAAAGATATGGCTGCATTATAAACTACATTTAACAGCTTTCACTGCTCTCCTGGTTCTCATAGTGAGACTAGCAGACAGTAAAAGGGGACAACATGTTCATGTCCCTAAGTGGAGTCGAGTGTCCTAGTAAACCTGATTAGTCTTACTCATGAGTCCAAGACAGCAAAGCAGACATCTTTATCAAACACAGACTACTTTCCATGTACCACCACTTCCCTCCATTAACTCTTTATGAGTTCCTTTGCTCCTTCAAGGGAGCTAGCTGTAGTACAGGATGGTATAGTTCAGAGTTGTGTTAATGGTAAGACCTACAAGAGTTTGCAAACTGGACTTGTAGGATACTGCATCTGCCATTACCTAATACATTTTATCCAGTTTGGCTGGGTAAACACAGTCTAAAACAGAAGACTTGATGCTCTTAAGGAATAAGGACTGAAAATACTGAAGCTTTCTTGTTTTTGTTTTTGTTTTGAAAGAAAGTGAAGTGCATTTTTCTCTGAAACCAGTATGTTCAGCTATGTGTAGACATATAATGTCATGTCATTTTCATTATAAAACTTGGGGGAGAGGAAGAGTTAATGAAATGAACTGGAACACCAGCATTAAATTCAGGGATACAAAGGTTTTTCTAAGGTAAAATGTTGAACCCTCTTAATAACATAACAGAAATTGTATATTTGTCCTGATGTTATGTTATTGATTCTGTCAGCTCCAAATATACAGAAATTTTTACATTCACACAGAAGGAAAAGGTACAGATACGGGACTGAAAGTAAAACAACTTCTAAAACATAACTTTTCCATTTGTTTTCAGAGACTGTTAAAATTTTGGATGTTCAATTTTTTTTGCCATAAACAAAATATTGAGCATCTATGAACAAATATCTGGGACAAAAGTATACCCAAACTTTTGGTATGAGGTCCTTGTATCACTGTACACATAAAGAACAAGCAAGGAGAAGTGCTTCTGAAGATCTTTAGAGCTCATTCTTGGCAACTTCACTGAATATGGAGGAAACCCCTATGCTAAACATCTCAGACTGGGATGTGGGCTATCCAACCTCTCATACAGCTGGAATCTTATCTAACAACTTGATCTTATGAGAAATGCAGGTAGCATTATGCAGATATGATTTTTTCAGGAGGTGGAAAGGGTGAATGTCCATATGCCAGATGTGGGGATCTATTACATGAGACAGGAAAGACACCAACAGTCAAAGTGAGAGTATTATAAAGTTGAGGATAAAGCATTTAAGTAAGATCCTGACTTGTACCTGGGAAGGTGCATAACTAGAGTTCCATATCTTGATTTTTGGAATGAGAATAGGTTTACCATTACCCCATCATCAACAAACTGAAGATGTTTTCAGGACTACCTCTCCTCAGCAAGAGTTTAACCTAGGGCTAAACAGGTTTCCTCTTATTTGTCTTGCTTGCAGAAAGAGAGATGTGCAACTAACATAGCACTGACATGACATTTGAGATATTTTCCTAGGCCTTAGATTCACATCCCCTCAGACAGTGAGAATCTAGGACTCAGCTTTCACTTTCATTGATATTTTACTTGATTATAAAATTGGCAGCTTATACATTAAATCACAGCTAGACTTCCAATTTCAGATGGGCAAGCGAAGATGTCTCAAGGAATAAATTCCCTCCCTCATAAAAGAAGGTTCATATTCTACAAGAAGAGGGTGATTCTGAGTACATATGTCACAGATCACATGGAAACACATACTAAGCTTTAGTACTGAAGACTGCATAGTAGTTTTAGGTGGGATTTTAGTGCTTGTTTTACAACGTAGTCTGGTTACAGAGGGATGGCTTATGGACTTAAGTATTCAAGCAAGAAATCTTAGGTGTGTCATAGAATCATTATTCTTAAAAAGTAAAAATTTTGAAG
Organism: Odontophorus gujanensis; assembly: GCA_013399175.1. Classification (NCBI taxonomy): domain Eukaryota; kingdom Metazoa; phylum Chordata; class Aves; order Galliformes; family Odontophoridae; genus Odontophorus; species Odontophorus gujanensis. The sequence continues at coordinate 156,157 of VXAB01013501.1, forward strand.
TAAAGTGGTGACTATTTTTATCTTGGGACCATAACTTTGATAACTTGATGTCTATGCAGTATTTGATGAATTGTAGAATCATAGAATCACAAAATTGTATTAATTAGAAGAGACTTTAAAGACCAACCAATTCCAACCCTCCTACTGAGGACAGGGATGTCTGCCACTAGATCAGATTGCCCACAGCCCCGTCCAAACTTATCAGCCACAACTTCTCCCGGAAACCTGTTCCAGTACCTCACCACACTCTTAGTAAATAATTTCTTCCTTGTATCTAATATAAATCTACTCTTTCAGTTTTAAACTGTCCCTTTTTCCTACCACTGAGAGTTTGGTGGTTTTGTGATTCTGTGATTCTGTGCTGCTGCAAGTATTGAGTCTGATTAGAGCTAAATCAGAGAACAAGGACTGCTTGGGGATTTAGAGCAAATTCTCAATATTATGCCCCACAAGCAAACAAACAAACACAACAAACAAGAACAATACAACAATGTTGCAAGAATGGCTTTGTATGTAGGAATCTACATGCTCAGATTAGAAAACCCAATAACTTTTTCATTAAATATAGCTACATGTGTTGTGAGGTAAAAGTGACTTCAGCAATTTTTTTTGTTAATTTGCATATTTATTCAACTAAAATCAAATGAGATTTATATCTTGGCATATCAAACTCCCTGATGTCACTGAACTAATACTTTAATGTTATTTATGAATAAATATTTTGAAGGTGAAAGATTTTGTTGTGTCTTGGCATATTTTATATTACTTGAATTATGTGTAGTCCAGTTTTTCAAGAAGAGGAAGGAAATGCATGACAACTGAGAGAAGATTAGCCAGAGGAAAGTAACTGCAGTGCTATCTTCACAGATTTGGTTTAGATTATTTTATAGAGGAGTCAAAGGTAGGCTATCATTTCTTCTGAAATCAGCAAGTCTGAACATGAATGCTTGGGTAAAGCTTGACCTGTAGGATTAAGTCTGCCACTGGAATGAGAAGATCAGTGCTATCATATAGAGCCGCGTATACATGTGTAAGAATGATTCTACAGATAAGGAAAATTGTATCCACTTTATTGCCCTGCTAAATGTCCTCCTAGGAGCTTTTCTTAACACTGTCAAACATTATAGACTTTTGTTTGAAAGTGTAGAATCTGCCTTGAGTTTCTTTGGAAAGGAATACATCTTTCAATACAACAACCTTCTGTAACCCTACTGCCTTCCTCACTCCCACACCCCCACACAAAGACACTCCTTAATTGTATTACTGTTAGGATGACCTCCAACCTCTACTAAAATGAGGACAAGGCTAGTTTTGTGTTTCACGGGATAACAATTTATGAGCAATTAAAAATGAAGAGACACAAAGCATTCATCACAGTCTCGGCTAGACAGGCAGCTGAGGTCAAAGGTTCTAGCAATGAAGTGTGCACAATATATTTTTATTTCTGTTTTCACTAAGAAGGAAACGGGTTAGCTAAAAATTATGGCATACAGCCTCCAGTTCAAAATAGGAGCACTTAATCTTTCAAGACAGTCCATGCTTGGGCAGATAGGTTATGACAGCACACACACACATACAGGCACACACACGTGCGCTTCCCATATCTGCTAGAAGAACACGGGACATATTATTGGCAAACACAGACATGCAGTTGCTTAAAATGAGATACACTGAATGAAAGAAAAGCTTTGCAGATTACAGTTTACCATTTATAGTGGCAATGGAAAACATTTATTTTTCCCTGGTACCTAAAAATGCATTATAGGGTTTTTGTCTACACTTCAAACTGCACCTTAGAGTTCACGGAAACTACATTTGTTCACATTCCTGAAGCTACAGTTCATATTTGACATGAACATGGACATGGATATAAAGGTTTCCATGTTACTGCCATTATCTCCAGAACTTTTAAAGTTTTCTCGTACGGACTTTTAGATTTC
>VXAB01013501.1:158159-196972 GCA_013399175.1 Odontophorus gujanensis
CCTTTTAAAGATAGACCACACAGTTACAGACCTGACACTGACTGCTGATTTAAGATCTGTTGTCTGTGCCTGTCATGAGCAAAAGAATTGATGAATCATCTATTGCATTATGCCATAAATCTGGCTCAGTGTGGTTTTGCAATGTGTTATATTCCCAAGATGATTCCAAACCAAAAGCTCAGGGTGAGTAGTTTTGAATTGTCATTCTGAAAGGACTTGATCTGTTTGTTTAATCAAAACACCTGAAATGCAGTGCCAACTACAGCAAAGTGAGGCATTGTCTAATAGGTTCAATTTTGCTATAACTGTGAATGAATGCAGGCATATATATATGTACAGTGATTGTGCGATTCCAGTAATTGAAAGTCCCCTGACATGAATAGGAACATTTCTAGCCTTCTGTAGTAATTTTCTATTAGAAGAGAGAATGCAAGTTATAAATGTAATTCATTTGCATCAGAATCACATAACTTTACAGGTGGAAAAATAATGCAAACTTCTAAGGGGTACCTGGGGTCTTTGTGCTCAATTTTTGTGGACTGAAATGACACTACAGTTTATTCAATAAGGGATTCTTCTGAGTAAAGAAGGTGATTTATATGAAGCATGACATCTTTTCTTCTGAATCAAACCAAATGATCAGTAAGGAGTGTTGATATTTATTGGACTGTAGAATATAGTGCATTTGTTAAATGGGAGTCTCTTTTCAGCAAGGCTAGGCTGAAAGCCAGTAAATAGTTCTCACAGAAAAAAGGGTGAAGTTAAAAACTCAATGAAACTTCTAGTCACTGCTGGTAACTAGAAAAAAGAGGGCTTAAAAATAAAGCAAGATGAGAGAATTAGTGGATTGTGTCATGAAGGTTTTTCATTTCAGCAGCTTTGAGAGTATTCAACAAAAGAAGTGGTTTCATGAAAGGCTCTAGTCAGAACATAAATATAATAACAGGAAGATGCTTTAAGTAACCTAAGAATCTATTATACAAACATACTCTGATAGGGTTAAGTGCTATCCTACATGGTATGTCTAAACGTCTCAGGTGCACGCATGCAAGGCTGAAGAGTTGGACAGAGAGGAACCATATGGGGTTCAACAAGGGCAAGTGGAAGAATGCATACATCAGTACAGATTAGGGGCTACATGCTTTAAATGAGCTCTGCTTAGTAGGATCTGCATGTCCTGGTAGACAACAGGTTGAGTTCAGCACTGTTGCTCTTGTTGGTATGAAGTTGGATTGCAGCTAGCAAGTCCTGACAGAAGAGTGGCCACTTGTCTTGATCTCTAGATGAGTTTGTGAGTGTGTGGTTAGATTTCTGTCCCCAGGTACTCACTGTGTCCATCTATCATCCTGCTCAGTTTTCCGCTCTCTGTATCCTGTTTCTGTTCAGCATCCAAGTCAACAAATACTATTTGCTGAAGATAACAACAGCTAGGTCCAACATCTCATTCTGATAAGGAACAGCCATTAAAGATAGAGGAATAGGGGAAGGGAGGACTAGGAGAAAGTAAGGAGTGCTTTCTAAAGTTCCCCTGGACTACACTGCAGCAGACACAACCCTCTGAGGAAACATTTGATATCCTCTGGAAAGAACTCCTCTGAGGTGATTATTTACACTGAGATCACTGGGATGGTGTTGGAGGGTATCAGGAGGTCACAGGATATTAGTTATAGCATCACCACACTTTGTGGGGATTAATCCAACATTATACTTTCTAATGTGGAACACTTCTTGCTTACTTGAGTTAATAAATTAAATCGAATGTTAACATTTGGTCTGCAAAATGAGAAATCAAGTCTCAAAAGCATCTTGATAAATGACAAGAATCTTCAATAGATAGCTTCATAAATTACAGGTACATGTATTTACAAACACATCCACATACACAGTGGTGTGAACATGTCCTTCAGTAAATGAAGAACAACATATGAGACTTATCTCTTTTGGTGGGCCTTCTAGATAAGCAACTGAGCAATGTTAGATTTACCGCTGTGTGGCAGCTTATATACTTCTTTCATATAGCTGTATTAAGACAGTTCACCTTGGGCTTAGCTCAGACCACTTCACAGTTTTACAAAAGCCAAACACAATGCCCTTAGCCCATTTTTTCCAGATAGAAGGATTTAGGTAACCTAGGACTAAACGTTAGTTTGCACTGTGAAGAACTGAGGAGTCAGAAATATTAAATTTCAGTAGAATTGACATGAACAGAGCGTTGAATGTAAACCATAATAAAATCCAAACCCCTCAAATGTCACACTTTCGTAGTAACTATCCTTCTGCAGAGGAGTTTTGCTCCACATCCACTCCTTTATACTTGCATGCTGGCACGGTGTGGCAGTAGCAGTGTCCCTGAGTACAAGACCTGAAACAGAACAAAGATGGTCCTTGAAGGCAATGGGATCTTCAGCAGGAGCTCCTGGGGTGCTGAGGATGTTTGGAACTCTGCTGGCTAGTTTTTACAAGTCCTGCTCTAAATATTTACAAAAAACTATGTAACATTTCATGCTTCTCTGCTGTCCTGCTTTGTAACACTGATGAAATACATCACAAGAAGTGCCCTGGTCCTGACTGATTTCCAAGTCTCATTAAGTACAATGGGTTTGCAAGTGCTTCTGTACATACCGACTGCACTACATCATCCCTTGCATTCCTGGTGCTGAAAGCTGCAGAAGGCAGCCAACGGGGAGGGGATAAAGAGCACACTTTTTGAGACTCTCTTTTCCCAGCTTCTATTCTTTGCTCCAACCAAAGGAATGAAATCGCAAAGCCATTACCTCATTTCTGAGTAGTCTGGAACTCACTTTGCAGTTTTGAACTCAGGGGATTTTTCATCAACATGGAAAAGTAGGACTTTGTAACTGAGTTTTGTTTGTTCGTTTGTCTTATAAGACTCACACCTCATCACAAAATGAACATGAAATGATAGTGAACTGGAAGCTGAAATGCAAGAGTTTTCAGGGGCTTGTTTCCTAGAATTTGATTACAGCCATATGTCTCCCCTGTGGCTTTAAGATTTTAGTAATTTTAGTAATTAATTCTTTGTTCTAGAATTTTAATGATGCTCTGTCTTTTTCATGTCTCACAGAGATCAACCTGAGTTTGGCAAGAAAAAGGATCATCCCTGGGATTTTGTGAGACTTTCTGATAAATCTTCTGCTTTAATTTGTTTTCTTCAAATTGCTCAGTACAAAAATGTACTGAAAGAATCAGTGCTAAGAAAAGCATCATATGGAGACATTTTAATTGTGCAGGTAAATTAGCATTCGCACTTAAATATAATAAAAACTGGAGTAGTCTTATTTGTACACACTATCTAATTCATGTTGCCTTCCTAATGAAATTTTTCTCTGTGCGAGGAAACTCCAAATAAATAAATAAATAAATAAATAAAAATATCAGCGAATGTTTTTAAATCATGAAATCAACAGACACTCTAAGATCTGAGCTGGTACTTGAAGACACTGTAGGCTTTGTATCCATTTTTAATGAGATATTCCTTTAGTGGAGAATCCAGATTCAGCAATCACGTATCTTCTGTGTGCTTTTGCAAAGTAAATTATTTTCCAACATAAGTAAAAAAGAAAAGCATATTCACCAATAATAAAGCTTTTTTTTTGTCTGAGAGTTTAAGGCAGCTCTACTCTTAGATGCGCACAGCACTGTACATGCAGAAGCTTCTGTGCCTTACTGATCATGCAGCACTTTGGTTCTCATGACCTAGTCCTATATAATGACCTTTATTCTCACTTGTAACGCTTTGTGAGTAACTTGACTGCACTCAGCTATCTTCCCAGTCCCTTGCCCAAGAAATATATATTTACCATAGCTCAGTGACTGTAGTTTATTCAGGCCATGGCTCCTTCTTCTAGCACATTCCTCTCTCCCATGCACTGACAGATGCAAAGACCTGCTCCTTGCCTCTCCATGAATTACTTCATCTATATGAATAGACATTATCAAAAATACTTACAGAGACTCCTGAAATTTCCTGATGTGCTTTTATATTACATAAGTCCCTTGTCACTTTTTATACTGGTTAATTAAATATCTTTTCTATTGCATCTTCATCAAGCAGTAGATTAAATACAATTATACGGATCTAGTTTCCTATCAGCAATAAAATATAGTTTGCCAAGCTCTGTTTCATTTGATATACACAAAATCCAATGTGTCTATTTTTTATGAAGGATAAGATTCAGTCTGAGGCAGAAGGCCTCATAAAAGGTCCGTGTATCAAAGTCTTCAAAGTCCCACTTTGGCAGGAATTGAACAATCTTGAGTCTTGAGTCATTAAAGTAAGATACTTTCATACTTAACATCTACAGAGATAAAAGAGTGAAATTGTGCAGAAGATGTCGATATGAGTGGTTTCCATAGAAAACCACATCCAGTAAACATTTTAATCTTAAAATTAATCTAATTTAAAGCTCTAAGCTTATGCATTTTATTCAACTGAAGACCCTGGAAATGGTATGTAGCAGGTGGTACCTGTTCTTTTCTAAGTTGTAGACAGCAAATTTGCCATAGTAAAAAGAGAGTTGGACAGAACATCTTTGTTTCAGTAAGTGCCAAAATACTTTATAGAATTTTAAAAGCTAAAATTTTTTAAAATTTGATTTCCTATATTCAAATGTCTGCTGAAAAGGTCAAATTAATTGCAATTTTCTTCATTTGAAAATTTTACAAATATTTTACTTTTTCTCTTACCCAGAATAAAAATGTGTTAAAGCCTTGTGAGATGTCATGAGGAAGAACTGTTGGCAAATTTGGTGGCAAATTAAGGCCCTTTTTTCTTTCAGTGTGTGCCATCACTCATAACCAAAGTGTGAATCCAAAGTGAGTTTAATCACTGCTGTTTGCAATAAAAGCAACACTATGTGAATTATTGATGTAAAACCTTTAGTAAAATTTCCTTCTCGCAAAAGCCTCAATCCATTAAGGAATTTAGGAATTCAAGTGCAGACAATATTGTAAAATTATTGAGCATATTCTGATACATTTTTAATTTTACATAAGCCATCGTTCAAGGAGCAATGATACAAGATGTAGTACTAGTTGTAATAATTGTTTTCTTCTAAAAAAGCAAAAATTCTTTTTAATAGATGCATTTGAGCTGAGTTTGTATGTAGCATTCAATATTGACTCCTTGGAAATGAAGTAATAATGACAAGATAGACTACCTTGTATGTCACGGTTTTGAGCTGTCTGCTGTTTACACTTACTGTAAACATATCTCATAAAAAGGATGACAGAATATCTGAATGGTAGCATTATGTATATGGTGCCTAAGAACATATAGGCATATGATCTCTACACTGTTGTTTTAAAAAGACCTTCGCTGTAACTCTTAATAATAATTGTCATCAGAAACATATCCTTTTCTCAGTCTAATTCATATTTTCTCACATCCTACTCCTGCTTCTCCAGCTAGCAAAATGTAGAAACAAGCTTTACATGAGATGCACTAGCAGTATAAATAGTAAACAGTGTAGATTAGTGTACATGTAATAGAGAAAACTAGTGCACTATTAACATTTCATTGTTAAAAAGATGTCTCAGGTTAGCTCAGTGCAGGACCATGACAGGAGTCCTTTTGGTTGTAAACAAATGTTGTGCAATTTTATGTCATTTTTTGAATATAACTCTTTCCGTAGAATATTTTCCTTTTTATCATGACTGACCTACAAGACTGTCAGTGCACTCTTTCTGCCACAAAAGCCCTTTTGTCTCCGTGGGTTTGTATGCGTGTCCATTCTGGTCATTTCCTCCTTGCAGTGAAAAACAAGCACTTGGATTTTTCTTGTTTTCATTTGAGAATCACAATTTGATCAAAAGAAATTAAATAAGTCAGCAAGCGATAATATGAGGCCATTATTGCAACTTTTCTGCTCAAATGGTTTGGCAGCCTTTATCTGCTGGCTTAAACTTAAACAATTACAGGCTTCCAAACTAATTACAGAGCAGAACATTATAGGATTTATGAAATTTGGCAGCTATCATTTAGAAATGGGGGGAAGTTAAGGAAAGAAGAAAAGTTCATAACTATCCATTATGTAAATGTCCTGTAAGTTCTTCAGAACAGAATTAATATACTAGTTGTACAGCATTTCAGCAGCCCTGAGCATCCTTCTAATTTGTATATTTTGTTCATTTTTCATACTTGGTAAGCAAGCACATGGAAAATGCTTTGTAGATCTTATGCAAGCAAAATGCCTTCTATACTTCTGCTCAATTTACAGCATCAATTCATTAATTATATTAATGTATATACAATGTGTAAATATGTTGACAGCAGTCTAGTTTCTGCACCCCGCTGTAGTTACCATCTTTTGCCAGACTGAGAGCTCTTGTCCATGTTGTAGGTGTCAAAACGCAGCAAGGAAAATTCTGGTGATAAGTACTGGGAGAAAGTGGCACTAGGATGTCCAATTGTTTCCACAGAGAAACCTGGAGCCAGGGTTACAGTAGGAACACTCATAGACTGTGGAGAAACATGAGCTGATTGCACAGAAGTGCTATGGGGATACTGCTCCTCTAAGCCAGGAACGTGGGTCATAATTTGTCAGCTGTTTGTCTACAGTCAAATGGCAAAGTATTAGAAATATAGGAAGACTGCTCTGGATAAAAGTGGGGGCAAATCAGAGTTGTTTTCTCATTTATGCTGGTTAAAGTCTAAGACTAAGAGCTTCAGTAAATGATTTTTCTCTGTGTGTGTGTGTGTGTGTTATACAAACTACTGCATGTTTCAGAAATCCCAAGGAAGATCTTCCATAATCACACATTATTACAATAAATTTAGTCTATGTACATTTCCTAGAAAATAAAACATACTAAGAAACCGCTCTTGGTTATAGCACTGGAAATTTGATTTGCCTTTGTGTTTCATTCCTGAAAAAGCAAAATGATTGTACATGGAGAAGGGAGAGTGTAGATGACCGACCTTTTAAACTAAGATCAGACTTCTGCAGAAGGATATGATAACTATCACCACCTGCATTTATCCACCTGCATACCTTATAAACCCATCTAAACCAAAACAATATGTTCTGGTGATCCTCATTAAATTATATTTCTGTAGATTTCTAAGTAAGCAAACTTGTCTTGGGTCACTGAGAGACAGGGGATGAGAAGAAGAAGGCCACATTTGTGACCCCCACTGCAGTCCACCAAGATGACTAGGAGCTGATGTATAAACAGCAAAGCACAGTCACCAGCTTCCCAGGCTCTGTTTCTGTAACAGAAAGCTTTACAGAAAACTTCAAAGCTGTTTTTATAATTCTGATTTGGGACATATCCTGGCTAGGTGCTATTTAAATGATGGTTGCTTATCATAGTACCATAGAATCATTAAAGTTGGAAAAGACCTTCAAGATCATCTAGTCCAACTATAGGTATAAGTAAGTACTATATCCATTCTTCCCCTGAATACCTCCAGGGATGGTGGCTCCACCATCTCCCTGGGCAGCCTATTCCAATGCATCACTACTCCTTCTAAGAAGAAATTCTTCCTGATATCCAACCTGAATCTCCCCTGGTGAAACTGGAGGCCATTCCCTCTTGTCCTATCTCTAGTTACCTGGGAGAAGAGGCTGATCCTCAACAGTCCTGTGGTCTCTCTCATCACTTCATTTCTTTATTTTTTTATTTTTGCCGGATAGGTGGGAGTAAACAACTGAATTGATTATAGCTAACTCTGGAAAAAACATGGATCAGTATGGGTCAAATTCTGCCCTGTAGACTCTCCATTGCAATCAGTTTGTGCTGAGGCAAAAATTTCCCACAAAGTTTGAAGCTGTATTATTCCTTGTTCTGTACTCTCTTAATTTCCAGACGCCTAGGCACTAGTCTCAGTTCTTTCATGTGATAAATTAAGCAAACTTTTTCTTTAAAGATTTATTTCCTTTCCTTAAGAAAAAAAACTGATGACATTTTTTAAATTGAATTTGAAGACTTGATCAGTGTCCGCAAATGCTATAATATTGTAGGCGAAGCAATTCTTAAATTGATCCTTTTCTTTCCACATCCATTTCATTCCTCCGTGGAGGATTTCCAGAAATAAAAACTAAAATATAGGCTGGGAGGAATATAAAAAAACCTACACTTTTAAAAACACATCTATAGACTTATCAGTACTATAATTGATTAACACAGATACCCCAGTACTTCAGTACCTTTTCTTGGGGCAAAATACCTTGAACTCTTGATGTGCAAACTAAATATACACATGCCTACAGACACACATACACACACATAAATGTTTATTTTACTAAATATTGCTAAAAATTAACATTAAAGTTAAGTAATATAACTAGTGACTAACTAGTGTAAACATAATCTAGCTATGTTTAATCTGGCTAATTTAGGTCTATTCAAGTGAAGGTGGGTTTACCTACATATTAGCATGACACATTCTCTGCAGATCTTCAGTGTGATTGTTTGCTGCTAGTTTGTAGTGAAGTGTGCTTCACCATGTCTTCAGCTCTACTCCATATGCTAACCGTGTTAGAGGTAATGTTACACGGCTTTGTGTCTGCAGGGTTACTGTATATTCCAGTATGCACCACAAGGATATTATGAGGTGGAAAGGACTGCTGTAAAATGGCATATATTTGTTAAATTATATTTGCTAGAGTTCTTGTAGTACTGGAGTTTATATTAGATAATGCTGAAACCCACAGGAATTATATAGAATATCTAGTAACATTACATAGACCATATTCAAAGAAGACCACTCATGAGTCTTCTACTGTGCTTAGTCAACAGTTCTCCTTATCTGCTTTACACTCCACATTTCATGCAGATGGCAGAGTGATGATGAGGTATACTAGATTTGCCAGAATAGTTTAAACTCAAAGTCTCCAAAAAGGAACTGTACAAAACATCAAATACAAACACGAATCCAGAAGATCTCCCTTCTTTCTTGCTCTGGCATGAATTCTTTTTACTGCCCTGTTTATGAGGGAGACAAGATCTGGGCATGGGATGTGCAAACTAGCTTTTCTTCCCTTGAGAAAATGGTAGCCTGTCCTTCCTCATGAATGCTGGATCCAAATTCTTCAGTTCTAGATGGTCCAAGTTACAGTCTAAACTTGACACATGACAAACACTCTGAAGCACAGATTGCTGGAGCCAAATATAGACATCTGGGAATCTGAAAAAAAAAAAAAAAGAAAAAGAGAACTAGACATGTGCTAGTGCCTTTAAGACAAATGCTAATAAAGGAAACAGAAACGTGATAATTGCCTCTCCTGGAGGATTGCAGGAATCAAGCCCAAGTCTCAAAAAAGGTGCAAAAGTTTGGGAAAGAGGACAAAATAGATGATATGTGACATGACAGAATTTTTAGCAAATTTAAAACTTGGAAGAGCTCAAATCCTCACAAGGCAATATTCAGCTTTCTCTCAGTTTACACTGTAGATACATGTTTCTTCTCTTGTTTGACTGGAATTGGATGCTTTCACATGACTTACCTCAAACGCAAGGAGGACAAAAGTAGGACATTTTACAGAATAGAATCCTGCCATGCAAGATGATGGTGAGGTGATGGCCAAGCATGTGAGAGCTGGAGATGTGGAGAATGTCACAGTGATTGGGAGTAAGAATTTGGTTGCAACTCACTGCCACCATTATATTTTTGATCTAGCATAGACGGAGCTTCAAGAGGCCTGTCTGATTAGAAATAAAGTACATGCAACATACTTTATGGAGTTCCCTCCGCTGTCTCCTGAAGATTAAAGTGGATGGCTCTATGAAAATAGTTTCATTTCTCAAAAATACCATTCTGAGATTGTTTTTATGCACTTTGTGTGATATAAATTAGCATTAGTCAGATAGCATATAGATTTGAAGTAAAAAAACCTCAGTAATGGTAAAACTTCATTTCTATAGTGTCTTCAAGCACTAGAGATAGTGACCGTAATTTTACAGGCAAGTGAACAGATTTAAGCTCCCAAAAACATACTGGGACCTAAAAACAAGAAGTGACCCAATTTTGATGGTAGAGAATGCTCCCAGTCTCTGTTAATTGCACAGAAAGTAGGGCTGAGGATTGTCCTTGTTTAAAGTACACCAGATATCATTTCTGGTTATCTAATCAGGCAGACCTTGCGGCTGCAGGCTTCACAGCTCCTAATGGTCTGTGGTAGGATGAAGGGCAGAGAATGGAAAGCAAATAAAGATGCAGAAGAAAGGAAAGACAGAGGTGCAGGGGTTGGACAAGAGTGAAAGGCATTAAAAATAGGGAAAAATGCATGTTGGAGACTGTGAACTGAGAAGAGAAAGGAAAAAGAGAAGAGTATGAGCACAGGTGATGAATGGAAAAACAGGAGGGAAATGGATGGGCTGCAGCAAAGACAAGAGAAAGAAAAAAATGATGAAAATCCATGCAGGACTCTTGCCAGTCATGGGCACAAAGCACTGCCCCAAGGTAAATGATTCTGAATTTTACTGGGGGACTGTCAGAGTTGTGGGCCTCTGCATGGGATTTTGAGGAAAGGACCTTGCTGAGTTTCGTGAAAAGTGGGTCACCATGGGTTTTAAATGTGGAAGACTATATATGAAAAGGCATTTTTGATCCCTGTCAGAAGACAAAAATTGGAAGAGGACTTCAAATGTACCATTCTGTATAGGGTGTCAGATAGCAGACAGGCAGAGAACAATTAAGACTGCACAAGGCTCTCCATCAGCAGCGTACAATGGGAATAGGATTTTCTTTTTCCCCAGATGTCAGCCCAGCCACTCAGGCGAGACGAAGAGAATTTCTTCCACTTAAGAAATCCTTTGTTCAGGAAAGAGCTGTTCAGGCCTCTGTTCTCTCCTCAGCCAAATTGTATATACTTTTCACGGAGAAGACTTCCCTTTCTGAGGTGCATTGGTAAGCAAAGAGCTTCTGGACAAAGTGCAAAGTGCAGTGAGTCCAGAGTATCCTTGGAGTCTGACATGCAGGCTAAAGAATGAACAGAAACAATTGCAAATACAAAAAGGTTTATACTGTTCTTGCAAAATTTTTTATAGTGATTTCTGTCCTGCAAAGCTTGTGAGAATGGAATTCAGGTTTGTCTTCTACAGGATAGATGCGTGGTCCTGTTCATGTTTTTCCTTGAATCTTGTTGACGGTGTTCTCAGTACAAGAACTGTCTCAATACAAGTCTGTATAAAAGCTGCCTAGGCCCTTGTGGAGGTGTAGATCATTCTAAAATCTATTTAGCTGAACCATGGTTAACCATTATCTATGTTACTTTAGTTACAGGTTTTCTTTTGTCCTAATGTAGAATACTGTGCATTAAAAAAATGCAGAGGAGCTGCTCAAAACAGAAAGCAAAGAGACCATTCTTCCTGCCAGAATCTATACAGCCTTTGCTCACTGAGATTAAAATCACTTGATTCAGGAGTGGTTACTTGCCTGCTCAATTTTTCTCTTGTGCTGTGAATACACACAAAAATGCTGTACACACATGGGCACACACACTTGCACAGATGAAAACTTGGAACGCAGAGTTTCTCACCCAATACAATTGGGGTAATTGTACAATTTAGTAAGATCTGTAAATTTTATTACTCTGTTGATACTAAAGCAACAATATCTGGTTAAGTAGTTAACACATTCATTTGTAAAACATTTAAAGAGAAGTAAAATTATTAAAATAAATACGATTCCTTTTTTTTGGTGCATTTCTTGTAATTTCTCCATAAAGATAAAAGAAATCCTGGATATAATCTGTTTTACAGAAATATTACTATCAGCTATCTGTCCATTTGACTTTTACTACACTGTGACTATGCGTAGTGTCAGTATTTACTAGTAGTATCCTGTTTGCTCTTGCAGACCAGACCGGAAGTCTCACACCTGGGTTTAGACACTAGATCCTACTTAGTGGAAGGAAAGAAGCCAATCTGTCCTGTCATTTCAAGAAATCACATAACTAAAATGCACATTCACGTACTTATATTATGGTCTGAATTTAAAACTGCTTAGGAGATACATCTCCCTTATTAGGTTACTGACTACTGGTGGCACACCTTGTATGAATCTCCATCTTAAGATTGCTTGGAAGTCTCACCTGTTGCATACAGTGGCTATTCATTTGTTAATGGATGTTTCTCACAAGGATTTTGTTACAACTGTGCCCCATTGTCTGTCCTCACCTCCAGTTCATTTTCAAAAGTGATATTATACACTGGTTCATGTGCCTTTAAATGTTTTGGTTCCTTGATACCCAAAGAGAATACCTCTCTCTTCATGTGTGACCAGGAAGCAAGATCAGCTGTAACCAAATGTAACTTGCCTCCCTCAGAATGTGGGCTGGTTGGTTGATAGGTCCTACAGCAAAGTCTGTCTTTACTTCACGGTTTTGATGGTTGTCATGATTTTATGATTTTTGGTATTGGTATTCCACATCATAACATCATGTAGTGCATTAAGAGTTAAAGAGTTAATGCTCCAGCTCTGTGGATCATTGATAGTTCTGGATATACCTGCCTCAGAAGAGAAGAAGAACTACGTTCCCCAGAGGACTTTGCACTGCTTTGTATTATTATATATTTCTGCTCAGAGGGAAAGATAAAAACTGTTCGCGCGTCACAAGGCACTCTCTTTCCTTTGGGATCGACTCAGCAGTGGGTGCTCGCTGCCGTCTCACCTTCAGCATGTAGCGTAAGGCCTTCAGTTTATCGGACAATCTCTCTCTTGCTCATTTTATTTGATTTATTAGCCTTAATTCCAATTATTTTGCATTATATTTTGTTATTTTGCTTTCCAATATTTTATTTAGTAAATTAGCTTTCCTCCTCAGATCGTTGCTGCTGTTTTGTTTCTAGGCCCATCTCCCTTTTCCCTTTTCCCTTTCCCCCTTTCCCTTTCCTGAGGTGTGGGGGACCCACGGATTGGCATTCTCACCCAACTGACATGGAACCGGGTCGAAAGAGACCACAAACAATGGGAGAAGAAAGAATGGGCTTTATTGACTGACAAGGGGGCTATGAATCCTTGTTGAGTGGAAGTGAAAGTTACTTTAGATTTTGGATAGCATCTTTGATTTAGAACTTGTTTTTTTTAGATTTTGGATAGTATCTTGAATTTAGAACTTGGTTTTTGAGTGTGTGTTCAAGCATCACAAGGTTATATTCATAATAACATGAAGAGGATTCTAGAAAAAACAGAAACAGCATCAACAACAACAAAAAGAAAGAAAGAAAGAAAGAAAAATAAAAAGAAAAAAACCTAATTAGACAATTAGGTACAGAACATACAGCTGCAAATGCATTTTACTGGATATATTTGACATTTTTCTGCTCATGCCCCGTGCTTTGTAGTCTGGATGCCTTTGCATATCCTGTAACAGAAGCATTCTAATCCTTCCTTATTTCCATCAATTTAACACAAGTTATGTGTTATAGCAGGGAAAACCCCTTAAGCATTAGTATTCTGCATTAACTTTTATTTAAGAAAAAACCCTGAATTTTTTCTCCCATTGGCTCTTATTACTAAACTGTTTTTACAAGACAAGACAGAAAGTTCAGGTTTAAAAAAACTACATTATGTTGTCATTTTTCTTTGACAATGATGAATAAAGGTTGGATGGAAATAAAATCGAAAAAGAAGAAAAAATATCAGAAAAGAATATAAGATTATCAAGTGCTTTGTATTCTCTCAGTTATCTGCTAGTATGTTTGTATGGCATATTTACTAAAGCCAGAGCTGCACTAACCAGTGCTTCTCATTTTAAAACAATCATTTATGGGTGTTAAAGTATGCCTTTTGAAAGCAGAAGTGTACTACGTCAATCAAAGCTAATCACTGGTACAGGCAAAGTGCTTTTGTTGGCCTCCATGCTCTAAGCCGTGCTTCCACATCTGTGTTTGAAGAGATTAGAGAGGTGCTTCATACAAGAACTGTATTAGTTAAAGCTGATCGACAGTGTTTGGAATAAATCATGAAAAAGTTGAATGCCAGAAGGAAAGGCATGGTGAACAAGTTTGAAATGGACTAGGGCTAAATCTGGCTGCTTCCCATCCTTTCCACTCTTCCTTCTCAAGTCCCATGTGTATAAACGTATACACAGTTGTTTTTGGATTGTACTTCTGAGAGCAGTGCTAGTCATCTTCCTTCAGTTGCTTTGCACCTAACATGCAGCTGCTCAGCCAAACACACCCCTTCATGTTGTTACTGAGATGCATACTGTTTATTGGCTGAGGTGCTGATATCATGTTTGATGCATTCATATCAGTCAGGTCTGGCGAGGGATGGGGAAATGGGTGTTAAAGAGAAAGAAGAGCTCTTGCAAACTGCTGTGTTTTGGAGTTCTGCAGCTTCCCCCACCTCTGTTTCCAGCATCACGCTTGCTTCATGAATGCTGTACACTTTCAAATAAATTATGAGTGACAAGTATTTGAACCAATAAAGAGGGCACCATATTTTATATGCAGTAAATTTAATTCCAGATTGTGTTTCACCTCAGCAGTGTGACATGTTTATTGCTGCTGAAAGATGAAAGCACCAGGAGTTAGAGACAAGCGTCAGCAGTTCTAGTGGGCACCAGCAAAATAAAGATTTGACAGACTGGTAGCTGAGCCTGTGAAATGAAATGCCAGATCAAATTTTACCCAAAAGGGGTCAGATGTACTGTCATGCCCCCAGACTCTCAATACCAACTGAATAAATGACTCTGGTTCAACAAGCTGCTGAAAAAGATGGTGTGCATTCCATAATTCACTGCTAGAGGGCTATGATGCCTTTCAAAATAGGCTGATGACTGGTAGTGCCAAAAATGACTTTGAGAATATAATAAAAAGAGATAACTCTGTTGGCACTAAACACTATTCAGAGGTACAATTAACCAGCTTTCAAAATTTATATTTGTTAACCTTAGTCCCACAGTTGGACCCTCAACTTCCCACGTTAACTGTAGAAATAAATCAATATATGATAAGTGTACTCAATAATGTATGCATGCTTTTGAATGATTTCTTTCTGCTGGTGTTGCACAGACTTAAGGAAAAATCTTTCAGCAAGCTGCTACTAAATGATTTCGGGGTAGCTTCACTTCAGAGGGTAAAAATAGTAAAGAGAAACGTCATGCTTGTTCATTCAACACCAAGTTTTACCACTTTCAGTCATCTGCAGCAGCACATACTTATGTGAGTTGTCCCACTGGGAATTCTTAGAAACTGTTTGCTTGAGGGTTACTTAACATAAGTAAGGCTGGCAGAATTGGATCTGATATTTGTATGCAACAAATTATATTAGGGGCAACATGTATGCAGATTTAATTGCACTACACTGAAAAGACATTTAGAGAATCATTTGGCTCACTACAGATCTTCTAATCTGCAAAAAAGGTTTCTACTGACGGTTTAAAAAGTTTCAGATCAAATACCAGTCATTGCCGGTGGCCACAAACACTAAAGAATCTCTATCAGTGCTGGTACTGGCAACAGTGCCTCAAAGATTCAGATAACAGCAATGTCAAATTTGTAGGTCAGAAAAGTAAAATCTCCCCTTTTCAAATCTTTTCAAAATTCCCTGTCTGCTGGAAAGACAAGGCATATTTCAAGCTGCCTCTGCTTAGAAGTAGTTTTAACATTTTGTCTTCATATAGCAGTGGATGGCTGTTCCAGATGTTTACCTCATTCCTAGTTATAAATCCTCTATTTTTCAGACAGAAGCTAGTCATGAGCAGTTTATACCTATTGGTTCTTGTGTCAGTCCGTTCGAATAACCTTAAACTCACATAAATAGCTTTTTTCTCTCCCAGGTGTTTTCCAGCCTAACACATAAGCAGCCAATCACCTGGGCATCATTTTGCTAAACTGATGGAGATCTTTGATTTTCTCCTAGTGTGGTGGAATCTGAGGTCTCTTGGTATCACAGTAATATTTTGCTGTCACTACTCCAAATGCCAGCAATTTTATATACCCATCAGTTTCAGTCAACCTGGACACAGATGAGTAGAGCTGTAAACAGTACTCCAAGTAGGGAACATAAAGCTATATAAAGGCATAAATATGCTTGAACCTCTGTCATAAAAACACTGCTTGTTCATGCTAATATTGCACTTGTCCTTTTCACAACAACTCCATGCAGTGCATGTACAGGGAGTACAGATACCGTCGACACTTGGGCAAGGTATCATTTCTGACATCTAGAACAGCATCTTTTTGATGTCTGAACTCCCAAATGATAACTAATACTCTCAATGTTTTCATAAAATGTGCATCTTTTGCTTTTATTTTCTTGGGCAGTACAGAGGGCTCACTCTAGGCATTCCCCTATGTTGCTTCCCATTAGCTGTGTTCACGTGTACAAAAAGACTCCAGAGAAGATATGGGTAGCTTTTCAGTTGCCCCAGACATTTTGATGAGCAGAAGTGGTTAGGTTTAGAGGAACCTCCAGGTCTCCAGACTGTAGGTAAGTCTCAGCTGAAGGTTGACAGCCATAAGGAGACAAGTACCAAGTAAGCTATTTGGCACTAAGGCTGCTAGCTTTGATTACACTCAAAGCCCATTTCTCAAATCTGGCTGAGTAGAAAGGAGTAGATGTTGTCTCCTGTAATTTTAGTAAGATCTCTGACTCTGTCTATGAGTCCCCTGGTGGTTGCTCAAGACTGCTGCCATCGTGAGATTGCTTGGGTCTTGTTCACTGCATTCTAACTTACATGGGTATATGTACGTCTACTGCAGTTTCCTGTGGTATGAGGTTCAGAAGAACAAAATCTTCGCCAAAGCACAGATGATAAGGATTAAGGCAGGAATATTACACTTGTCTAACAATGTCACATGCAACAAAGAACCTCAGGCAATGAGGCTAGGAATGAGTCCTCCCTCTGCTGGGAACATTTTCTTATATTTCCTGAAGATCAGTTTAACCCAAACTTCTGCTTGTGTTGTTGGTCCTTTTAAAAGATCCCAATGTTTTACTCATAAAGCATTTTAATTTTGAATGAACAATACATATTTTATTACAGTCCATTAAGCCATGTTTTTCTTTTAATTCAGCAGTAGTAAAGTTAATGAACAACAATAATTGCTACAATGAAACTCTATGTGGTACTTTGTACAGAGTGTATAAACACCACCAACACTTGGACATGTTAGTAATGCGCAAAGGTTCACCCAAACACTTCAGCATCTTCTCTCCATGAAAATGAAACAAACAAAAAAAATAATCTAATTTATTTGGAAATGTAAAAGATGGCATTGTGTCAGTTTTTCCAGTTTTTCCAGCTTTATGCACACAAGTCAGTAATTCCTAAGCTGAGAAAGTACCAGGTCTAGGAAACGATCATCTACAGCATAATTTTATTGTATGCTTTATATATAAATGTATGTATTAAAATGTATGCATGCATACTTATACATACGTGTGCACGCTTTGGGGCATCCACTAGTGTATATATAGTTGTGTTTCTTTTTTTAATTGCTTTCTTCGCCTTTGTTTTAAATTTAACTGATACTCTGATACTCTATAGGAACTGTCTCACAGAGAGCAATCATATATTTACCTAGAACTGGTGTTTTCTGATCTCCAACATTTAAGCTTTTATTTTATTAAATTCATAGCTAATACAGAAGCAAAACTTCATTGAACTTCACTCAAATCTCTTAAATTAAAAGCCTGAGAAAAACAAACAAATAAATATTGATCCAACTCCTTATGTAACACTATATTAGACTTTTTTTTCCATTTGTAAAGTTAGGTCATCACTGAAACTTTTCTGCAGGAAATCTGAAAGTTTTATTCTGCAGAACTTTCTGCATTAGAATTCACAATGATAACTGCTAGAACAAACACATACTATATTAACACGGACTAATACTGAGTCTTGCTTCGATGTTAGTGAATAAATATTTTTTTTCTTTTACTTACCAGTCTATAGGATTGGTCTAAAGCAAGCATTATTATCAGTAAAAATGCAACAATTTATTTTTTCTCTAAAAATAAGCCTAGCAAATGACCATTTGTATACATAAACAGGTGTGAGTATTTTTTTTAAATGTTTTTTGGTCATTGTTGTTGAATTGGGGTTTCTAATTGTCAACGGTTTAGGGCACGTTCGGCCCGGTTCCGTGACGATTGGTGTGGGGGACCCACGGACCCACGCCCCAGGAAAGGGGAAGGGGAAAAGGGAAAAGGGAAAAGGGAGATGGGCCTAGAAACAAAACAGCGGCAACGATCTGAGGAGGAAAGCTAATTTACTAAATAGATATCGGAAAAGCAAATAACACACTATAATACAATATAATTGGAATTAAATCTAATAAATCAAATAAAATGAGCAAGAGAGAGAGTGTCCGATAAACCGAAGGCCTTACGCTAACGCTGAAGGCGAGACGGCAGCGAGCACCCACTGCTGAGTCGATCCCAAAGGAAAGGAGAGTGTCCCGTGACCGCAGACAGTTTTTATCTCCCCCTCTGAGCGTAAATACGTAAGAACGCAAAGCATCGCAAAGTCCTCTGGGGAATGTAGTTCTTCTTCTCTTCTGAGACAGGTATACCTGGAACTATCGATGATCCATGGAGCTGGAACCTTAACTCTTTAACTCTAAATGCACTACATGATGTTATGATGTGGAATACCAGTACCAAAAATCATAAAACCATGACATTCCACCCCTTATTCCACATCACTACATCATGCTTGATTTATATATAGAAGATCAATGATTAACATGCATAAAATACACACACAGACAACATATATATATGTATATACATGGAATTACAGACTGCACTCCCCCAACATCAAATTCCCTTGTGGTACACATTGAACATCCCCATTCTTCTGCATCCCACACCAAGAAGACCCCGGTCCCTGAGCAAAGACAGTTCCATGGAGAGATTTGCCCTTTCCAGAAGCTGGAAGGACCCAAACTGCTTTTTCCAACATGTTCTTTACATGTACTACAGGGACCTTATCTCCCTCTACAGTAGGTAGAGAGCTGGATTGGGCAGGACCATCGCGATTGATGGATCCTCTAGTGTTGACCAACCAGGTGGCTTCTGCCAAATGCTTCTCCCAGTGCTTAAATGTTCCGCCACCCATTGCTTTCAACATGGTTTTTAGCAACCCATTGTATCTTTCAATTTTACCAGAAGCTGGTGCATGATAGGGGATATGATAAACATCACACTAATAATCAGATTTTTTTTTATGTCTTTCTGTATTTTGTATAAATGTGGACTTTTAAAGTGAAAGTCCTATCATAACCCAGTTTGATCGTGGGCTGGATGCAGAAAACAAAAAATCCTTTTTCTGATTAAAACAAATTAGGAACCATTTAAATATTTTTTCCTATGATGACATAACCATCTTCCTTTAAAAAAAAAATTCTAAAATCTACTGAAAACAAATTGATTTCACTGTTCTATTTTTTTCCAACCATTCTTTAAAATGGTTAATACTGACTCCTGAAGTCCTGCTGAAGACAAGGCCTTAATACTTTTTTTTCAAATGCAGTTGTTCTTCCATATCATTTAGAGTTTTGTGCAACTAAAAATCTATGAAATTTATCCCTTTCTCATTCTGTATTTCTAAACCCTCTAACAGATAGGATTTTTTTTTTATTAATGGATATGATTGCATTTGCAAGTGACCTGTGTTATAATAAATTTTAATTTCCTAACAATTAGCAGCTAATCAATACAACATATGTAAACATTTAATTTTAAGCCTATTTATAGGTTCACAACTGTTGACAAGGCTCTCTATGTGTTTGAAGTTATGCAAACACTTGCAGAATTTGAGTCTGGATCAGTTTACTGTAGGAATTAACAGGACATCTTCCTCTGCCAGACCCTCAGCTATGTATATGCTGAAATAGTTTCAGCCCCACCTAATTTTGCTGAACAATTCTAACCACATAAAGTTTATGTTATTTTAATATACATCAACTTTTTTGGAGGGAAAAGTGTTGACACAGAGCATGAAGAAAATGGATTCAATGTCTAGCTCAGGCGAAGAATTTCTTTCTCAATTTGGGTAAATCCCTTGATTTTTCAGTGCCTCAGTTCTCCATACATAGATTGAGGAATTAATATCAACTCCTTTATCTGCCTTGTTATTCATACAGAAGATCCCTTGGAGCAAGGATTGTCTCTTACTATATGTATTGCATTATTGAAGTGACATTGCATCCCTTGCTTTCATTTCTTTTTATGTTCATCTGAGTTAGCCTTTAAAGTTCTAAAAACATGTGCTATTTCATTAATTTCTATAACATGGTTAGTGATATATAAATAAGGAATGATAAAAATGAAAGCAAGTAATAAATCATATTTAGCTCTGGAAATACTATATAACTGCAATTAATGGCAACTCCAGCATTTCCCCAGACCCCTTCAATAAAATTATCGCATTTTAAACCCTTCTGACAAGCATCCTTCTTAATTCTAAAGTCTACCTCACATAGCTTTTGTTCAATAACTTTAGTTAATAAAGTACTTCGATCAGAGTAATTTTTTAAGAAATTTTTAAATTGTAGTTAGATTCGTCAGCAGCAGATAGAATCAGATTTTCAGCTGAAAGAATTCAAAATATTTTCAAAATAGTTCTGCCAGTGCAAAATTCTGAAGAGCAATAGGAACCTGCCTGCACTAATTTGTGCCCAGTTGGATCTGCTGTCTTCCTTCATGCCCTGTAGAGGTCTTAGCCCAGTCCCTCTCAATGAAGAGCACACAAAACCATTAACGAGGGCAAATCACACCACTGAATTTTCTCCAAATTCAAGTGGCAAATTAATAAGCAATTATGAATTGAGGAAGAATGTTAAGTCTACCAAGATTACAAATCTAAATCTAATGATTTTTTTTTCACCTAAATCTGGCAGAAGATAATAATACATCAACAGTTTGTGTGTTCACTTCTGGATGTTAAAGAATGTGTAGGTGTCATATGATGACAGGGAGCATAATAATTATAAAATATTCTATGATAAGAAACAAAGCTTTCAACCAGAATCTTACTTGTTTTCATTACTTCTCAGTAGCTTTACAAGATTAGAAAACTTTAGGAGGTATTTTCTCTGTATCAAGAACACTGCCACAGTCTGAGCTGTAGAATGGGAATGGAGGAGTTCTCCAATCCAAGGCTCTGCATTTGTGCTCATCCTAAGGAAATATTTTCCACAGGACAATATATGGCTCCCAAGACAAAATATTTATGTTGCAGTCTTTCAGTTTTTTTAGAATCAAATATCATGAGACATTAGCTAGAGAGAAAAGTAAATGGGAATATAGAGCACAACGGGAAAGAATATTCCCGTGTTGTTTCATGAAGGAACTTTAAAAGGAAAAGAATCATTATTGCTAAACCATCTTTGAATTTAAATTGCACACTTAATCAAACTTTGAACTGTACAACACAATAGGCATAACAAGGAAACCTATGCTTTTAATAGTTAATCATCTGATGCATGACAAGTATCATTCAGGATTCTGTGTGAACTTATTCACAAAAATCATTCAGTAAATTAATGTGGTTTTGCAATATTATCAGTAAAGCAGGCAAGCAGCCAAAAGTCTAATGACAAATTGAAGGGTTTTGAAATGCGTCTGCCTCTGTGCAATATTGAAATTGTTTTCAAAACAGAAACACCCTGAAAAAAAATTGAGCAACACCATGCGAATCATATCACCTATTATGAAAATTCAATAAATAAATAATGTGACTTATATGCAAATAAATTTATCTACCCTTCAACTTTACCGTCAACCATTTTAGTGGTTCACTCTGATTCCCAATGAAATGACTAACAACATTCCCATTGGCTTTTGAACAAACAAATTTCATCTCATAACCAGCATTTATTCACATTGGATGTATCTTTTAGGTAATATAAATACCATATTTGTAAAGCCTAAAAAGGAGCCACTCTGAAGAGAGGGCAGCAATCTGTCAAAGCAGTGGTTATTGTCTGGAGCATTACCTGTCTTGCAGGTGCTATTCCCCTTCATTTATCTTCCAGCCTTGATCTGATGGATTGGGGATTATTGCTCTTTTGGCAATCAGATCCTGAACATGTCTCCTATTTAACTCTGGGCTGTAAAAAAGGGAAAATTAAAAACCATTATGAGACCTCCATATAATTAATCTTCAGATGGCTTGAAGCTTAAGCATGTAATGTCCTCAGTACATTGCCTACTATAACAAGTAACAGGAGGGAAAAAGAGACGACATATCAACGCACTTTATCCAAGGGAAGAAATTCTGGTTGCAGCATTAAATATAAATACAATAGCGTGTTGGCACAATGTAGTAAGGTTCCTGTACTATTAAAGGCTTTGTTCTAAAGCGTATCTGTGTACACAATGAGATGATGAACACAGTGCATCACATAGCTAAATTTAATATATGCAGGGGTATGATGTTTGCGATGCATGCATTTCAGCAGGTCCCATTAGTGTGCCTTTCCCCTCCAGTGAAAACAGAATGAACCACAGCCCCTTCTGGTTTGCATAAAGCAAACAAAATTAGATTTGCTTTGCTGAATTGAAACCCGCTTGGGATTGTGAGCCTCTCTCGGGGACAAATTACTTCAAACAATCCCTTTGTACCATAACAAAATCAAAAAATTCAGGCCAATCAACAGGGCTCAAAACCCTTAACACAAGAATTAATAATACAACCTAGTCTATTTTTATTGCTTCTGAGCTACAGATCCTTGTTTTAATATAATTACACTTATTTGTGGTCCACATGTTAAATAAGCTTGCATATGTTAACTAATGTGACATAAAACAACTTTTATAATTTCACGATTGCTACCAGTTTTGTTCCCTCTAGAGTAACATCCCTAACATAGGACAAGCTAAACTTTAATTACATTAAATTAAATATATATTATCATTTTTGTTTTCTGCCTGTATAGATGAGTAGACATTTCTGATGTTAAATATGTCAAAAATATTTCATTTGAATTGCACTGTAAGTCAGATGTTGTGATGGGTTTCCAAACCTAATCGTTCCTTCGAAGAAACACCTCCCTAGCAGGAAAAGCTCATTTAAGGTGGCACAGCATTTTCCCACTTACTAACAGAATACCTTTACATTTAATGGTTTATTTCCCACTTATTAACAGAATACCTTTACATTTAATGGTTTAATCCATGTCATGAGCACAAAGAACTTGCAAGCCATATTTCAACCCAAACTAAACTGTTTTTTACAATATTTTTGGATATTTTAGACCACGGCTGTTTGAGCACTGCAACTGCTTAAGATGAAAGCACACTGTAAACAAAGGTAGATATTTTATTTGTATTCTTCATCAGACACACTCAAAATGAACCACAGGGAAGTATGTTTGTCTTTTCTGTTTTCATAGCTATTTTATGTATTGCTCCAGACAGTATTATTTCTTAGCATTTCTTGAACTCCAACCTTGATGTTGCACAATATTATTTTAAATACCACAAAACAGTGGCAAACATAACCAGCTCAGATTTTCCATCTTAACGTAATACAAAATTATGGACAAAAAAGCGGGAGGTCACTTTTATTACTTTCTAATAAGACTTTACCTTATATGAGGCTATAAGCAATATATCAAGATGTCACTTTGTGCCTCCTAATATGACATTGTGGTGATGGAAGGAGCCAAGGAGTTAGCACAATTTTCTGAAGTATTCTCCCCAGAAGCATGTTTCTGCAATGCACAGTCTCAAGCACTTGGAAAGGAAAATGCTGACATAGGGCAGAATTATACCCTGACTCATAGTCCATGTAACCCAGCTGATGGATGCATAACGTATCAATCAAGACAGTTCTGCTCCTGGAATATATGTTTTTTTCATAGAAAACAAGAAACAACCTTCGCCCAATTTAACCTGAAATGCAGAAATACACAGAAGAAATAAGATTGAAAAGAGTGAATGATGTATTTTTACTATAGCCTCAGGAATGTTAGAGTTAATATTTGCATTTAAAAATCATGTAAAAAATTAAAATAGAGAAAAGCACATAAAGAGCACTTTAACTATGCCCCATAGTGATCCTGTGTATGCATACATGACTACCAGATAATAATGCTTCTGACCTCAATAAAGCTTACCATTATTTCTAAACTTAGCTTTGAAATTTCCATTTTTCCTGTCTCGTGTTCCTGTAACGTGGACTTACCTAGATTGCATCCCCTAATTACCTTTTTTGATACAAGTTCATATTTCTTAGAATTGTAATCAACATGTATTTTTGCCTTACTATTTACTGTTTTTTCATTTGTAGAAGATAATAGCTCATGCCTGCTCTGCTCTGGACAGACAGATGATGTTTTGAAGTAGTTCCACAGTAAAATATGAATATTATTTTATGTTGGAAGTAGTATGGTCTCCAGAAGCAGGTCAGATGGTTGTAAACCAAGCATTAGGGGAGTTAAGAAACACTATAACAAGAGGGAAATGCCTGCCAAGACAGAATAAGAAATAACAGAGGGTGATTGAGCTCCATGTTTTAGGCAGATTTTAGTAGTTAAAATGGAGAAATACAAGAAACTTGCCTTGTGCATTCCCTGTTTTAAAGAGGTTTGTGCCAACATAATCTATTTCATTTTCAGATGTGGGTAGGCTTGTTGAGCTTAAATTACCAATCCACAGGAGATACGGAAGCTTCTGCCAAACAAAATTCAACCCAGTTTACCGAGATGAGTAGGTCAAAAGAGAAGACAGCGGAAAGGGCAGCTCCAGTAATAGCAGCAGATGTGAGTGGTGCAAGTGTTAGAGAGGAATGATGATGGGAGTGGAACCTTTAACCATGATGAGAGAGTCTGACTTTGCTGATCTGTCAAACTGTAAAATGATCACCTGATATGAATGCTTATATTCAAAAACAAAACAACTTCTTGTTTTCTGGACTATTTCTTACCTGTTGCTTCCCCTCTGGTGATGTTATTTAATTCTACATCCTGTAGTACAGGCAACACTTCACTTTTCCCCATAATAGCTTCAGGGTTATGACACATTTTTTTTTTTAAATCCCCACTGGGGGCCACTGAGCAAATACCTGAATTAGCAGGAACTCTACAATGTCTTTAAACATCGGAAAAAATAATGCGTATGAAAACTTGCTACACGGTGTAACAAGCAGTGATCCCACTGTAAGTTGTTAAATGCTGCTCTTATTTTGTGCAACACTGATACCTCTGTTGCACCATGCAGCCACTGCATGTCACTATTAAGACAGAGTGATAGAGAGAGGTTTCAGAAAGATTCATACATTTTTAGTGGAGATGGATACCACTGTCAGCTGGGTTATGTACAGCTGCACCTGTACATATATATTTATTTATGGTTTAAATCCCAAACAGTTGAAGTGTGCAGAAGAGTTCACAGTCCACTCTGTGCTATGCAGTTTAGATTGTGCAGAGTTTTCTATGCATTTGTTATGTATTTAAGTGTGTGTTAAACCATTAGATCCCAAGAAAATCATAGTCATTCATGATTCATTGAGTCATTCATATCTGAAAGTTGTGCCCTAGCGCCACTGTATTTTCTTGGGTTGAGATATGTTCCTCCTACAAAATATATAAAGTATTATCCATGGGCAATTACCCACTTCTAACCATATTTCAGAGGAAGCACTTTTAGCAGTATAAATTATTCATATTATATAATGCTGCATACAAGTGGTATACTCCGTCAGAAGCAGCCCATTTTGTTGTGGGTTAGTGAGGTTTTTTATATTTAATTTGAGGGCAAAATTCTCTTCCAATCTACATGATAGCAGATTGCTTCAGCATTCTGGACTCTCTAGGTGTGCATATATCTTACTGGTATATAGCAAAAACACGCTACTCAATATGATAGTGCTGTGTACTTAAGAAGAATGGAGTAAGAAATTTTTATCTTTTAAGAATCATGCATTCAAAAGTGATTTTTTAAATATAATTTTATTAGTATTTTATTTTCCTTTAATTAAATCAATTATTGATACTAATGCATTTCATATATTGAAGTTCTTGGAAAGATTTCATGACTACATGTTTTGGTGCAGTAGCTCCATGTTGGGGTAAGACCTGGATTTCTACCACCTCGTCTTGCTTCTTTTTCACTTGCACTGAGGAGAAAAACAGGACTGGGTTGGAGGTTTTTCCCAGCATGGAGGAGTGGGGAATCAAGACTCTGTCTCTGTTAGTTCACACCTGCTGCACAAACACAATGACAAAATCAATGCAAGTTGTGGCTCCTCTGTGCCATGTTGGACAAATATAGATTAAAAACATCCCCACTGTGAAGTGCTTATGCTCACACCCAAGATAGTACACAACAAGATGATATTTGATTGCCCTGAGAAGTTGGATTGTATTTTCCCACCTTCAGACTTGATTTACCTTGTCACAGTCATTTTTCTATGAGCTGTTTTACAAGCACTCACAGAGCATCGGTGGTTATTCTTAGCTTTACTTTTCAGAGGAAGTTAGGCATCACCATGTTCTAACAATTGTATTAATTCACTAGCTTTATGTGAAAACCTTGATACCGATCTTATAAATAGTTCCTGCTAATGCATTTTGGGTGAAATGCTGCCAGGTTTTAGTGATGCAAATTAAGATGACTGTAAAATTGTTACTTAGCGGTTTTGTTAAATGTAAATGTGCAGAGCTGGGTAGTGTTATTCTGTTTCTTGCCGTATGTTCAAGCTAACAGGCAGAACCATGCTCATTTGTATAATGTTAATACCTTCTTGCTTAACTTTTATAACATTCCGCACAAATTAATGTAAGATCCTAATAATCAGGCCAGCTATTAAAGAATTCTGTGATGTGTTCCAGAATGAAGTGTGTAACGCCTATTGGGTTCACACAATAATTACAGTCTGACTGCCGTCTGCTCTTCTCATCACAGTGACACCTGCTAACAAATATGTTGCTAACTGTGTTTGCAGCATTACAAATAGGTAGAAGCTTATTGGTTGCTACAGGGCGAGGGCACTTGGCCTGTGTACTTACAGTGGAAGGTGATTTAACAAGTCTGCTTTGATGATCTGCTTTTCACAGTGTGAGACTGTATTTTGCACCCCCAGAATTCCCAGGTACAGTGTCACAGTGAAGATATCCCTCTTTTCACTTTTCCTTTTCCTGCTGTTGCATTCTTTCATGTTCGCAGATTTGCTGTTGTTGGAGTTCATGGGCATTTCTGCAGAAAATCATTTAATCAATTTGTGAAGCAAGAGCCCAAAAACTTGAAGTTGTGTACATCTATGCGCATGAGTACGTGTGTGAGAGAAAGAGAAAAGAAGAGGGAAAGCTATTCCAGCTCTGGAATTGCAACTTTATGTACATAGCATTTAACTATATGTGGATTGATATGGAATAAAATCATTACACACATCCTTTCAGAAATAATCAAATGTCCTCTCTGGGATCATTCTAGTGAAATAAAATGTGTGTGTGCAAATATTTGTAGGTGATGAAAGAGCTTATTGTAAAAATCAGTTAAATAAATTAAGGACACATTAGAAGCATGATGCCTATGTTCTACTGTATAACAGACAGGGACAGTCCTGTCCCTTATTCTACTGTAAACAAAGTCTAACATTTGAATTCATGTTTTAATGTTAAATTGGAGAACTGCAATATTCTATTGCCTTTTTATCCTCTCATTTATTTTTTTATGAGTGTTTGATTTAAATTACAGATAAAAAGTCATTGCCCCAAAATGATAACATCTTCATTAAGTGTCGAATTCATGTTCCTTGCTATTTTCCAGTCAGTGATTAAGTACCCTCAGTGAGCATACCCTGAGAATAGCTCTTACGTAGCTCTAGGACATACATAGGTTGACTTCCTTACTGCCCCTGTTGGATTAGAAACTAGAAGTGATAAACTTCAAAATCAGGCTCGTAGGTCTTCAAAAATGCATGACATAGAAAAGTTAAATTTGCAAAATTAAAACACAAAGTTCATCTGTGGATCTATACCAAGAATTGAGTGTTTTAGAAAGGGTAGGGCTCTCTGATGTTTGAATGCAGACAAATTCTTGAAAATGATGGAAAAATACTTGCAATCCTTTTAATCTTCTTAACAGTCCTTCGGAAAATGTGAAAACTCAAATAAATGTATAAGTTTAAACAAACTGAATATTCAGTAAGTTGCCAGTTTATTCAAAATGGGAATTTGTGAATCCATGGAGTTTTCTTTTTTTTTTTTTTTTTGTGAAACTACACTGTTCATATAGTTCATTGAGAGTTTGATGATTCAGACATAAAACTTTTCAAGGAAAATTTTGAGATTTGGTTGGTAAAAATTTGTGGTCGAAAAATTTGCAGCCTACTGTGTTAAATAGTTCTCCTCCTAATCCACAGTTTATGGGGAAGAGAGCTGAGAAAAGAAAAGGTTAGATTTATGAACAGGCTGATTCTGAATGTATTGTTCAGTTTAAGTCCTTCAAATTTTATCTAGCCAATACTTGAAGTATTGCAGTAGTTCAAATTATTTTGATTTGAGATGTAAAAGTAGTCATCCTCTTGAATACATTAACACTGAATTTCACATGCTGCAAGTTATTGAAAAAAGAAATCAGAAAAAAACTTTGTCTCTCTGCTCACTTTGACATAAAATGTTCAACCTGTGTTTTAACAATCCTTTTTTAATTGTCCATATCAATGACCCTGAAGGATAAATTAAGGCTGCAGTTACAGTTCTGCAGCCCACTGTTTTCCGATTATGCTGTCCTGGTAAAGGAGACTGGTAAGTCAAGTGTGTCTAAAGACTTTGAGAGCAATGAAGATCAAACAGGATCATGGCTGTAATTTGATTTAAGCTTTCTCTATTGCTTGCACCACATAAATTCTCCCTTCTATTGTTTCCCACCTTTAAAGTTCCTGAAATATATTCTATATTTAAAAGTGTTGAAGTCACAGTCACTGTAAAAAACAAACANCACTGTTCATATAGTTCATTGAGAGTTTGATGATTCAGACATAAAACTTTTCAAGGAAAATTTTGAGATTTGGTTGGTAAAAATTTGTGGTCGAAAAATTTGCAGCCTACTGTGTTAAATAGTTCTCCTCCTAATCCACAGTTTATGGGGAAGAGAGCTGAGAAAAGAAAAGGTTAGATTTATGAACAGGCTGATTCTGAATGTATTGTTCAGTTTAAGTCCTTCAAATTTTATCTAGCCAATACTTGAAGTATTGCAGTAGTTCAAATTATTTTGATTTGAGATGTAAAAGTAGTCATCCTCTTGAATACATTAACACTGAATTTCACATGCTGCAAGTTATTGAAAAAAGAAATCAGAAAAAAACTTTGTCTCTCTGCTCACTTTGACATAAAATGTTCAACCTGTGTTTTAACAATCCTTTTTTAATTGTCCATATCAATGACCCTGAAGGATAAATTAAGGCTGCAGTTACAGTTCTGCAGCCCACTGTTTTCCGATTATGCTGTCCTGGTAAAGGAGACTGGTAAGTCAAGTGTGTCTAAAGACTTTGAGAGCAATGAAGATCAAACAGGATCATGGCTGTAATTTGATTTAAGCTTTCTCTATTGCTTGCACCACATAAATTCTCCCTTCTATTGTTTCCCACCTTTAAAGTTCCTGAAATATATTCTATATTTAAAAGTGTTGAAGTCACAGTCACTGTAAAAAACAAACAACTGCCAGTGTGCACCAAACATCAGAAAAGGAATCTGTGTCTTTCTTCCATTCCAAATAAGGGTCATATAAAAAAGCCAGGGCAGTGATGAAGATAACTACATACCTTTGGCTCTTGTGGAAGTCTTTTCTCAGAGTGGCTGTGAATAAGTACCACAGGCTCAGCTTTCTCATTTAGCAGATATAATGGATCTTCTGTCCCTCTGAGCTTCCACTAGTTTCTTCTGCCACGTTTTTACTGCAGATGAGACAGTTTGTTTCTGCTTTCCTGTCATTTTTCTGCATTATTTTATATCGTTACATTTAAATGTGAAAAAGTGAAGCTGGAAAACAAAAAGGTAAAAGTATCTAGAATATTCTCAAACCTAATCCTACTTGGGACAGATACGTACTTTCTAAGATAAGGTAAGGCAAGAATGACAGATGGTGTCATGACTTGCCATATATTTAGGTTGGTAGACAGATCATCATCTTGGCTTCTCTTCCAGCTCTGCCTGAACCAGGAACTACCATACCCTCAGCCAGTGTCCAGAAGTTTAGATTTCAAAAAAACTTAATAATGATGGAGATTATTCTCAGTACCTAAAGATGCTAAAATCCCAGTGTATAGAGAAAAAAGTTGATGTTCCTGATATATATGCTATTTTTTACGGAGTAGTATTTTTCATCTATTTGAACTATGTAAGTGAACTTGAGATACTAAATGATGTTCTTATGGAACTTCACTTTATGAATATTCTAATTTAAGTAGGCTGATTTGTAATTTTTCTACTTTATTACTGAATGGTTTAAGATCAAGCACATCAAATGTGAAAAATAAAACCTGACTAAACAGTTTGAGATTTAGAAAATTCATGATGGATTTTTAAACCCAGATGAACAATTGGTTTCTTAATCTTATCATTCATTCTTGATTCATTTTTTTTTCCTTAAGAAATTCATGAAGGATTTAAATTTTATAGCATTCAAAGGACAGAAATGTTCAGGATTTAAGTGATTTAAATTCATACTCAACAGGATACTGGATGACAGAGGGATTGTTGTTGAAGTATACAGTCTGTCATCTCCATGGAATTGGGCCTACCCATCCTTATACTTGCTTATATATGTCCATACTGGTGGAACCTGTTGGTTCAAATCAAATACAGAACATACTGTATTATGCAATAGCTAATTGGACGTGTGTGGCAGTCAGAACTACGAGGAAATTATCAACACTTGCCAGAAGTTTTCACGCTCTAGAATGTGAGACAACACAACTACTTCATATCATAAGAATCGGTGTAGAGATAGAGCTGATGTCAGATATCATTATGGGAAACTGCTGGTACATGGCATCTTGTTAATGGAAACAACTCCAAGCTATGACTTGTTGGTTCCAACCTTCGTGTCCACGTCAAACAACCTGCTCTCTTTGTTTCTTCTGGAACACTGATTGACAAGCTCAGCAAAGAAACCAAGGGTTGAAAGGATTAGGAGTCTGAAAAACACGTTAATCTTTGAAGGTGCCATAAGTAGGTCAGGGTTGAGACATGCTGACAATATAGCTTCTGGAAAATCTCACCGACTGAAACACATTTGTAATTTGGATACAGTGAAGAGTTTAGTCCATATGATACCAATCCAGCTTCTCTCACAAGGCTGAAATCAATTTTAGAAGATAAAAATTCATTGCTATAAGTTACAGTAAAACACCTAGTGAATACTGTACAAACAGTTTACATTTCTAAACTACCAAAGTGAAGAGGGTTTTTTCTTCATTTTGATATACTGTAAAATATTATCTTCTTCAGAGTATAACATTATTCCATAATTACAGGTACAGCATCATCTTTTTGACTAATAACATGTTTGTCAAGAACTGCTGAGTACACTCTACCATTCTACTAATTATTTCACCTCCATCACTGTTGCTAAAATTACTTTTCTGATACTTAGATTTCACTGGTAACTTTGTACAATTGATTCTGATAAAATCAGGACAAGTAATTCAGGATTAGATTTTGAAAACTTGATATTATTTTAAACAAGAGAGATTTCATTTTTTAAGGATTGTCTAGATTAAATGTATAATCTAAAACATCTTTTTTTTTCTTTTTTTTACATTAATACTTTTGAAACATTATTTTTTTCCGGAAAATAAAAATGAGTGTCCTCTATTCTCTTGAGCCCTGTAGCCGAATGTGTCTCTCAAACCTGCTACTCCAGTTCTTAACATCCTGATTTCACAGTCTTGCAATTAAATCATGACCTTTCCCACACAACAAAGTTGTTGTTTGTAATAATTTTTGAGACTCATAGCTCAAATGTCACCTCAAGTCTTATTTTTTATTTCTTGACTTTAATTTGGCAAATAAGAAAATAACTCAAAAAAGGTTATCCATTATCAGTTACATCCTTTAGCTAAGAAGCACCTTGCGATGGCAAGAAACTGTCGAGTTGCCAGATCATTTTTACCTCCAACATCTAAGCTGCATTAAAATTTAGATCCTGTAAATTAACTGGAATAGAAAGAATCTCTCTTTAATTAATGGCCTAGATGTGTGTCAGATGCATTACATCATAAAAAATGCTCCATCCCATCATATTGTTTATTAATACATGATTTTGTACACTAAATAGTTTAGGAATAGAAATAACTGACTCAGCTTTCTTTTGTTAACCATAAATGAAGACCAAAGCACAGTTCTGTCAGAGGGATCTCCTGACAATCAGCATCATACAGTCATAGCTCTCTTTCTCCTTCCTTAGTCCTCTGCAGAAATTACACTGTCATTTTTGGAAGCTTATTTCTTCTCTGGTATTGAATTTGCTGTATCAGTTGAATCTTAGTGGGACTGAGGGTGAAAGAGGCTTTTAGAGAACCACAGCTCCCCTCCAGCTCTGTCTTGCTGACCAAGATGTAGACAGAATAAGTAGCATTACTAGATACCTGACTGTATGCAAAAGTATGATTTCCTGATCAAATGAGTACTCAAACACTTGTGCAAGGAAAGGCATCTTCTTTCATCCCTTCCATGCTCATTTAAGTTTCATATTTAACTCCAACACATCTACTATCCAATCTAACAAACTGACCACAGGATGTCCTTACTTAATATTTAGTGTATCTCAAATAATTATAGGAAATTCATATGACTATTTGAATCACTCATTTCTTTGATGAGTAGAATATTTTCATAAATTACACTCTCTCAAGCAAGTCTAGAAATGTGACATATAATTTTAGCTATAAAACTAACACGATAGCTAATCCTGTCACACTGTTTGGCTTAGAAGACACATAACTTGGATTCATTTACAAGAAAACTCACCAGATGATAAAAATGTACATACTGACTCTATGGTATGAATTTTGCGAGTCATCTCTGCAATACTTTTGGCCACACGGGTGTATACCTCACAAAAGTAAATCCATATCTTTTAAACCAGCGGCATCCACTAGGGCTGTAAATCTTGTATTTCATAACACAAGATTCAAACAGCAAAGCGGTCTCAGATTCCTCCTCTTGTATCTATATAAGTCCTTGCTAGCAAACTCTGCACTGGGGGGAGGGAAAAGCAATATGGGACCTATCTACCCAAAAGCATCCCAGACAAATATGTTTTTCTTAAAAACTCTCTTTTCCTCCAGACAATGTCCACGTGGATCCCATTGTAACAGTTACCTCACAAGATGACAGGCAATAAAACGTTTATCTAATTAAAAACTCTTGGGGATCTCATCCAGAAGTTGTCATCCTTAAGCAATGATGGGTGAGAATATGAGCTGAACTCAAAATAGCTGCTCTAAGTAGCTTATAAACAGGAGTTGCCCTAAAACAAGGTACAGATGTTGCCTGAGCCTTAGTAAAGAGAGACCTAATTGAGAGGAGAGGGACAGTTTGTTCAGTGCATGTGAGCCCTCACACAATTTGAAACCCCTCTGAGAGCCTCTAAGAAGTAAAAAAAAGTCCCTCTGGTTTTATTACCAAAAGCTACAAAATGCCTGAGAGATTCTCAAAATGACTTTGTTCTGGAAAGATGAAAGGACATAGCTCTATGAACATCAAGTGTACGAAGTTTAGTCTCTGTGGGAGAGTCGTGAATCTTGGGAAATATACTGGTAAATGTAGAAACTTATTTGAATAAAAACCTGAAAAAATTTTCCCACACACACAAAATTTCTGGACGATAGGGAATAAGCTGATGAGGGACGTACCAAAGTCTGCATTTTTCACATTCTGCAAGATGAAGTGAGACTACCATGAGTGTTGCTTTGTTGAAAGGTGATAAAATGACGATATAAGTTCAGACAGAGGATGCATCAAGAAAAACACAAATTCCAGTTAGGATAGATAAAACTCTGTGATTCCTTGAAAAGAAATCTGAGTGTGGTCAAGTGCCAAACATCTTAACATGCAGAAATTTCTGCGAGCCACAGTGGAAATGCAGCCTTGTGGAGCTGACGCTGCGCCACGTAATTTAGGAAGAAACATTTATTCATTCCTTCAGTTTGTTTACTCCTGCCTTTTGTGTTTGAATGTGACATAGGTATGCTTTTT
Source organism: Odontophorus gujanensis (assembly GCA_013399175.1). Classification (NCBI taxonomy): domain Eukaryota; kingdom Metazoa; phylum Chordata; class Aves; order Galliformes; family Odontophoridae; genus Odontophorus; species Odontophorus gujanensis. The sequence continues at coordinate 192,291 of VXAB01013501.1, forward strand.
CATATAACTTTTGAGCATTTTGTAAAACTGGGATGGTACAGAGAGGCAGGACACAAGAAAATTATACTTCATTAATTCTTGGCTCTGCAGAATAGCTTTTGCAAAATTACTTTAATGTTCTATGCTCTGGTCTTCAAATGTATAAATGGAAGCCAATAATAATGATCTTTTTTATGAAGTGCTTCAAGATCTCAAAATAAAATGGACAATATCAAAGCATGGTATTATTATTATTATTACTTTAACAGATTGAGATATTTCAGAAATAATATCTAGTTATTTGACAGAAAAAAAATGAAAATGGAGAACAAAAGATCAGAAGATTGAAAGTACCTCTGAACTCAGAGGAGAAACAGCAGTTCCTTCATATACAAATTTTACAGAAACCTTTTTGTCCTGGATCAAAGTCTCTCGAACTCCTCACAGATAGAAGTCCTTTAGTGAATTTGAGTCTGTGCTATCAGATTTGGAGATGTGGGCCTGGGAATAAAGCCAAATTTGTACTGCAGGATTATATATATATATTTATTTTGTCACAGTAGAAATCACTGAAAATCTAGTGGAGAGAAAAAATTCTAGAAAGAATCCTTAAAATGTAACATTTCTTCCTACATGCAAAGAATATAATTCTGAAATCTTAAATTTTTCCCATGGTGAAAGGATAGCATTATAGGTAGTTTCAGAACAGTAGCTTAGCACAAAAGCTAAAATTCAGTCTAATCTTATATGTCATTTACAAGGACTTCATCTAGTTCTGTGTGAATACTAATGCAAGGTAGTAGTACCACAGCAGCTTTTATGGTAGATGGGTGCAGAACGGAAAATAGTTATGAACCAGCAGCAAATAATCACAGAGAAGTAGTTTCAGCATCAGTGGCACCTCTTTTGATATTTCCATCAGAAATCAACTTTAGGTATCATGCTTTCTGACATCTGCTTAGTCAATGACTCATGAATTGGTTTGCTCTCTGACATATGCAATTCCTGTCGACAAGAGAGACGTTTAGCTTTTCATTATTCACAGCCACGACTGACACATGGGCAAAGCAGATTTTCAAGTCTGGACCTCAAGTGTCAGCCCTGAGACCTGTGTCTCAGCACTCATTTGAGACCACAGGGTTGATTTGTTTATTCCCCTGTAGGGTTATTGCATGTTTTTTCTCCTTTTATCCGTAGGATCAAGATTAAAGGCAACAAAAACTATGCAGAGCTGAGCAGTTGCTAGATGTACAGTGCTGATGAAAGTTTTGGAGATACTGGACTAAAGCTTATATATAAACTGTGCTCTGAAAGTAATGCCTCCTATTTTACTAGATTGACTCATAATGTCAGAGGCAGAAGTTGGTGGTATAGTAGTAGAAGCCGAGCCTCCTCATCAGTATTCTGTTATATTTTGTTAACATGAGAAAAATGGCAGCAGAGAGGTAGGCTGACACAATGGCATCCAACATGGAAGAGTGTATAAAACAAAAGTCTGTCATTGAAATCCCCCATGTGGAAATAATGGCACTAAGTGACGTTCATCAATGCTTGCTGAATGTTTAGGGAGACCATACAGTGGATGTCAGCACTGTAAGGTTGTGAATAATCCATTTCAGCAGTGATGACAGCAACATGAAGGACAAGCCATGTTCTGTATGGCCACGCACAGCTGTCACACCGTGAAATGCATGGTTTAGGTCATCTGGTCAGTCAGATTACAATCAGGGAACTGTATACGAAGTTAAATATCAACTTTGATTTGTTGGAAATGGTAGCAAAGTGGAATATCATTAAGTTTGCTTCAGATAGGTCCCATGAATGCTCACATAGGAACAGAAAGAACACCGCATGCAAGTGTGTCCGGACCCACTGAATCAATACAAGGCTGAAGGTGACAGTTGGCTGGCAGCTTTATTATTCTTAGCATTCCAAAAACGTTTGTGAAAATAGACAGCTAGTAAAGGGAGGAACCTTTTTGTATCAATCTTAGGGAAAATATCCCCAGGAAGACAAATCCTCTCAAATCAGGGAACCTTCCCAGGAGAGAAGTGTCATGATGTTCCAACAGCATGAGCAGTGTCAGTCATAGCTTTTCTGTCATGAGACTGGTCTGACATGGTTTGATCACAGACAGAATACCTGAGAAGCCTAATTTCACTTATCCCACTTTTCCTGGACATACTCAAGCAAAGATGCCAACGAGACATTAAGTTACAGAATTTCTTGTCCTGTTCTGGTATCAGAGAGAGAGAGAAGAATAGCTCAAGGCTTGATGTGACAGCTGCAAAACAGGCAGAAAAAAAGGGCCCAGGAGCAGATCTGACACAACTACCTTGATGAATGCTTGCTTGTGAACAAAGATTTATATGTCTTGTTGTTTATATCAGAAACCTGAAGTGAAATACGGATCACTGTGAAGCTGGTGACAGATCTTCCATAAGAAGAATTTCATCCTGGTTCCTCTCTGTAGACTATTCTGTGATTTGTAGTACGTTAATAGCAAGGGGAAGTTAAAATGCTCCAAATCAGGACAATATTTTACTGAGGTAGGTAATTTTAGAAACATCTCTCATCTGCTAAGGTTTGAGCTTCTCCCGGTAATAACAAGAACTTGATCAAGCATGAACACTCCCAAGCTATCTATAGATTTGTACTACACAACCTTAGAAATGTCATTGGCACACTTCGTAGTATAATCAATACATTCTTTTTAACCTTTGTGCAAAAAGGTTGGAATGCAGACCGAAGTTGAAAAAAAGACTATCCTACAGTATGAAAAATGCAAAACTAGAGAAAAAGCAGAACTGCGAGATTTTGCTCAAAGCACAGTTTGAAACTTACTGTCTTCATTCCCAGGGATTTCATGTTTTACTGTAAGTTTTGGTCCATAATGAACTTCTTGAGAATATAATCTGGATACCCTTTCTTCTCTCTGGTCCGAAATTCCGTCCTTTGGAGAAGTGTCTTGCTGCTCTTTTGTATGTGTGTGCGTGCTCTCCACCACCATTTATAAGATCTGCAAAGATTCTTTTACTATTTTTATTAGTTGTGGTGTATGGGAAGAGCCTGCTGCTCCCTTCCCAGCTCTAGGACCCTTAAGTACAATGGGGAATATTGTCTGTGATGGAAAATATGGCCCTAGAAGTTCTGCCATAGCTACTTGACAGAGGTGAGTACAGGAGGCACTTCAGAGTTGCTGGAGGTTTAGCATAAGTTACTCAGAAAGTAACACCTACCAATTTACTTGCACGGAAACTGCAACAGATACAAAGATCACAATGCATTTGATGGAGCAGTTCTTCTTCTACAAAGTACCATTTTTCAACAAAGCCATCACCATTAACCGTGCATTTTCACCAGCAATGAACAAGAGTCTGCATGTTGCACTCTGGTTGGCCGTCTGGAATGCGGCTTGCCCTTCACATCACTGTCAGCACTGCTGAAACACATTATCCACTGCCTCACAGTACTAATGTCCAATGTTTGGCCTCCATAAATATTCAGCAAGCATTGACGAATGTCAGTGAGTGCCATTTTTTCCTCATGGAAGAATTCATTGACATGCCTTTGCTTCATACATACTTCCATGTTGGATGCCAATATGTCAGACTGCCCCTCTATTGCCATCTACCTCACAGCACCAAAATATAGTGGATTGTTGATGGGAAGGTTCAAATTCTACTACCGTACCTCCAAAATCAACATCTGATGTTATGAGCCAACATAATAAAATAGGAGACATTACTGTCAGAGTAACCCTCTTAGTGAGTTCCCCAAGGTTTTCTCACAGTTGGTAAACAGTAAAAAAAACCAAACCATCACAATCTCCACAACGTGGTGTTTTTTATGAATTTGAGAACAGCTGAAGTGCTTATCAAGTATTTTTATTCTTCTGCTGACTTATTAGAGGGCAGGGATTTCTTGACTGTTGACCCTGTCCCCCATCAAAAAAAAATCTGCTGTGCCAAAGGAAATGTACAAGTGACTGTGATGGGACCTTGTAATGACATTACAGAACTGTGTCTTGAATATTGGCATTGTGTACTTACAGCACGTAGAGAGGGAGCCCAAAATGGAGCCTGATCCTGTCCAGCTGTAAAGACAGGGTCTCATCTCCATTAACACTCCTAAGAATATCTCAGCTCATTTCTTGTGTCACCAGAAACAGATTTCATTGCATCTTGGAAATCTCAATTTGCATTTTCACTCTTTGGAAATGTTTGTTGAAACACTATGTTTTACTATTTATTTATTTATTTATTTATGTTTATTTATTTGCCTATCTGAAGTTCCTTTATCACATATCCAAAAGGGAAACACAAATGTTTGAAAAGAGTGTAACAAGACAAAAATTCTTTTTACCTTTGAATGAAGGGCCAAACATATACTTTGTCATTTGGCCCCAGACAAGTCCTAACTAAAACATTTGGCTACACTCAGAATTTTAATATAATGCAACAGTTGCAACTAAGACTATAACACTACCATCTGCAGATATAAAGGAACTGCAGTGATAAAATATTTCTGTATACGTTAGTCTTCACACTTCAGTTGATTAATATTTCTAATGAAACTTTTGGAGCAATGAGTAGAATATAAAAATGAGTTAACTGGAAGTCTAGAAATATTTTGCTGACTAACATCTGGTGGAAACAAGAGGCAACAAAAGTTGAAGCAATTCTTTTTCCTTTCCTTTCCTT
>VXAB01013502.1:0-34349 GCA_013399175.1 Odontophorus gujanensis
GGAGCGGCACCCCCCGCCCGGGTGGAATGCGCCGCGAGGCGGCCTTAAAGCGGCGCTGCCGGTGGGGCCCACCGCGGGCGCGGTGCTGCCGGCGCCCTCCGAGGTTCGGTAATGGGAGCGGCTCGCCGTGCGTCGGGTTCTTGGTTAAGTGTTTATTTGACGAAGTTGGGTCAAACCGGTTGGGGTCGTTCCGCTGCAGCACGTGGGCTGCTTTCAGTTTGAACCAGCTCTCAGCCTATCTGCGCGCGGTGGGATTTTCATCCTGTTCCCACCAGCGCACTACCCTAACTCTCTAACAACTCTCCCCTAAATCATGTCCCTGAGCACCACATCCAAACTGTTTTTAAACACATCCAGGGATGGTAATTCCCCCACCTCCCTGGAGAGCCTATCCCAGTGCCCTACAACCCTTCCTGTAAAGGTTTTTTTTTTATTTCAGTGCGCGGGTAATGCAACAAGTGGAACTTAAAACTAACACCCAAGGGCACTAGCAACACCATTCTATATTCACTTATGGTTTAAAGCCATCCTGCATAGAGAAGTCATGTGAATTATTTTGGTAAATGGCTGAGCTTTCAGCCCAATCTTTGTCCAAATGCAATAGTTGTAAAAGCCAAGAGTAAATCGGAGAACTGTGCTGTTCACAGGAAAGCAGAGTCACTGATCTTATTTAAGACCATTTAAGCAGCCACCTCTTGCAGCCTACATTAGGCGGATCAGAAGGATCCAAGATAGCCCTTACTGTGCTCCTTTCCCTTCTCCAAGACCTTCACTTGCCTGTCTGACACCACAGTAAGCCCACTTATAGGATGGCCTTGGGATAGGGGCACACGTGGATGGCTGAATTCAGCCTTGAACACCTGGAGAACTTCTTGGAGACGAGGTGCTCCTCAGTGCTCCTTCCCTTGTAGTCCTGTCTCAATCCCTGCAAGGATGGAAGGGCATCAAAGGTGTTGTTAAATATATGTCTGTACGGTATCACATCTCTAGTACATTCACCAAGAGCAGGCTCAGGCTCAGAGTCTTTGCACTGCAAGGTTCTCTGATGTCTGCTGTGCTGCCACAAAATTCCAGCAACACATGCTGTAAAGAGCAGACTTGCACAGCTATGCCAATCCTTCGCAGGCATGAACTGGAGCTGTTTATGCTAACCATGAAACATTCCCTCTAGAGTTATCTTCCATGCCTAACAAACTGCTATCCCAGCAAGCAGCCTGAGTTTTGGGCCTGGTCCTGAGTATCTCACCATGAAGGATGCTGACCTATGTGACCACAGTGAAGCTGTTTAACAAATATCCTTCCTGAGCTTCCAGCGAAATTCCCAAGATTTTTTGCAACACGCAGCTGGATAAGTGCTTTTGCCAGTGGCTCTAGGCTGACATTTTCTTCCCAGCTGATTCCTATCTGTTGTTTATAGTCACAACTGTTGGGCTTTTTTCCATAGTGCGGTCTGCCAATCGGTCTTCTCATGATCACTGTTTTATCAATAACATAACATGTTGTTACTTTGTCATTTGTAGAACCTTTCCTTCGGTCACAGAAGATGAATGTTGGGAGCAACCCTAATTTAACTCATTTTTACAGCTCACCTTTGTAAGTTTCATGTTCTTTAAGCATCGTTCCAGTGCCCTTCCAAACCAAGCATTTTGGGGCCTCACTGCTGGAAATCCGTGATTCCCAAACTGCCGAGGTCAGACCAACCATCCAACGGAGGGCACAGTCCATTGGGGAGGCTGGTCTTTCGGATGACTGATTTTGGATGAGCAGAGCTCATGTTTCTCCTGCTAAATAAATAGCTTGTCATGACTAGCAAGCTGCAGTTAGATTAGTTGTCATGCCAGAAGAGCCAAATCTGGGTGCCCCACTGGACAATGATAAGAGTAGCGTGTAATTTTGGGATCTGGAGAGTCACAGGTCATCCCAATTGCTTGTTCTCACTCTGAATGAGTTCAAGCAGAGGTGTTTCCCCTTTCCATGACATGGAGCACACAGTGAACGATGAGGAACCATGAGGAGTTTGACCCTACAGAGCTGCTTTTGGGGTACTTACCTACATCCATTCTCGCCATCTATCAGTGTGCCCCATCTCTGCTCTCAGTGCTGCCCAGCTTATCATGTTCTCCCCTGTGTTGCCAGACAAGGACCGGCTGAGAGGACAGAGGACACATCCTCTGCACTCAAAAAGTGCTGCCCTAAAGGATTTAATAGTTAAATGAAGCAATTCAGGGAAAATCCATGCAGCCCTCGCAGCCAAAGAGCAAAACAAAAATACTTGGAATGAGCACAGTCTTCTGACCTTACATCTATTAAGCCCCGCAAACCGACAGAGCACATATGAACCACAGATGTAAGAGGTTTGTCACACAGTCATCTTTAGGTAGGTCATCTTTAGGTAGATGTTTGCAAGAACACTATTTTCAACATCAAGATCATCCCTCTACCAAACGTGGACAGTCTTGGCAGGATAACACAGTACCATTACTGAGTTAATATTGCTTTGAATTTCCTGTTTTTTCTTTCTCTCACACTAGACTGCCAGGATTTACAACTCTCCCCTATCTTGTACAATGACTAAGCCTTCCATTGCTACTAGATAAACAAAGAGCAGGCAGAGATAAATCTGCTCAGTTTCTGAAGAGCACCCACAGCTCCTGCTGCAAAAAGCTGGGAGAAATGCCAGCACTCTGGTTTCCCACCCTTCCTTCTCTTGTCTTTGAGTCAAGAGAAGATCCCTCAAAGACCCAGGAGGCTGGGTCTGGTGGGAAAGAGGATATAGCATCTGGAGGCTGGAGAAGAGTTGTGTTTATTCTCCCAAATCTTCAGCTGAAGAGGGCAAGTAACGTTTCTTGGGAGTGCTAGGTCTTACGGTCTTGCAGTCCTTAGAGGAAATGTGCATGCTCATTCTCTGTCTGCAAGATCGTTCTCTGGCAGTTGTCATCCATTGCTATCACAAGGCTGGAAGTCACAGTGTTTTTTTAGGGACAATCCATAAAGCAACCCATGAGAGGACATCACAAGTTGTAAAATGCCTTTTGCTTGCCAGGAACCTCAGCATTCTGTCCACGTTTTCATCTCCACTACTCAGTTCACCATGAAGGTATCAGAAAGATGCGGTCAGTGGATCAGAAAGAGGTAGTGAAAAAGGCAGTTTTAAATCACAGAACACTCCTTAAAATAGCACCTCGTTGGAACTCCCCTGTGCATTTTGCAACCTGGAATGTACTTTTTTGTTGGTCCGCTCTTCGGCTTTGAGTTGTTCTCAAAATACGTTTCACACTCCCTTTCAACCACAGCCTCGTGGCAACCAAGGCTTTGTCACCCGCACTGCTGAACTTCAAAGGTTAAGAAAACAAAACGCTCCGGAACATAAACATCCTTATGTCATGATGCATACCTAACATACCGTTTTCATCAATGCTTCAGTGCAGCTCTCCAAGCTCAAAAATTGTGTCTGACATTTTACACATGGTTGTTCATTTCTGCATTTTCACATATCTTAAACCATGATGTGTCTCTGAATATGCATGTTAGTAGGGAAGCGTGCCTCGTTGAAAGTTGCTGATTTACCAGTCACCACCAGATTTTGATTATCTCTATACATTTTTTTATTAACTCTATATACTTGTTTGTCTTTCTTCTTACAATGAAGCTGGTTGCACAACGGTTGAATTGCATGGAGTGATTTTAACTAGGATGGAATCATTAATGGCCTCAGGATGCATCAGGGGAGATTCAGGTTGGACTTTAGGAGTACATTCTTCTTGAAGAGAGCAGTCAGGTGCTGACACAGGCTGCCCAGGGAGGTGGTGGAGTCACCATCCCTGGAGGCATTCAAGAAATGCTTAGATGTTGTACTGAGGGATGTGGTTTAGTGGGGAATATTGGTGATAGGTGGGTGGTTGGACTGCATGATCTCGGAGATCTTTTCCTACCTTGGTGATTCTATGATTCTATGATCCCTCCATGGGACTCCCAGTTTGTTTAAACAGATATAAATTTAATTCCACGCGTAGTACCTGGAAGCGCAGTAAGCCTCCAGGTAATGACAGAGAGTTCTTCTTAGCTTGCACTAGTTTGGGACAATAATTAAACTTACTTCAGCTTACTTTTCTTGCTCTGCCTGGATCTCAGACTGTCAGTCGCAAAGGACCAAGCTGCAGAATTCCAGGATTTCCACCACAGAGGCTGGAAAGCTTTTGCTAGTATTCATCTCCAATACAGGAGCCCCCAGTTTTAACAAATTCCATCCTTTAGGACAACTATTCAGTCACTGAAAGGTGCATGGCCAAGTTTCAGCATAACAACATCTGGATTTGCAAACAAATAAAAAAGTGTGAGGACTGTTGTGCAGAGAGATGGCAGATAACTTCGTCAGTCCCCTGAAGTGTACAACAGGCACTAACAAAGCATTTTCCTCATACTGATCCCTAGTACTCACTGTCAAATTTCCTTCCAGGACACTGCTGGGACAGCAGATGTTCTCCCAGTGTGCTGTTCTCCTTGCATCGTGCAGTCTGGGTTGGCAATTTATTCAGGTTCCAGCTTACAACTAGGACTTATCTCACTGAAGCAATTGTTCATCCAAACACAAAATGACAAATGACGATTTTGCAAGTTTCTCTTGAATTTCTGCTCCAGGGTAGCTAAAATATAAGCAGGTGAGAAGACCTGGTGGCCCCAGGTGAGGCCGTGAGGATGCTTCCTGCTGCCCTGTGTATGAGGAAGGGCTGGAAAAAAAGCATGTCACACTCGTTGTCAAGTCATTAATTCACTGTTATTTTTTGGTAACTATGTGGGGCGTTTAGGGAAACATCAGTGTGAGTTCCCACTAAGCTAGATGTCATGGGGATGTTTTTTACTGAGGGAGTGGTGAGGTGCTACTGGCACAGGCTACCCAGAGAGCTGTGGATGCTCTGTCCCTGGAGATGTTTAGGCCCAGGTTGGATGGGGCCATGGACAACGTGATCTAGTGGTTGGCAATCCTGTGGCAGGGGGGTTGGAACTTGGTGATCCTGGGGATGGCTTCCAACACAAACCATTCTATGGTTCTATGACAAGCTAACTTAAATACTGGCAGCAATTCAGTGTACACTGGTAGATAGAATTTCTTCTGAGACACGTGGAACAATTTTGCCATGGTTGTAATAAAAAGAAAAAATGATGAAAGGTGCTGATAAAAGCTGGTGTCTCTCAGTCGAATATCTTGAGTGATCGAAACTCAACTTGTGGTGTAGAATGTAGCAACTCTGAGAAAGGGAATGAGATGACAGATGATCTATTTCAAAGAAAGTGTGATGCTAACTATTATTGTGATGTTTGGTACTGGACAAGAAGGTTCCCAGTCCTCACAGGGACAGGGAGCCAGTATTCTGTCTGCTGCCCATAGTGTTATGACGACCCTTTCAAGCACATCATCATTTCTGTAGCCGTACATCACTTTTCACATTTTGCACATTTTTCACATTCCCTGAAGCTTGAGTATGTTAAAACGTGCAGTAAATAACTGGCTGGAAGAATGATTACCAGGAGTGTGCTTGTCAGGTATGTGCAGTCCCAGAGCAGCCAGGAGGCAGACTTCAATTCTGAAGGTTTAATTACATCTTCAGTGAGAAGTAACATCTCTGGTCATCTTGTGTGTCCATGATGGTATCCATGATGATGTCTACTTTGATGATCCTCGATAATTCATGGTAAAATACATATGTATGTTACCTAGCTCACATATTTAATATAGCAGAATATCACCAAGGGCATCTCTCTGTGAAGGAAGCTATCTTTCCGAGGGATGAGTGTTACTAAGCAAAGTATGCTGTGATTAAAGACTATGTTTTTTTTACTTACATAGAAAACTAAGATTCTCTTTTAAGACTTATGTTAACATCTTCAGCTTAAGTTGGCAGCCTTCTCTTGGATAAGTTAACTAGGGTTCTCATTAGCCCTAGTTTTGGCTGCAGATATTTTGTGACCACTTTGAGACCTCTCCAAATTTTTAATGCTAGGAACATTCTGGACATGGGAATTGGGCATATTTTAGAAGTCATCCTTCCACTATTGTATGCAGAAGTCAGTCTTTATACATGTATGTCTTGTCAGCCAATGTGTGTTCAAATCCTACTTATTTACAGGGATTATGAAGTCCTCCCTGGGGACAGCTTTCTACATAACCTGCTGTGCAGTGCTGGTTTTTTGACCAAAATCACTTACTGGGAAGATGTTGAGGAAAATCAATAAATAAATATTGTTTTTTAGAATACCAACAACTGTATCCATATTTAAGTGGACTGTAACTCCTCTTCCTTTCATCTGTTTTGTAGAGCGCCCATTCAGAGTTTTATAGAGAATGAACCTGAAAAGATTTGATCCAAAAACTGAAGGCTTGTGGAAGTTGGAAGCAACTCAGGATAAGGTATATAGTGTGGGAAAGCTAGACAAGTTGCTTGCATTGTTTAGACAGCTTTGATAAGTCACTTGCAATGAGTGAAGTCATCCTCTCATAAAATGTAAATTCATGCACTATCACTTGGGATAGCTTACATGCACTTCTGTCGCTTATTTGTAGATGTTGGTTACTATAGCTACCTGGTGCAGCCACTATTTTTAACATACATTGCTCATAGACTCAAAAATGTTCTGCCTGGAAAGAATTGCAGGATGTGAAGATGCTATTTTCACAAATACTGTTTTTCTACTTCAATATGATATGGAATGTTTAGGAAGTGTGAGAACCTTTGTGAACTGAATCGCAAGATCACACAACGTCCAACTCTGCAGTTCTTTGTGTGAGCTCTGATGAGCTGTACCCATGGCAGAACTATTGGGAAGCTTGCTTTGTTTTGGTAATCACACACAAAAAACTTCAATCTGAAGTACAGTGGAACTGAAAATGTATCTTGAGCAAATCCACATGGCGTTGCCAGGAAGCTTCTCTTCCCTATGAGCAGGTGTAACAACTACATTCTTTAAAACTTCTGTTAGCAAATACAATCTGGAAGGCTACAAGGTAAAACTATTTTTCTAAGTTTCAGGAATAGTTCTGGACTTTGGTGTGAGTCAGGGAAGAGAGTAATCTTAAGCTCAAGCTCTTCAGGCTTTGAAAGCATGAAAATACTTTCACGTTTATCTTCCACTTCATTTCTCATGCCTTGCTCTTGGAATAAAGATTAGGAAATGGCAGCCTGTAATTTGTAAGAATACTTCTCTCATAATGACTTGACTGTTTTTCTCACCTTACGTACCGTAAGTTACTTCACAAATTGCAAAGCCTCTTAACAGCAGAGTTGGTGATGCCACCTGGGCATGCAGAGTGACGAAGACGGTGAGCACAACTCCCAGCAGAGAACAATCAGTTGTGCACTGAGTTTCATTTCTAAGTCTTTCTTGCTAAGAGCATTAAAGTATATTATGTGTAAATAGCTTTCAGAATGCTGAAATATGATGTTAATGCCAAGAGTGAGCTTGCAGGATCTGCTTCCAAGCAAACACAAAAGCAATAACTTTTTGCTTTCAGCCCAACATGAGAATTTCTCTTCCAGCTCTACTGGTACATCTAGTGTTTCTGAGACAGTTGTTGCTGGTTAAGGCACTCCTCATTTCAAGAGCTAGAAACAAAGTGGTATGAAAGCTCCAGTTCTGCTCTGACTCTTCCACTGACTGATGCTGACTTGTAGCAGTTATTAGTATTTGCAAAGGGACATCTCTCCGCAAGACACATCCTCATTTATACTAAAACCAGAGCAGTGTATGTTGTTCCTTCCATGTCTCCCTAACATTCATGTCCTCCTATGGGTGCCAGCAGCTCTGTGATCTATTGGCCTTCCCTTCATGGGAAGGATCTGTGCAGGATGCAGATAATGACACTGATAGTGCACAGCTGTCTGGTTTTGGCCTCTGCTTTTTAGGCGGTGAAGCCTACCCCACTGGCTGTTCCATCTCCCTTGCCCATTTTCTATCAGCATGGTAGAGCCATCCAGCTCCTGTTAGCACAGGTCAGTGAATAAAAACACACCTATTGTGCTCGAGTGTGCCACCCATGCAAGAACACTGCCTTCTGCAGATGAAGTGCAGTATTATTTTTCCCTTTTACTCTTTCTGTTCCTTCGTGGTGGACTGTTGCTTTGCCCAATGATGAGCTAAGCCAAGCTCCAGCCCAAAACTATTGCAGAGCTTCTGGCCATTGATGCAAGCAGCCTGCCAGTGCCGCTAGCCAAACTAAATGTCTGCATCAGCCCTTGGGGAGGAGGTTGAGCCATTTTATGGCAGCTGTAAAAGGTCATACAATAAACACTGGTGCTACTGCTCATCTGCTGTCCCAACTGACCCAAATAGTTTGGGGGGAAGGGTGTGTGTGTCAGTGAATTGTTTGAAGCTCTCTTCTGGCTCCTCAAGATTCAAGTTACAAACTGGAGAATTAGGAAGACGGAGTTGATTTCTTTGGGTTGATTTCTAGCTGTAGTGAGACTGGCTGTTCAAATGGGACTTGAAAAAGACTCGAAAATCTGTGTCCAAAAAGAAAGCTTTTGCCCTTCATACACAAATTCATGTAGGGTGGGTTTTTTGTGTGTGTTTGTTGATAAGGACAGCAGCATTACATGAGTAATATCTTATTCCTACAGCTCTCGAGACCAGCATCCTGCTACCATCACTTTAGAGGTAAGAATTAAAGACAAAATTGTTCAGTGAGTAGAAAAGAAGAAATTAAAGAATTGCTTTGTTTGAGAAGTCTGGAGCTTGTTTTACAGGTTATTTAGAAGTTGTTAACTACTTTGAAACTGCCACTTTCATTGCATATCCACCAGCTAACATGCAGATGCCTTACACATAGCATACAGAATGTAAAGTATGTACGTTTCATGTGTGAAAGTGGATTAAACCTTCTGTGAAGCACACGGGACATCTGGCAGTGTCAGGGGAATAATTTTTTTTTTTTTTCTCATGAAAATAAGCACACAAATCTCTTCATTATGACTTGAGTGATTCTGTACCAGAAAAACTTACAACTAGAATCCTGTTTTATAACAGGGATAGCGGACAAGCCTATTGGGCAACGTGTCCTGTTTGGTATATGGTACAGAACAGTAAGTACACACACACACACAAAATCTTCTGGGGAAGATTTAGATTAGATTTGAGGAGAAACTTTTTCTCTGAAAGAGTGGTCAGGCACTGGAATGGCCTGCCTAGGGAGGTGGTTGAGGCACCATCCCTAGCGCTGTTCAAGAAGTGTTTAGATGAGGTGCTAAGGGATTTGATTTAGTAGTTTAGTGGGTAGGGATGGTGATAGGAGGATGGTTGGACTAGATGATCTTGTAGGTCCTTTCCAACCTAATGCATCTATTAATCTACACATATATATAATATTATGTGTATTTATATACATATAAATAATATTATATGTATTTACATACATATATATAATATGCATTATGTATATTTGCTTTTAACAAGATTAATAGGTAACATATGTTTTAAATCTAACTCTTATAAATAGCTGTCCTGAGACTTTGGAGCTCTGATCAGAACTTAGTAACGATGGACTCTTTCTTCCACCCTAGTTCTTTACATTCGTTTCCAGAAAATTTTCCTATTGAAGTCCTCTCCACATCAAACTATGCCCTTCCACCCACTACAGATGTACAAGCAAAGCTCATACTTTGGACACAGACAGATTTCTGACTCACTCAAAGACCATAAAAAAATCAAAGCTGATAATTTTGCAGTGGAAAGTATGACACCATCAGGATGTTCTCGTGGAAGTTTTCTGCTCTGCAGGTCATGTTTGTACAGTTCCCACACCACAGGCTTTGGAGGGTCTTAAATCTTCTAATTCTTTCTTGCCACCAAATCCCAGAATTGATCAGGCTGGTAAAGTGATGGGATGAAAGGTAGAGGGTCACTATAAATTACGCACAGAAAACGTCTTCAGGAACCGGTGATAGGCAGATGGTTGGACTGGATGATCTTATAGGTCTTATCCAATCTTGGTGATTCTGTGATGATTTCTTTGTTCACTGAATGGAGCAGAGCTTCTACATAAAAGTGCATATCATTAAAACTCAATACAAATACAGTAGAGACACCTCTCCATGTATCTGTAGTAACTTTGGAGGATGTAGATGAGCTGCAGGTCCGCTGTTGGAGTGACAATACTTTACAGCAGTGGAACAGTGTGTAGCAGCATCCTGTTGGAAAGGTAGAAACACAGTTATCACATCTATGTTTTTACCATTATCTGTATTAGTTTTTCAAACAAATGTTATAAAAGCAGCTACAGCATAGTTTATAAGTCAGCGCTTGTTTCCAAAGAGAATCTTGGGCTTGGGTTGAGTTGTTGAGTCAGAGCCCAGAATCTTAATGTTTAACTTCAGTTAAAATTTATGTTGAGTATTAGAACATGGCAAGCAGTCAGTCTGAACAACTGAAGTTAAAAGGAATAACCAACTAAAATGGTATTGCTCTGGAAATATCGATACTAACAGCATGAAAATGGGCAACTGGTTGAAAGAGGAATTACATTTTAAGATGCTTTACAATAAGCAACATTATTAAAAAAAAAAAAAAAAAGAAAATATTAAGTTACCTTTTCCTCTTCTGTGGAAGCCTCCTTAAACTCCTAAGTACCACTGTGCAACTTTTTACATAGGCAGTACTGGGCTTTCAGCTTTTTGTTTTCCATTCATAGCTGGGAATTTGGGGCAATAACTGCACTCACAGCATTGGCTGGCACAGAGCTACGTGACCAAACACTTAGTTATTCTTTAAGATCCCCAGGGCTGAGAATTTCCTTCTTCTTGCAATGTGTTTCTTTCCATTTCTTTCATTGGAAACAGTGTTGACACAGTTGGGACAACTCTTACTCCCCCTCCACTGCTGCCAAAACAGAACAAAACAAAAATACAAAGTTGTCTACACTGAGTAACCAATTCCTTTAGGAGAAGGGAATAAGAACAGTGGGGTAATTACAGAGCAGCCACTGACTATGGGTCAGGAGCCCAGTTGTACAGAAAACCAGTAGCTAGGGAAAAAATTGCAATTCTTCATGTAGTTTCCAGCACAGACTTAATGAATGTTTTTCGTTGTCATCATTCTTCAAGTAGAAGTGTAGGTGGAAAACTTGGAATTCCTCTTCCAAAATGCAGTCCTGGTATCTAAAAAGTTGAGTTGCCTTTACTAAGAGCTAAGGAAAAGGATGGTGCAGGCACTTTTTAAATTGTACTGAAATTTGAACATTTACTTTTGCTTTTTTTTATTTCCCCCCCCAATATGCTCAGATCTATGAAGGGGTAATCATCCTTTTCTGTGCAGATAAGAGATATTCATACGGGTGCTCCACCTCAGCAACGTGGTCACTTGAGTATAGCTTTAGAAATCTGGTACTGTGGAGGCCACAAGGTCATCTTCCTTGGAGAACACATGGCTGCAATCTTACCCCTTAGTGAAGGCCTTATGATCAGACTGCAGCACTGCAGTCTGCTACAGTTTACATCTGTCTTGTAGCTCCAACACAGTCCTCACCAATGGTCATTAGTCAGTGCTAGGAATGAAAAAGTTTACCAGAGTTTTTAATTGGATTAAAAACTTCCAGTGTGAAAATAAACAGCAGAGTAGAATTCATCAGTTACTACACCAAGGAAAAAAATGCTGTGCAATTGGAATGTGGTATAACAGGAATTTGGTGAAAAAATCAGTTTAACCGAACATATCTTAATTCAGCATAAAATCAGTCAATAATGGCACCTGCACAGTAGGTAGGCCCTCTTCCCTAATGACTCTTTGTGTTACGTGGTCTCATATCTGGCAAAATGTGGTTCATCAGAGTGCTCATCAGAGATTTTTGATGAAATTTTACTCTCCCCATGCTTCATCCTTGACTGTTGTTGTTCACAAGTGGACGTACTGCTAAAATGGTGACACAAGGAGTGGTTGTGAAATGAGGGATGTTTCTCTCTTACTCACACCTGGTAAAAAGACACGACCACATTTTGGACTGCAACTCTATACATTCCTCTTGAAAATTTGTACATTGTGTATTTATGTCAACTGAAAATGAAGTTGCAATAAACCAAAAAATTGATTTTTTTTTTTTGCAGTTTTGAAACCTAATCTCAAATTCCCTTATCACAATGGAAAGCACAGTTGTGAATCTTTTGCTGTTCACAGGATTGCATTTAGCCAGAGTATCAAAATCCAGAAACACATACACCATCACTTGAGTTAGCTCTGCACAGTTCTGCTCTTAAACACGCTCACCTCGCATTTGTCTCCTGCCTCTTGTTTAAATGCCGACTTCTTCTGAAGACCAGGAACAGCTAGAGAGAAAATCAGAAAGCTTTAACAGATACTAGATCATATTTAAGACCTGTCCACGTTTCACATCACACGATACAAAAGATCTACGTTCCAAATTAATCGAAGACTTACATTCAGAGATGAATGCTAAAACATGCAATGACATCAAAGACGTTTACAATTCACAGCAACACATCTAAGCTCCTCGTGACATTTGGCTGTTAACAGTTTTGACTACCAGTACTTCAACTCCACATAGTTTTTAAGTCTTAATAAGAAATACAAAAAAAAGAAGTTGGACTTGCTTTAGACGTTTCTCAAACACTGGTGTACCCCCCACATCCCTGTAAATCCAGTGAGAGAATTCCAATGAAAAAATCTCTCTCTTTCACATGTTTTTGGAATAATGGAGTGTGACTATTTTGGAACAAGAATGTAAACGAACACTGCCTCAGATTAAGGGCATAGTTCACAATTCTGAGTTCACTTCAGGTTCGGTAGGCACAAGCAGCACCACACCAGTCTTGAAAAAGGTATCCCATGTCCCCGCATTATCTGAATCAGCAGAAGAGCTTGTCAGCTGCTGTGCTGTGAAGTGCAACGCAGCATGCACTGGGACAGTGGGTGGCTGCAAAGCAACGAAGTGCTGCCTGGCATAGACAGGAAACCACTGCAGCAAGGCCTATTTGCACAGCTTATTAGAGAACAAAGAAAGATCCCCACTGAGTCCAAGCTCTGTAATTTGAAATTTGTTTGGCAGAGAATGGTTTTAGACGACAACGAGATTTCTTCAGAATGCCTTACACCTCCCACAACCAAAACTGACAAGAGATGGCTTCAAAATCTAACAATTTAAACATACAGGCTTAAAACTTGAAAACCAAATTCGGTATTAAGGGGAAA
Organism: Odontophorus gujanensis; assembly: GCA_013399175.1. NCBI lineage: Eukaryota > Metazoa > Chordata > Aves > Galliformes > Odontophoridae > Odontophorus > Odontophorus gujanensis. The sequence goes on from VXAB01013502.1 coordinate 13,189, forward strand.
AATCAAACAACTTGCAGTAAATCCCTTAGGAGCATGATCTTTTACAGAGCTGTGTTTGTGCTAGGGAACTGAAATGGCCAACAGATTGGTAACAGCAAGAAAGGAATTTGGGAAAGAAACAAAGTTCTTCTGTCAAAATGGAACGACTTAGAATCATAAAATCATAGAATGGTTTGTGTTGGAAGGGACCTTTAAGGCCATGTAGTTCCCCCCCCCCCCCCATAGGCAGGGATGCCTCCCACCAGACCAGGCTGCTCACAGCCCATCCAGCCTGGCCTTGAACCCCTCCAGGGAGGGGCCAGCTGTCCTTGGTTTCGTTTCTAAAGTAGTAACAGCACACAGGTGTGTTCATTTTCCTTTGCCTCACAAGATGCATAAACAAGGGGCAACAGAGGGGTGGGTGCCAGCACAGCCAAACGTTTTATTTTCAGAGACAGTGACAAAGAGGTCTGCCCAAAATAAATCTAGATTATCTTTTCTTTTATAGTCATTGTGTTTTGGAACAGACGATGACAGCTTTTATTACTGAGAGCCATTTGTCCTTCCTGTGGAAACAGGCAGTGATTTGTCTGCAACAGACTCTGAATACAACAGCACCACATACGCTCAGACAAAAGCCTGAAGCTCCTTTCCACACTGGAAAAAGTGTCTCCTGCTGATTTTAGCTGTGGGCTTCTGCAGCCCCCATGAGCTGGGAGCTGTCAGCTCGAAGATGCTGTCTGGGGATTTGGTGTCCCTGGGGGCAGAAGTGCTGAGTGTCCCCCACCCCGGAGCATCAAGCTCACCTTCTGTGGGCAGCCATGAGGTTGATGCCTGCTGCTGGTGGCCTGGAGATCTGATGGATCAAACGATCCCCTGGTCTTTAGTTGCTTCCACAGTGAGCACCTCCATCGCAGCACTCACAGTAGTAATGTAGGAAGTCATGCTGTGGGGCACTCTCAGCTTGACCCTAGAGCAGAATGAATCACATTGGATGTATCACAGCTTCTAGGAGTTGACCTGATAGGAGAGACGCTCTGGGAAGAGGTCTTCTATTGTGTGTTGCACGTTCTGATCCAGTACTCAACACTCTCATCTTTGTGATTTATTAAGGAAGGGACTTACGAAATGAAATACAGGAGGAAAATTTGCCAGCTCCCTACAATATGGTATTGTTAAAACATCAGCTCTCCTTCTGTTTGAATTTGCAGATTTAGCGTACTTAGGTAACACTAACACTTAATCCCTCATGTCAAAACAGCAAGATTCAAAACAGTTTAAATGAAAATCATGCAGCTCCTCAAAATTTCAGAAACTACAGGCTGCCCCCAAACTCAGTGACCTGCATTTTACAGACTAGGAAATCAAAATTGATTTAAAAAGAGCATTCAGGTGGTATTTAGTCATGGCTCTAAAATGCATGCTGTGTGGCAAAACAAAAACTGAAACAAGAAAGCACACACCAAAATCAATGCATTTTTTCCACTTCTGCAACTAAGCAGCTGCATTTTGCAAGAGTTTTATCAGCATAGAAAGGACCAAGGCATCGCTGAATTATCTTCCTGCCTTTGGCACTGCAGGGGCAGTGATGAAAAGAGCATCTCACACATGCACAGTTGAATGTTGCCACAAGTCCGTGCAAACATAACCACTTTGTCATTCTACAGAAACAAGACCTTAAGCCTGTACTTGACACAAGTCATCCGATGCAGCCAGGGAGAGCAGCACTGGCTGCGTGGGCTGCTGCCATTCATTTTAAGGACGTGAAGAGTAGTAGTTAGGTTTGCAGCCTCCCTCCTCCTTTCACACAGAAGCGTGATGGGCACAATCTATTCTTTTTGTCTTCTTCTTGAAGATTTGATCCCACGCTAGAAGCTGCTAGGCATGCTCACAAAGAGAGAAGCTTCCAGAATGGAAATCACAGCAGAAGAATGGCCGTAACAAACAGCAGTGAACTCACAGGCCTGAGACTGCCAAATATAGTTGAAAACAAGACAATCAAACCTCAAAGGGAAGCTCTCTGTATGCAGTGGGAAGGGAGAGAGCTGCATATAAATCATTCCTTCATCCCAGTCTGACTTAGTCACTCTTAAATCACCATTCTAATAATTTCTAGATTCCATATGTATTTTGATTTAACAAAGCAGAGTATTTTGAGTTCAAAAGTCTTGTGGTCTGTTTAGAGGGGCTCACTCAACACAGATGGCCTAAATAAACTGAAGTTCTGGCAAACCTGGATGGAGAAGAGGTGAAACCATGCCACAGTTCTGAACTACGCCTGTGGAAGTCCCAGGCATCAAACCAAGCTCCCAGTGTGGACAAGGGGACAAAGAAGAAACCCCTATAATATCACCTTTGTTATAAGATCTCCTTGCAGGAAAAATCTTGCCCATGTGCTACCTCATTTACTCCTCAAGATAAGAGTGAGCAGGAACAGTTGCATTCTCTGGTGCCAAATTAGTACGGGAATGAAGTGTCTCAAGGAAGACTCTAATTCAGATCTGTCTCTACAACTCGGCTGTTCTCACAAAGCTCACAGTAACTTTCTACACATCAACATCTCTACTTCTGTGAGCATGGCTGACTGAAAGTTACTGTAAATGCTGAGTGATAGTGTGATCACAGAAGGTTAGCTTTCCATGGAAGAGAAGAAAAAACTTCACAAGCTAAACTTTAAAATAGATATACCAGATAATGTTTATTATGGGTTCTTAACTAAAAAAGGCTCTCGTGAAACTTGACAACATGTGATAAAGAACAAGTTCATAGTCTTTACCTTTTGTCCAAAGATGAAGAAAGGTGACACATACTCCCTGCCCTGTCTGCTGACAGGTGGTGTGTGGTTGAGCACATTATGCCCTCAGCAGTACACTTCCCTTTTCTCCTTGTAGTAACAGACATTGGGATAGACCCCAAAAGTATGCAAGGATATTACAACATCCAGATCTGCTCCTGTGCTGTTAAATGGTTGAGTCATCAGACGTTCTGTTGACAGAGAACAGAAGACTGGCTAGCATCCACAGGTCATGTAGGACAGCACAGCAGTTGTTCAGCATCCTGGATCAATGCATTTTCTGATCCCATCAGCTGGCAGATGGGCATCTGTTCTTAAACGACCTCTGCACTCAGAGCATTTCAGCTCGACATTCAGTTTCCAATTATTTCCTGGGTAGCAAAAAGCTGAAAACTACTACTACAAAAAGGTCTTTTTCTCTCCCAAGCTCTTAAAAAACAAGAAGTGAGAGGTTTGCCCAGAATGTGCTGTACCACAGTGTGTTTCCTGTCATTTGTTTTGGAGACAGATCGTTTGTAGGGAGGTCAGAATGTTTTCATTAGTTCATCTGTTATGAACTTCCCCAGATTCTCTGGTGGCTTGTTTTCAGGTCATCTTGCCCAAGAAAAAAAAGTTAAGGATAAATGCAATAATGATTCTAGCAGTGAAGGGAGGAAAAAAAAAAAAGAAATCAATGGAATTTTTTTTAGAGACAAGCATCTAAGTCAGTCAGCCATGTCATTAACTAAGCAGGCTCCTCAGAGAGCTGCAGCAAATTCAGAACCTCGTCATCTTTAAGAAACAGTTTTAAAAGGGCACTATTAGAAAATTGAGTAATTGAATAAAACATTACTGCACATCCCTGCTGTGACACAAATGCAGGAAATCATAAGACACATAGCACAGTGTTCAGATCACACAGATTCCCTAAGGCTAATACCAAGGAGCTGGGCAGCACAGCACTTACAGAGGACACTGTGGGGACACAACAAGTGAAGAACAGACAAACTCAGGGAGGTTACTCTCTAAGGAGAATTAACATATTTTCAATCCTTCTGGCCTAGCCTCAGCCTCCAAAATCTCCCTGTATTGCATCTCAGCCATCACAGCTTGTCTGTTCTTCTGTCTGGCAGACAACTATGAGAATGAGACAGTGCTGTATTTTCACCTGACCATTTCTGTAAAAGCAGAACAGCTTTAGTGCATGCTTCCATGTCTATGTGTTCATCACAGATTACCCCATTTATTTCTCATCCCTGCATGAAAAACACACTCATTAAATCACTATGTCCAAACAGAATCTCACTTTCTGAGAAGACAGAATGAACAAATACCTTTCTGAGAAGACAGGTACCTTTCACCTGCCCCTTTTCTTCCCAAGCCATGCTAAATCTTCAGTGTTCACAAAATCTTTCTCTGCTTCTTCACATGTTGCATCCCTTGCCTTGTTGCACTCTTTGTCTATCTTCTCTCCCCAAGCATTTCTAGGTTTTTCCATCACCTTCTTCTGGTTAAAATGACCCTACTGCCATCCCAGTCAGAAACAATGGTTCTTTACTTCTGTTGAAATAAAATGTGTGAATTCATTGTTTTTCTTGTCTATGTCTCAAAACTCCTACATCTCTCTATCTCTACCTTACCACTGTACTTAGTATTTGCAGTCCCACTCTTCCTTCATAAATATTCAGCCTCAACAGGTCCATTTCAGTCACTCTGCTCACCCTCTCAGTTCACAACTACTTTGTTCCCTATACAAAAAGTTATTTATTTTCTGATCTCATCTATATTCAGTTTTTACTCCCAGTTGTTGCATTTATTGCTCATCCGAATGTATCATTTTCTCTTTTGTATATTGCACTTCTAGAGGCTCAAGAGCTCAGAGAAACAAGACCATCTTGCCAAGAAGCGATTCAATGGGAAGTCTGGCTAGGGTTCTTCCAAGAGATGTCAACTCGTCGTTGGAATCCAGAGCATCGAGCTCTGCAAGATCTCTTCCCATTAAAGACAGTTTACATTGAAGACCTTTACACAAGAAATCCAACATTTTAATGTCTGAGTTCATATAGAAACTCATCTATGAGAAAGCGGAATGTCTGCAATAATGCCAATCTGATTTTCAGAACTGTTCCGAGGTCAACTAAAAATCAACTAAATTATACTTCTGGGTACGTTATTACCTCTTCCACAATTAAGCTAGTTACTGTTTAACTCGCTTATGTATTTTTCCTCTTCTATTTAGTTTGCTTCTGCACAAACACAACTAATTACGGTTATTTTAGGTCTCTAAATTTGATCAAACTCATCTAACCCAATTTCTCACGAAATCAAAGCAGCCCTATCACAGCCAACTGTAGCTTTCACTGCAGTTGCTAAACTACAAAACCCTCTGCTCATCAAAAAAGAGAACAGCACAAGCTTTCTTCCATGAGGTTATACTCTACATGTGTCTTCAAAGCCCAACAAGTATCTGTGGCTATTTCCTTTTGCAGATGCAAGAGACTCATGGCTCTCCTTAACTCTCCAGCCACTTGGTCATCGTCACTATGCTCTGCTTCATAAGTTTGTGCTCCCTTGTGCTCTCCTTCCCTCTCTCTCGAGTCCGCATTCCAAAGAAAACCAATACAAATGTGATCTTCAAAAACTCTTAAGAAACAAACAAAAAATGCTAATGAATTGTCTGCATACTCTACAGACTGAAGCATCACACACTTTGGGAAACTTCAGTGCAATCAGAGCATTTACATCTATTGCCTCAGCAGTAAAACAGATAAAGGACTCCTCAGCCATTATCAAATACATTTTTAGCATCTATTGATCTAAAAATCCTAAAGAAAAGCATTTCTTATAAGAAAAGTAAAAGAAAACTAACAAATTTTAAACCACAAAGTCATTAAACTTGAACATCCTAGCTACTTCTTAATTCTGGTCTCCCCTCTATACAGAAGCAATGTAATCTCTTTACATATTTTTTTTCCATAAAAGCCATCAAACAGATACTTCACTTCTTAAAATTGTAAAGAAATGCTTATTAAGTGACACTTACAAAAAAAAAAATGCTGAGGTCTGTGATCATTGCTTTAAACCCCAAGTATAAATTTCATGTTTCTCTCTGCCCCATCTCACTCATATTCCCCAGCTGGTTCCTTGGAGAACCTGAGGAGAGTGCTTAACTCCCACCTCCATTTCTCCCATTTTAGGAGGATAGCAGTGCGTGCATATTCAGAAAACAGAGATTTAATTACTCTATAAAATGTTGAAATCTCAAGTTAACAAACTGTGGAAAGCAGTAATTATACAAAAAATGACTAAACCCTCTTTTTATTGGCTTTATAGTGGGTCTGTAAATGCCTTAGGCACTAGACCGAGTCCACGTAAGCTGGAAAACAGGAAGCTGGAAGCTATCGTAGGTTATTGGTAAAATAACAAAACAAGCCTAAAGTCTGAAGGCTCAAGTTTCTTAAAGGAAAGACACTCCACCTGGGAATTCAAATATTTCTTCAGCTGCAAGAAGACACTGCCACCCACACAATGCCTCCAAGAAACACCCTGCTGTTTTGGACAGCATGCTACTACGGAAACGATCTTGCAAGAGAGACCTTAAAGCAGTTTGTAAGCGATCACTATACATGGAAATCACTCCGACTCACCTTCATTAGCACACAAACTTGTGAGTGAACGGTGGTACCAACTGGGGAGTGCTCAGTTTCCACTGCAGCACCCGAAGGCGCTATCATGTTAATTAAAAAACAACCAATTTCTTCTGGCTGCAGTAATTCAGTGCTTGAGGGTAGTCCACGTAATGACATCCAAAACATTGCAGATGTCACATGAGTTTAAGTCTGAAAAGGGAACAATAAAGCCTACATTTTTGGAATGTGCACTTTGATCACCAACATGGGTTATTCCATCAGCACCAACTATTGCCTCTCCAAGCAAACACTGCTTCCTCACTGCTCCATCGTCTCCCGCTGCACTCCTGTAACCTTCAGTTCTTCTCTGTTCTCATCTCAGGGGCCTGCTAGAAAGACAGAGTTCTGAAGTCTGCATCTCTGGCATGGTATTATTACTGAACATTTAGCTTGCTGAAGTAATCATTCCATGGGAGGGAAATTTTTGACCAACTGATGCTTTCAGAGGTTACAGAAGTTGAGCACCCAAACACAGCTATGCTTTATCTACTCCCTAAGAAAGGGGCATGCAAAGTTTTATGAGGGGGACCAGTGAGTGTAACAGCTGTGTAGACTTCTTACCATGGCCCCGGTGGCTGAGAAACAGTTTGGCCAACAGAGGAATGAGAAGTCTCAGCAGCAGGGATGGTACTAGAGCAGCAGTTCAGCAGTGTTCCTGACAACAGGATGGAGATGGAAGGAGAAGTAATGTCTGTCTCGCCGGGATTTTACCACCTTTGTGACAAAATTGCCTGTTGTGTGAAAAATCCAGCTGTCTGCAACATCTAAGGGAATCTTTGAGAGCCTTATTCTCATTCCAAAGCTCTTTTCTGCCATGCCTCAGTTCTCAAAAGCAGTATTACATTCTCTTCTGAGAGATTCTTTAGTTTCACAGGGAAGTTCTTAATAATAAGATCATGAACTATTTCTCGACTTCCTACTACGAGTAAAAGCATTTAAACACATACATGCTTTTAAAGCAAAAGGACCGAGATAGTCAAGAATTCATGCACTTCCTGTCCGTGTTTCCTGACTTCATTTTCCCAGTCGGATCAGAAGTAGGATGCAACACTTCTCGAAGAGCTCTCCACGGTTATTTTAATTCTGAAGGGCACAGCCTCACTTTTCAAAGTGAGTTCTGCCCCACAAATGGAAACAAAATCCAGCTCGCACACATCCCGCAGATCTGTCCCGACTGAGCTGGGGTCCTCAAATTCAGCCCTGTGTCTGTGGGGCTGTGGGAACACAAGGCAGTTCTGTGCGGCCACAAAACCTTTTTTGCATTCCAAAGGACAGGATTTACAAAACAAAAAGCTATTTCACGGGCTCGCTTGCAGAAGTCTATAACATAGACCACATAATTGGTGGTGATGCTGGTCTCAGCAATGCTGGTAGACGAGATATCTTACAAAAACAGGAAAAGCATACTGAAAAATCTAAGGATAGACTGCAAGATAAACTACATAACCTCGATCAAAACCAAAATAAATGAGAAACCGACAATACACGCTAGAAAAGCACAACAGCACAAAGTACGGTGTGGTCCCCGCAGAAAAGGTCCTTATACTTCTGTTACTCTGGGGGGGGGGGAACCACCCAAATCTTTATGCATATGTGACATCCACATCCACGTAAATCAGAGTTTTCACAGCCTTACCTACCCCAGCCTCTTTAATATATGTGGGGGAGGAAGTGCATCCTCTGTAGAACTTGAACCAGTTCTGGCCAGAAAAGAGAACGACGGGGATGATCATCACACTTGTATTGAGTAAATCTTACTGCTCAGCTAGTTAAAAGAGATCGTGCATCCTTATGTAATAGCAAGCCCTAATAATAACCCCCATGAGCTGCAAATAGAAATGCAGATCTGTTGTGGGTATGAGATAGATTGCATATTAACTATTGATTTTCAAAACAAGTGTTAAATTTAAGTTGAAAATAAGCACCAGAGAAAGTTATCAAACATTATCACTTACCATTGTACATATCTGCACATGCAGACACACACATAGATGCACATACATGTTCTGGTAGGTTTAATTGTATAAATTGTGCCCAGAAAATACTTCATACCTATTAAAGAAAACACTGCAGTCCGTTCTCAGAGAGTAGGAGTGCACTGCAAAGCCTTGCTGAAGAACATGAAGCGCTGTGGGCAGGGATCGTGCCAAAACGCAGCAGCAAACTTTGCTCATCTTCACTTTCCCGTTTCAAATCCTCAGACAAGGACAGGAGCGAGCTTGTGCGTCCTCTACTGCTGCTCCACGTCATTACAGTTAGCAACACCGAACTCCATCAACAGCACTGACGCCCCTGAGCAGCAGCTCTGCTGTTGAACCCAGCACAGCCTGGCTGCAGGCTCCCCACTAGCACATACAGGAGCCCTGGACCAGGATCAGCCCAGCAGCACGCAGACCAGATGCTAACCCAGCAGAACGTAATGCACTGCAGCACGAGTGCAGCAGATGACCATAGCCCTTTACAACCCATTTTCACAGCATCAGCTTTTTTGACAGGTTGCTTCACTCTTATAACTTCTCACTCACCCCCTGGGCACGCAGCTGCCTGTAGTGGAATATCCCAGGTCCCCAGACAAAACCCCAACAGGACCACCCTCCCACCCAACACATTGAGGTTAGGCCTACAGAAGAGCATCAGCAGCCTACCCACAGTGTGCAGAATGAGGCTGGGCAGTGGTCAGCACACCTCAGGAGAGCACCCACACCACAGCAGGGCTGTGTTGGATGTGCCAGGCATTCGGGCTGCAAGGAAGTGACTGCAGAGATTGCTGCTCATTGAAGAGTCAACAGATATCAGAAAAGAGTTGGCTTTGTTTTTTTTGTTTTTAATTCTACTGGAAGTAAAGATGTGCAAAGACAATGAGAGGAGGTAAACAGTGATTTCACACAACTGACATCCCAACAACTTGGCGAGGAACAGCAGAACACCAGCCTGAGCAGGCAAGGGGTATTACAGCAGTGAGACCTTAGATGGTGGATGCTGAAGATGCTCAGGGAGAGGTCAAAACACAGCATCATAGAATGGCTTGGGTTGGAAGGGACCCCAAGGATCACCAGGTTCCAACCCTCTGCCACAGCCAGGGCCACCAACCTCCAGACCTGATACTAGCCCAGGCTGCCCAGGACCACAGCCAACCTGGTCCTGAACACCTCCAGGGATGGAGCATCCACAGCCTCTCTGGGCAGCCTGTTCCAGCACCTCACCACTCTCTCCATGAGAAATTTCCCCGATATCCGAACTAAAATTTCCCTCCCTGAGCTTAAAACCACTCCCCCTTGTCCTATCACTGCTTTCCCTTGTAAAAAGTTGATTCCCCTCCTGTTTGGGGCAGTGCAGGCAGACCTTCCTTTCTAGACAAAAGAAGGTCAGGATCTCTCTGCCAGAACAAACCAGGTTTTTGGGGTTATTTTCACCTTTTTTTTTTTTTTTTTAAATGACAGCAACCAGTGCTGGGTAGTGCAGAGCTCCAGGGGAGCAGAGTGAAGTTAAAGAACAGGCAGCTGGCTACAGGTGTGCCAGCCCTTTCAGGTTGGTTAGTTTCATTTCCCTGAAGAACACAGCCAAACCAGCCCATTGCATGAGGGGCATGCCAAGTGACAGTAGACACCAGAAAAGGAGCCCTCACTTCCACACCAACGTGGGAGTGAAGTCACCATCAGGCCACGGAATGCTCTCCAGCTTGGCTTTGGCCTTGGTGATGAATTCTTCAGAGGCACTAACAAGTGGAAGCCGTGGAGGTCCCATGGGGATGCCAGAAACAAAAGTCATTACAGCTTTCGTCTGTGCAACACCAAAACCTGGGCACACAAAAGCAAAACTGGGTCATTTCAAACATACCAGTCTCTATGCAGATGTCAAAAAGCAGCAGCATACAGTTCCTGGGTAATATGGCATCTACCAGGCTTTGAGCACTTCTCAGAAATGAGAACAGTGTAGTGAAGAGATAATTGTGCTTGCAGGCAGGAAAGACATTACAGCAAAGACTACACCTACTTATTACATTTCTCTATTTAACATCTTATACTACTAGTGCTTCCCTCCTGCTGACACTAGATCAAAGTATTACCTTAGACCAGCTTCAACCACTATGGGAAACTTCAGGATGCCTACCTGCCTGTACCTCAAGTCTCCTTACATGCCTCCAGGTGTCTGCTTCTTAACCTGTAAGACTAAATGATGACATTTCCTTGGACTTCTAATCTGAAAGCTTAGCTAGATCCATTGGAGTGCTTATGAAAGATGTATAGCAAAAGCACAGTGGGCTGTTCCGTTTGAAGTATTTCACTGAGTCTCTCTAAATTACTCTGGCTTAGTCGGTTTTAAATGCTTTTTAAATTAAAACTTGGTTTTGTTTCTAAAAGTCACCTCATTTGAAAATGCTTCAGCCTTGTACATCCTCAAGCAGTTCTCTTAAATGCCAGAGCAGCAGGAGAGACAAGTATGAGAGCTCCTACATGGGCACTGTTATTCCAGAGAAACAACTCTTAAAAAGTGATGTTAGAAATGGGCTTTAGGAGCCTTAAAAACAACACAAAGAGCCACCACAGCCAAGATAAGAACAAAAGTAAATCACAGCTTTCAAGCTGTGAAATTTCACAGAAGGAAGTGAGAGTGAGATCTCCAAGGGACGCTTGGTCAGCTATCAACTCAGGAAGCTGCATAAGTAGCAGTTCCTCATTGTGAAAATTTTCAGGAAGGAAATTCTTAGGGTACAGTCTTTCTGGAGTTCTGAGTCTGCACATTAAGCTATAACAACACACACAAGCAGTATAGAACTTACCTAGTTTGATGACAAAGCTGAGAAACTCCCCCATGAGAAACTACAAAAGACAAACAGCAGCTTATCCATTCCTTTGAATTTAAAGCAGAAGTATCTAGAGCCATAAATATATTTACATGTTATACAACTGTTACACAGCTTTGAGAAAAGTCCTTGGTCATTGCAATATGATGGAAAGCACAGCAATCAGCAATGACAGCAGAGCAGCAAGGTCCTAGATTGCAGTGAGTGAGGTTTGCTCAAATGCAACAGCCATGGGCACAGAAATAAAGGATGGAAGCTGCTTACCTTCAGAAGGCCTCAGGTACGCAGGGATCCCCTGCAAGAAACCCTCACTTCCACTGCCAACCTTTTAATGAGGAACCTTAATTGCACCTGAGGTCCCCTGGTTGGCCCTGCCTTCCTGCCAGGTGCTCAATCACTGTTTCAAGCTGTGACTTAGCATTTCCCCTGCAGCCACCTAGCCCAGTCCACGTGAAATAATGATCCTATTCCATTGGAATAGGTGAGGGAGAGTGAGATATTAGAAAACCATTAGTCTCATTCTATTACCAACGCTCAAACTGTCCCTCACTGCAAGCAGCCTGAAAATACTGTACATCTTGTATCAGGCTCCAGGGGTTTACAAAGCTGAACACCCACTGCCTACTGAAGAGATTTCCCAGAGCAGATCACTCTTTAGATGTTTGGTTTTTTTTATGTTCATCCCGCAGCCACGTATTTCTTAAAGTACAAAAAAAAAAAAAAAAAAAAAGAATGTGTCAAATGTCCCAATGAGGCATAAAGATGTCGAGTAGAGTTTGCACACTGGTTGCTCAGAACTCCTCCAAAACCTTCATGCGGGCTAAGTCCACGAGGGGTCAGGGCAGAGCTCACTTGGGAGATTTTTCTCCATTATATCATGTAAATTATCATCAGAATATTCACAGAAACAAACCCAGCATGCTCAGGGAGAAGTGTATGCTCAGTATATGCTGAGATACGAACAGAAAGCAGAGGGCTGGAGCTGAAAGAAGTTTGCTTTAACTATGACATCTCAGGGTACAGGTGACAAAAGCACACAGAGAACACCCCAGTGCTGGTAAAGGAGAAAGAAGGCTGCTCCTGTTGGGACAGCAAAAATACTGTACCTGATACTTCCGTGCTAGTGCAAGGTCTGGCTTTGCAAAAGCTTGCAACATCAGGTTGGTTTTCCGACCTAAGTAGTTGTAGGTACTGCAAAAAAATAATAATTGAAAAATTACACTACATAAAAAAAAAAAACCCACAAAGTCAGAAAATGTGAAATAAGATCTTAGAACCACTGAAACAAAGCAGCTGCTGGCTTTCTATGTTGGCACTGTCAGAGCTTGCTTCCCTGCAGCCTATGCACGGTTAACAGAAACATGAGAAGTATGCGAGGCCTATGAATCAGTTTAGAGATCAGACTTCTCTCCCAAGTTCTTTCAAAAGTGAATTGTTTTTCAAATGTACAAGTAAGAATAAATAACTGGGCTGTGAATATTAACATTCTAGGTAGTTATTCATTTCATGGATCATCCACACAAAACCACCGAGATCACACAGGAATTCATTCAAGCAGTCTGGCAACCTAGCACAAGAGGAAGAAGTGAAAACAGAAACTGAACTCTGTAAACACTGTCAAAGAGCCCACAGACTCATAATGTGAACTGAAGTAATGACTTCAACCTTTCTGGGTTTTGGTTCCTTACCAACATAATGAAGATAGGGGTGAAACCTTTGTGTTAGCTTATGGACTGCAGCAATAATCACTTAAACTAATACGCCCTGGGGTCCCAGGTTATAAAACTATCCCATTGCTACCTTGTCTGTCTGCTTTGTACTGTGCAGCTTTACCCTGCAGAATCCTCCATCTCTGTGACTGAGGACAGTTACAGAAACACCCTACTGATAGTGGAAGATGTAACAGTAAGATGTGTGTGGGAGAGGGAAAAGAGTTCAAGTGATACTGACCTTCCAACTGCTCCATCTGCCCCTATTGCCAGTGCACTCAACAGTTGCTAGTTTAGGGTGGGAGGAGAAAGAGAATGTTAAATAAATAATCATAGATGCACTTTCAAGAAGAGAGAAACCCATTTGGACATCCAGGAAGGGAAAAGGACCTCGGTTCACGGGGACAAGGTTTACTTAGGGATGTGATTAGTGGGCAGTATGGGTGGTAGGTGGATGGCTGGACTAGATGATCTTAGAGGCCTTCTCCAACCCTAATGAGTCCATGATTCTATGATTTTTACTTCAATTAACAAAAGAAAGGGGGAAAAAAAAGGGAGAGGAAGACAGCAAAACTATCTGGCACTGTATGTCCAGGATTATTTTTTTCCTCAAGGCTGAAGGAAGAGAATACCTTAGAATAAATGATTAAAAGGAGCCTCTTACCTCATCTACCCCATAAAGAAACACAAACTGTTCTCTCTCATTCTTATTTATACACTGTGCAAGGTCCAAGAGGTCTGTGTCGCTGAACTTCACACCCTGGAAGGTGGGGATGTGCTCTCTTATTCCATCCAGCAGCTCTTCAACTCGAACTGTGCATAACAGCAACCACACATGAAGAAGCACACTCCTGTTCTGGGAGATTTCCTTGTCTCTTCTCTAAGTGGTGGACTTTTATTTTACAGATCACACACTTTTCGCCCAAGCCTGGTGAACTACATAGCTTTTAAAACAACTAGCAATGCAACTGAAGTGGCATAAAAGTTATATAAGAAAAAAACATATTTTAATCCACTTTGAAGAATTCCTTTCATCTGATCCAGAAGAAAAACCACAGATGGGTGAAAGTTTAGGAATGAACTGGCAACGAAGTATTAAAGAGTAAATACCAATTCATACATACAGAAACATCACATCACCTGATGCCTAGTGCAACTAGCCTAGAATCAGTTTTCCATTCATATTCCCTTGCTAAATGCTAAGATTTGAGAAGCAGATTTTGAATGTAGTTTACTTTAAAAGCTGACTAAGCAGCACTTACTCTTTACACCTGTCAGAGTTGGAATGTGATAGTAATAAAATGGAACTGCAGGGGCTTCGGATGCAACCTTCTGTAAGAAACCAAGGAGTTCATCTGGAGGAAAAGGAACAAACGAAGGAAAGTTCAAATCCACAGCAGCCAAGGACTGTGGAACAACCATCTATGGTTTGCATGACATACATAGCCAATAACATATACACCTGCCCACACCACAAAAATAAAATATAACTGTACTTATTGGAAGACCTCAGGGAAGGTCATATTTATTCTAAACCAAACTGATTTCAGTTGACATTCTTCCTGAGGGTCTTTTAATTGCACCCTTCATAATTCTGAGGCAGTATTCCCATTAACATTAGAAGGAAGAGGAATGTCAAAAAACTACGTGTTGAAACCTTGATGTCCTCCTACTACAATCACGGCCAAGGTCTTCTTCTGCTGTTTGTGCCTCTGTTCAGTTCAGTTGCCACTGATTGAATCCCTGGCCATTGACACCAGCCATTCTGGTAATCCACTCCTGTTCCTTCTGGTGCTTCCACACACACAGTTCATTCATAAATCATTCAGACCAAGTGTTTCTGTTTCAAAACTCCACATTGTATGTGTTTTTGTTTTTGTTTTATCTTACATTTTTTATATTAAAAGCTCTTTTTTTTTGTTTTGAGAACCAAAGGGCAGACAGCCCTGCTAGGAGTGCCAAGAAACAAACCCCATTACCTCAATAACAGGAGACGTGGCTGTATCTACAGCTCAGTGAGTTGGTCAGTGTCCACTGAGGGTGACCAAGGATCTGAATTCCTTGTAGCGTTGCCCAGATCAAGTGTGACCTCAGTACTGGTTATTCAGAAGACAGACTAGCTAACTACTCTCTCAAGAGGCATCCCTCCCACTTCTTACTGTGACACTTATGGCACTTGCCACTTTTAAAAACACTGTCCTGAGTTTTGCTTTCGTGTGGCACCAAACACATCAAACATTACCACCAGAATATTTTACACAGAAAGAAGACAGCACACGAGAGAGCTACGATGAAGGATTAATGCACAGCTCAAATGCTGACCCTTTCAGAACATCCTTCAAGATGCAGGAGTCAGGAGAGACATCCTGCAAGCAGCTGAAAGTACCTCTATCTCTCAGAGGAAAGCCATGCTTGCTCTACAAGGAGCAGCATTATCATCACTGGTTCTCATGGACTGGAGCTTGCTTTTGCCATGAAACACTACTAATGGTTTGAGGACAGCATCAAAGGGCCTTAGGAGGTCTGGCAATCACATCCACTCACCTTTGTTTGTGGGTTTGAAGAAGGAAGGAGCTATTACTGCAATACCACTAGCACCTATGGTTGCTGCATGTCTTGCCTACAAAAGAGGGAATCAAAAATACCTGAAGATATACCTTTATATTTTATTACACACATAGTGGAAAGAAATCTTATCATATACACACCAGCTCTTGGGACTCCAGGAGACTTAATGCTCCCACATGAATTATCACATGATCCAGCCTGCATAACAACAAATTCAGAAGGTTTGAGGTTTCAGTGATGACAAAAAATACCCACCTGCCAAAAAGAACCAGTTTAGACTGGGAACTGACACAGGCACAGACTAAGAACTTTGCTGGGCTAAATTAAAAGACAGCACCACCTTTGTCTGTCTGCTCTGCCATGGGAATCTCCCGGATTCGAGTCCATCAGCCCAAGTGTGTTTCAGCTTTAGATCCGCACGGGTGTAACCTTACATGGATGTAAGCCTTCACAATAGTTTATTTCCACTCAGCATCTATCCTACCCCAAAACACCTCCTTCTCTCCACATCTTTTGACATGGCATCAGAAGGCAAAGGTAAGTGAGGCAACGCTAAGGTGGGCACAAGAAACAGAGAAGGTTCCTATAAGCAGATACATGGATGGAAATACAGGTTGGATTCCTTCTTCTGCCACTGACTTTGCACCTTTAGGGCAACGCTTGAACGCTTTACACCTCAGTTTCCTCCGTACCACGTCATTTAATGAATATATTGAAAGGTTTAGAAATGCCCACAGGGCTTTAAATAGGCAAACCCTTCTTTACTTCCCCCTCAGTTACTCACTTGTCTTTTCCTTGGCACATCCATTCTTCTGCCAGCTGCTTCCTCTCCTGGATGCTAAGGGACAGGCCTTCTCCTGTGGTGCCATTCACTGTTTCAACATAGCACAACACAACATAGCTGCTGAGGTCTGGCCCACAGATGCTGGTTTTACTGACAACAAGCACTGACAGTTCTGATGATATTAAGCAGAATTGTATTTCCCTCAATTCATTTCAAGAGAACATCAGTCTGCACGAGCATCTGCAAGGGATTTACAGTGCTACCACTGCTGAATGCTTGTGTCTAAAACATGCTTCGGAATCAACAGTTGTGAGAGGAAGGAGACAAAGCCAGCTGCTAAAACTGTCCCATGTCCTCCCCAGCAGGCACTACCTCTTTCACCCAGCAATGAGTCAAGTGCACGAAGAGACACTCAGCAAAGGACTGCACTACAAGGAAAAAAGTCCGAACTGAACTTTGGTCACCGTGTATCTGAGGCTAAAGCACCTCTCAGAAACAAGGAAATGTCAGTACGTTCAGTCACAAAAAAACAGCACATTAAACTGAGACTGGTGAAGTCACTGCCACGCTCCAGTTTCCATTCTGCACCTCTTTTGCCTAAAATTTTGAACAGAAATCTCAGCACTGACTTCAGCTTACTTGACTATGTAAGGTAACAAAGAAAAATGGTTCAGTAGATGCTCTGTCACCCATCCAGCCATCCATCAGAGAGGGGCACAAGAGAGAGCAGTGGCTGCTGCTGCATCACGCAGAGCATCACAGGTCTCTTAGAGAAGAAGCTCACTTGTCTTTGATGAGACCTTTGAAACTTTGATGAGCAGATGTTTTTTTAAGTCAGAAGATTACATCCTACTCAGGAAAAGGGAATAATCGTTCAGTTGAGTCTTCTCTTTCAAATACACCATTGTCCATTCACTGCTGGGAAGTCACTGTATGAAGGCAATACATATTTTACCCTGCACAGAAATGGGCTACAGGCAAAACCAGATCTTTAAGTACTGCTTACACTCNATGCCCACAGGGCTTTAAATAGGCAAACCCTTCTTTACTTCCCCCTCAGTTACTCACTTGTCTTTTCCTTGGCACATCCATTCTTCTGCCAGCTGCTTCCTCTCCTGGATGCTAAGGGACAGGCCTTCTCCTGTGGTGCCATTCACTGTTTCAACATAGCACAACACAACATAGCTGCTGAGGTCTGGCCCACAGATGCTGGTTTTACTGACAACAAGCACTGACAGTTCTGATGATATTAAGCAGAATTGTATTTCCCTCAATTCATTTCAAGAGAACATCAGTCTGCACGAGCATCTGCAAGGGATTTACAGTGCTACCACTGCTGAATGCTTGTGTCTAAAACATGCTTCGGAATCAACAGTTGTGAGAGGAAGGAGACAAAGCCAGCTGCTAAAACTGTCCCATGTCCTCCCCAGCAGGCACTACCTCTTTCGCCCAGCAATGAGTCAAGTGCACGAAGAGACACTCAGCAAAGGACTGCACTACAAGGAAAAAAGTCTGAACTGAACTTTGGTCACCGTGTATCTGAGGCTAAAGCACCTCTCAGAAACAAGGAAATGTCAGTACGTTCAGTCACAAAAAAACAGCACATTAAACTGAGACTGGTGAAGTCACTGCCACGCTCCAGTTTCCATTCTGCACCTCTTTTGCCTAAAATTTGAACAGAAATCTCAGCACTGACTTCAGCTCACTTGACTGTGTAAGGTAACAAAGAGAAATGGTTCAGTAGATGCTCTGTCACCCATCCAGCCATCCATCAGAGAGGAACACAAGAGAGAGCAGTGGCTGCTGCTAAGGTCTCTTAGAGAAGAAGCTCACTTGTCTTTGATGAGACCTTTGAAACTTTGATGAGCAGATGTTTTTTTAAGTCAGAAGATTACATCCTACTCAGGAAAAGGGAATAATCGTTCAGTTGAGTCTTCTCTTTCAAATACACCATTGTCCATTCACTGCTGGGAAGTCACTGTATGAAGGCAATACATATTTTACCCTGCACAGAAATGGGCTACAGGCAAAACCAGATCTTTAAGTACTGCTTACACTCCCTCCAATGGTGAATATAAACATGAGTTATGATCCCACATCCACAATCCCTCCCATTTCAGCTCCTGTCAGGCAAGACTGCTGTCCAGACAGAAGGTGCATTACACACTTTCTGTGGGGAATAATAAAACTTACCAAAGACATTCTTCACATTCTGCTCTCTTACCAGGTAATCCACATACTGGCGAATCACTGAAAGGTTGATTTGCCTGAAACGAAAGGAACCAAACAGGAGTGCTCTTGAAAGCACAAAGGTATTTGTGCATGTGCTGGCAAATAGTTAAACTGCACTTGCAAGGAGAGGACACAGGCTGCGAAACAGTGCCTGCTGCATGTGACTTTGACCTCTCTCTCTCATTAGAGGATGGGGAAAACAACAGACTTCCCTGACAAACAGCGGAAACTGGTTTATAGGTTTGTCTTCTCTCCAGAAAAGAAAAATTGTTTATCAGTGCATCGTATTCCATTCTTGTTTCCAGCTGTCAAGCGTGCAGATAGACCCCAGAGTCTGACGTTCAATTCTGGGACCTTTACTGGGTACAAAGATTGCCCCAAATCTCACAGGAGGTGTCTTACAAGGGCCAAGCATCCTGGGCAGAGGGCCCAGATCACATTCCAAATACCACAGTAAATTCAAGTAGTAATAAAAAACAAAATCAAAAATAAATTTCCCTTAAAGCAAGATAAGCAACCAGGACTGCAATGGAAATAAATTCCCTTCCTGACGTAGTACCATGCTTTACAGCATGTCTCAAAAGTAAAGGCTCACTTTCAGACCATCTTCCTCAAAAACACGTAGAGATGGTGACACATCCCCCACTAGAGAAGCTCAGGGTCCTTTGCTGACTCCAAACAACTCTGTCTTGCAACAGCAAGCTTCAGTAAGGAGGACATCTGTTCCTCATCATTTCTTAGAGGAAGGCGGAAATTCAACTTCTGATTTGACATTATTTTTGGAACTGTGCAGTCCTTGCAGTATTTTCTTCTGGCTTACACTGGTTCTGCTGACACACGCACACATGTAAGAGCATGCATTAGTTAGTTAGGGGCAAGAAGTAAAAGGACATCAGATTTAGATAATGATTTCTTAGCTTTTAAGGCTTCTTTTCAATGAGGGCTGCCATAAGTTTGAAAATACTGCAATACTAATAGGAATCACTGTGATTCAAGTCTGCATCTAGGAAAACAGCTGAAAAAAAACAAATTAAGGACTGATCTGACCTCCAAGCCCTGACCAACAGCACTCGCTGGGGAACAGGAGGACACGGGTGCCAGGGGAAGCTGGCCAGCAGCCTCTCACCCAGCAGCATCTCCACCCCACAGAGATCTGATCCAAACCACAACCCAAAGCGACCCGTTCCAAGGAAGAAAGAAGGGAAGCAGCGTGTGGAGGGAAGAGCTGAGCCTGCAACGCACCGTGCGGCGGTGCCAGGCAATGCTTACCCGTCAGGAGTCATTGGGGTGACTGTGGCAGCGACGAGACCCTCCAGCTTCTTTCTGGGTGTCATCGGGCTGGCCGGAGAAAAAAAAAAGAAAAAAAAAAAAAAAAAAAGAAAGGGAANNNAAAAAAAAAAAAGATTAAAAATCCCCCGTCTCTAAGCTTCGTCTCCATTCACTCCAGCTAAGAACAGCACCGCACAAGTTTCAGAAGCAGATTTGGGTGCTCTTTCGGGCTGAGGAAAACACCGACCCCAGGGGGACGAGTGGGTCAGAGGGCCGAGCATGACAAGCCCCCCCTCCGCCCCATAGACCCCTCACCTCCCCTTCTCTCCCCAGCCCGGCGCCCGAAGCTCCCTGCCGGCTCCGGAGCGGCTATGGGGCGGCCCCGCATCGCTCCGCCCCACGGCGGGGACATGGGGCCGGGGGGGTGCTGGGCTGGAGAGTGAGAGTTAGGAGGAGCGGCTGAGGGAGCTGGGGTCGCTCAGTCTGGAGGAGAGGAGGCTGAGGGGGAACCTCATCGCTCCCTGCAGATAGCTCTTTTTTTCGGGTGAGAAGTGATAGGACAGGTGGAAACAGTCCCGAATTGTGCCAGGCGAGGTGTAGATTAGATAGCGGGAAGAATTTCTTCATGGAAAGGCTGGGGTCCCCACCTCTGGAGGTAGAGACACGGACGTGGCACTCGGGACGTGATTTAGTGTCTGGTGGTCTTGGCAGCAGTGCTAGGTGGCGCTTGGTCTTGATGATCTTAAGGGTCTTTTCCAAACTAAAAAATTCTTAGTTGTGGCACTGGAAAACAAGCAGAAGACAATGGCAAATGGGTGTTAAAACCTCTGCCCACACGCAGCCCATGTGGCTTTTGTTTGCATCCCCCACATGTGGTTTCGGGAGTCTGGGTCCTATGGAGAAAGGCAGCTGTGCACATCACCACCCTCTCAATCCTTCCCAGCAAAATCATCTGGGTTTTCTACAGGGGATATCTTAGAACTAGTTAGCTGGCAGTGTTGCTCAGACTTAACAGTTCTGCTTAGAACTTCCAGATGTACTGCTTATCTGTGCTATGATCAGATGAATATCCTGGAATATCTGCCATTTTGCCCAATTAAGGTCCTTGCTCAGAGCAATAGTTACTTCCAGATGTACTGCTTATCTGTGATAATCATAGTCATAGAATGGCTTGGGTTGGACGGGACCCCAAGGATCATCAGGTTCCAACCCCCTGCCACAGGTGAGGCCACCAACCTCCAGATCTGGTACTAGCCCAGGCTGCCCAGGGCTCCATCCAACCTGGTCCTGAGCACCTGCAGGGATGGAGCAGCCAAAGCCTCTCTGAGCAGCCTGTTCCAGCACCTCACCACTC
>VXAB01013502.1:35585-54038 GCA_013399175.1 Odontophorus gujanensis
TGTGGCTTTTGTTTGCATCCCCCACATGTGGTTTCGGGAGTCTGGGTCCTATGGAGAAAGGCAGCTGTGCACATCACCACCCTCTCAATCCTTCCCAGCAAAATCATCTGGGTTTTCTACAGGGGATATCTTAGAACTAGTTAGCTGGCAGTGTTGCTCAGACTTAACAGTTCTGCTTAGAACTTCCAGATGTACTGCTTATCTGTGCTATGATCAGATGAATATCCTGGAATATCTGCCATTTTGCCCAATTAAGGTCCTTGCTCAGAGCAATAGTTACTTCCAGATGTACTGCTTATCTGTGATAATCATAGTCATAGAATGGCTTGGGTTGGACGGGACCCCAAGGATCATCAGGTTCCAACCCCCTGCCACAGGTGAGGCCACCAACCTCCAGATCTGGTACTAGCCCAGGCTGCCCAGGGCTCCATCCAACCTGGTCCTGAGCACCTGCAGGGATGGAGCAGCCAAAGCCTCTCTGAGCAGCCTGTTCCAGCACCTCACCACTCTCTCTGTGCAGAATTTTCCTCTGACATCCAACCTAAACCTCCCCTCCCTGAGCTCAAAACCATTTCTCCTTGTTCGATCACTCTCCATCCTTGCAAAAAGTTGATTCCTCTCCTCTTTATAAACCCCTTTTAAATACTGGAAGGCTGCAATGAGATCTCCTCGCAGCCTTCTCTTCTCCAGGTCGAACAAGCCCAGCTCCCTCAGCCAGTCAGATAAACAAGCATCCTTTCTGACCAGAAGAGCAACATCCTTGAAACAGGGGCACGAGCCCAGCGCAGTAACCAGTCAGTAGAACGCAGGTGGAGATGGAGTGTCCTCAGGAAACCTGTGCCCAAACATGGCCAGAGTGAGTAGGGGGGCACCTCCCCATATAACCACTGAAGACCCTGAAGAACTCAGCCCAGGCACAGAAGACTCGATTATGTTTGTGTAACCTGCAGAACAATCCCCTGTTGTTGTGTGCTCCGGGAGTGCATTTTTCATGTAGTCACATAACGATCTCAGAGGTGGTTGGGCCTCTGGTATTCCTCCTCCACTCCAAACTATGCTCACTGTGGGCTGTTCACATGCAGCAGTCACTTTTCCTGCTGTTTGGCTTCATTAGGAGGTTGTCACAAAGCACATCTATTTTCCATTTCTTTGAGGCTCTTTTTCCAGATATCCTCAGAGCAGCTCAGAGCAGTTTATAGGGGCTTTAGAGGAGTTAGATACACTTAGAGAGGTGTGGAGCTGATGGCGTCGTTGAATTTTAAAGGCCCAAAATGCAACTGAAGCTTGTTTCTAGAAAAGAAGTTCCAGAACTGCAGAAAAGAGTTCTAGAGCAGCTGCATGGAAACTGAGAGGGTTTTGAGAGCTATTTTGTCCCAGTTTAGCACTGCTTAAAGCAGTGCAAGGGAATTTAGATTAGATCAGTGCCGTTTAGAGGGGCTTCAGAGAGGCAGAGTGGATTTAGAGGAGTTTATAGCTTCTCACCATTGTTTATAGCTGATTTTGAAGATGTTTAAAGTCCAGACTGGTTTAGTAGCGCTTCAGACTGCTTTAGAAACAGTTAAATAATTTCACAAGATTGCCTGGAGCCCTTTAAGGGGTGTAATACAGCTCTCGAGGTGTTCCATAGCTGTCCAAAGGGGTTTAGAGCACCTCAAAACATCTCCAAGCAGTTACAGAGGTCCTTGGAAGAACTGCAGACACCCAGACGAATTTCAGAGGTTTTCAGATCAACATAGAGGGGGTCTAGATAAGATCAGAGAAATCTGAAAGCTGCTTAAAGGAGGTTTAGAAGGATGTTAGGGCAGTTTAGAAGACCCTAGCACTCTTTATGTGGATATTACAGCTTCTCAGAACTGCTTAGAGTGCTTTTGAGGAGCTTTGGGGGAACCTGAGTCATTTTTGAGATCTTTAGAAATGTTTACAGGAAGTTCAAGGCACTTTAATGGCAATAAATCTTTTGAGATATTTAGAGCTGTTCTGGGGCAGTTTAAAGCTGATTAGAAGAGTGGTTGAGAGACCATTTAAAGTTGTAAATTACAACTGTTTTGAGGTAGTTGCCTTACTCTGGCAACACTAAGCTGTCCTTACAGCTCTTCAGAGCTGATTAAAAGATATTAAAGCAATTTAGAAGAGATATATGGCTTAGAAGTGCCTATAGGGGGTTAGAATAGCCTTAGAGTGGTTAAGAGCTTTTTTGAGAAATGTTACAGTGGTCCCAGTCCATTACCTCCCCAGTTCAGAAATGGTTGAGGGTTGGGACTGTCTTCCTGCATCTTTCTAAGCCATGCTCACTATTTCTGACTCCTGTCACTGTCTGGCTCCCTCCCCGAGTCCTTAGTTTGGTGTTTCACATCCATCTTTGCTTACCTCAGAAAGAACATCATTAAGGAAACGATGGTAAAGAAAGATAGTAAGGCTTTCAGATATCTGCACTGACAAAGCTCTGTGTAATTACTAGAAGTAAGGAAGAAAAGCTGCACCTCAACTCAAACTGATGTGCAAGTTATTCAAAAGTGGATTGAAGGACAGCATAGGTTCAGTTCCACAGTAGTACATAATGCAGAGGATAATTACTCACCCTCCTCCAGGCATCAGCAAATTATCACCTGCACAAAAGAGAATTCACACAGAACAATGCAAGTGTCTAATTAAGCTGAAACTCACACCTTACTTATGTCCATCCAGTAAAATCCTGCCACCCATACACCAGCTGAGCAATCAGCAGTGCCAGTGATGTGCATGTGAGTACAGCATCCTAAGCATGATGCTCCCCCTGAGGGAAAGAAGAAATGAGCTTACTGTGGCCATTTAAAATACTTCCTCTCCTTTATACTCACTCTAAGCATGTGTTTAATGCCAAGAATACACATTTAGAAAGCATCAAATGGCACTGGAAATTTATATTCAGGAGAATACAAACAAGGGAACTCGTATTCAGGAGAGAATCCACCATTTGCATTGTAAATTTTGGGTAAGGAAGAAAGGTTTAGGCTGTCTGCAGCTGCAGCACTGTGCGGTGGCCGGAAAAGCATCTCCTCGGTTACCACGGAAAGAAGTGGCAAAGTATCAGTGGTGCCAAAACTCAGAGGACAGTAAGGACACCGACGAAAATGACAAAATAAATAAATAAATAAATATCCGGTTGCTATTTTTCCAAAACAATTACAGGAATAAAAATATGGTTTTATAGATTTTTTTTTTCCAATGGGGAAAATAAATGAACATCAATGTCAAAAGCTTATCTAAATTGCCCCATACATCAAACGAGTCATAAACATTTAAGAATCAGACTTTTTGTGC
Organism: Odontophorus gujanensis; assembly: GCA_013399175.1. Lineage (NCBI taxonomy): Eukaryota > Metazoa > Chordata > Aves > Galliformes > Odontophoridae > Odontophorus > Odontophorus gujanensis. Next base: position 38,886 of record VXAB01013502.1, read on the forward strand.
AGCTGGGTTACCATGTGCCAACACCGTGAACTCACACAGCTACCAAGAACTTGCCGTATTATTCAGATGGCTGATTTGCTAAGGTATGTCAGCCAAAGGCACTCCAGTTTGCCTCCTAAGGATGTTAGATTGCTGTGCTTTTTGTTGCTGTTGCCACATCAACATTTCCAACATTTTCTACATTGCCTACAATTGAACACCTCTGCCCCCTTCCCCCAACACACCCCAAAGATCTGGGTTTTCCCATTTCTCAGTTTGTCACACGTGCAGTTCTGTTAGGGCATAATTAAAATACAGTTTTGCTTCTGTTTATCTCTGAAGTAAATAAATGTATCCAGATATACTTCTCTTTCAAAGACAATACACTGACCCAAACCTATTTTCAGAGCTAACTGCAAGTACCAAAGCCAAAATAATGGCAGAAACTCACTGGTGAATGTGATGTAATTCTCTTAAATACCTTCTTGGCTACCTACCGAGTATGGTAGCTGAGGAGGTGATGTGATGTTATCCTATATGGAACATCTACTTCATTTTCTCTGCTCTGAATCTGAAGGTGCTGAGCTCTCAGATTTAAAGCTTGTGTTTCAAACTGTTAAAGCTGGATATCAGTACTGTCTGGAAAACTGCCCTTCAACCCTCATAGAACTGAGCATAACCTGGAGGATTTTCCTAATTTAGGATTTTTCCTGATTTTTCTGACACAGATATTCACTCGTGTGTGCCACATAAAAGATGTTTGATGTGCCAAGATGTTAAACCTCTAGATGCCAAGGCGTTTAAATATTTAATGGCCCCAGAGACAGTTCACTAATATATACCAAAGAATATTCAGATGCAAGGCTCTGGAATTACAGAGAACTGTCACTATACAATGGATCCATTAATGTACCGAAGGGACTCTTGGCAACCAAGAGGGTTTGAGGGAATTTTTAATTAAAGTAAACTTCACCTCTGAACACAAACAACAGTGCCATCTGCTGCAGAAAGCAGCACTGGATCATCTTTGGAAAGGAGAGATAGTGGGTTCTTCAAGAAGCCCTATCTGGAAGTGTTACTGCATAATCTAAACAAGAAAAATGCCCACCTATACCCCACACTCAACCAAAATCCCCACCCTTAGAATGTGGGAAAAGTTCTGATACAATCTGTACTCATGCAAGGATCAGGATCAAGCCCTCAGTCAGAGAACACTTTCCTACTGCCACATATCACTAACAGCAGTGTGTTACAGTCACAACTCGATTGCACGGGCTTTGAAACTGATTCCATGTTCCATCTCACATTACACAATACATGGACTCTCTAGGGCAACTTCTGTATACTTGGGTCTTTTTCACACTTGGGATTGCCCCATTATCACACCACCCTGAGTAGAGCCAAGAGCACCTAGACCCCGAGCAGAAGAGCTGTCAGGTGCTGTCACTCCATCCATGAAGCACACAGAATGGAGAAAGCTGAGAATGAGAGGGAAAGGAGGAAAAGAAAGAAGTAGGAGGTCAAATCAGGCCAAGAAAAATGGCAGACGTGACCTTAAAGACTAGGAAGATGGAGCAAAAGAGAGAAATTGTGGAACCACTCTCATTCTGCCTTTAAGGACAGGGCAACAGACATTTGCTTGCGGGACTGCTGGAAGATGTAGGTAGAGAAATCAGTCTTTCTGAGGGTGATGCTGAATGCCTACCTCCTCCTGGAGAGCCTAGCAGGTACGAGGCCTCGTGTTGCTGCTGTGGTTGTTAATAACTTCATTCGCCTCATTTCTGGAGAACATTACTCATGGTATGGATGGCTGGTGACTTCAAACGCTACACTTTCAAACATGGTTGACTCTCCTCTGGATAAGAAGCCATCAGTATGTAGCTGTTCTCCTTAGAGCTGCTTTTGCTCTAAGTGATGTTCTTAGACAACTGGTATCTGGCTATTTAATCTTCAGAGTTGTGTTTGCAAAGGAGAATATTCTCTGTTACATTAGGCTATAGCTGTTATCATGACAGTCTTACACAAACATTAAATACAGTTCTATAAAAAGTCAAAAATACCACTACAACATCTTGAAGATAAAAGATTCCCTTTGATTCATGTTCATTTTTTCTCTGTAGAGCCTGCAAAAGCAGAAAGAGGATAAATTGATAGGGCCAACTGAATTCACTCCATATTCTTCCAGCACTCAAGGGGGACTGAAGATTTTCTGTGCATTTCAGTAACTCCTAGTGCAGGCTGAAGAAGTTTCCTGGCGTAATTGCTTGTGGTTCAGCTGATAGCTAGATCCCTGAACAGATTCACATTAAAAATAACTCCTCTTTTGGAAAGTAGCCAAGTGAATAAAGCAGTGTATTAAGCTGAGACAGCTTCCAATTTCTCTTTGGGCTCTATTGACAGAAGAGAAGGAGCTTTAGGGAGATTCTTTATGGAAGCTGAGAGGATTAATTTAGGATTAATCCTTCAAACTATGAATGATTCAGAAATGTTGACCTTCAGCAAGAAAACTCTAAGTCAGGAGTGCTCTGGAGCAGTGCTGGATGTAGGACACTTTTTATTTGGACAATATCAGTCAGTTCCATGCAAGCCCTGATGACGTGAACTGCTAGCAAGGAGTCACTCAGTTGGAAAGATTTTAGATAGTGCTCCCATTGAACCGCTGTTGTCTCATTCTCAAAGGCTGTCTTGATGTAGTGAAGAAACAATACTGATCATCAAGTTAGAACGAGAATTGCTTTAGCAGTTGAGTCATCTATTTGAGGTAGAAGGGAGATGTGATAGTTTCATGTATCCCTTGTAACAGGCAGACAGCACACGGACAAAATCCATGCAGGCATTTCCAGAAAGCAAATGATGACTGGCTGAAGGCCAACCAAATTGGGACCAATTGGTGTACTGACATAAAATGGTACAGCACAAGGTCCAAACATCACCTCGTTAGAGAGAGCTTCCATTTACAAGGGATGATGGGATAATACAGAGTCTTCTCAGAATGGTACTTCAGTACACTCAGCTGCTTCTTCAGAAGGTGGTTGTGTAACTCCCATCCCCTTACTGGAAACAAGAAGAAAACAGAACTCACTAGAAGGTTTTCTCTTTCTTTAGAGCAAGGAGATAAGAGGTTTCTTTAGGCAGATGAGTTATTTAGGCAAGGATCATCTAATCACATAGAAAGACTCAGACCATTATTTTTAGGAACTGTGAACAACACATAACTAATAATAACACATAACACATAACCTAACTTCTCTTCTTTTGAAGTAGGAGCTTCTGCAGCAACTGAGAAGTGTTTGCAGAAGCAAATGCACTTATACCTGAAGACTCCCAGTCCTTTTAAATCAGAATCATCATCCAGTGGGAGGGCAGCTCATGCTGGGAGAAGCTTAGTCAGGAAAGCAAGAGTGCTTGGAGCATGTGAGCAGCATGTTTCCTCTCTGTCCCTTACACCCCTTTTCATATCACTATACAGACTTCTCAGCTGTATGTTAGAAGTATATTGTACAAGGAGACGTTGATGTCCATGTAAGCTTCAATTATGATATGGCTTGTTTTTCCCAGTGTAGTAGATAGACAGACAGATCAACGGCACAGGGATGCAGCTGAACATCCCTGCCTGTATGTTCTGCAAACTACTGGGCCACAAGATGCTAAAACAGCTCTTTTATGCTAATTTTGTGTAACAGACTATGGCTACAGATCAGCATACTCCGGTTTTACCCTGGAGATAAAACAGTGTGCCAGCTCTCATCCTGCCCTATCACTTAGTAGGAGTGCATGTACAGTTAGGTACTGAATGCATGTCCTCATGGCTGCCCTGCTGCCCTTCACAACTGCTGGCATGTCCTCACAATGCACGTATGAAAAACAAGAGGGGGTTGAAAAACAATCTCTTGGGGGAACACTGATGATTGTTCTCAAACCTCAGGCTACTCCACCGGGAACAGTTAGTTCCTTGTTGGGGACGGAAACATCAGCTGGGCACACACATACTGACTGAGGATTTGTTTTCTGCTTCAGAAACAAAACGAGAATTCAGGGCCCTTGTGTTTATCTACATTTTAGTTGCCCTCCTTTTCAAGGCAATACTCCTCTGTACGTGTGAGCAGGGTTAAATGTTGAGATGGATCGAAGTGGTGTGGCGGGGTGCAGTCCTTTCCATGGCCTTCTCTACTCTGGAGAAAGTTAACTACTAGCACACCCTTGACAGGAACTTTAGGATGATAGGTTTAGGGTTATGTAATGCCTAACCTTACACAAGCAAGTGCAGCCCCAGTGCAAACCCCAGAATGTAACAGCTTCTGCTTCTCCAAAACACCTTGGTGGAGATTTTCCTATGTGAACCAAGCAGAAAACAGGTGAAAGTTTACTCCCTAGGAAGTGTCAGACCTGCAGAGAACCATTTTCAGGCCATAGCATGTTCTAAGAGGCTCATTTCCATGGCATTACATATAGGCTCAAAATCTGCACAAAGTGTGGGAAACATGGGAGGTGTTCTCAAAACCGAAATGGTGAAGTTGAATTTGCCCTATTCTGCTGCCACCTAAATATGTCTAGAGCTGCAGCTGGTTAAACAGAGAGTCCAGCTTCACTCTGTGTCCTATAAACACAATAGGATTTCACAGTCGTTTTGTATAACCCCTTTGTGCACACATCCAAGGGCTAAGGGGGCTGACCAGCCTCAAATGCCGTTCAAAACAGCCGGCCACCAGAGAACACTGTGCCTTTCATAACGTCAGCAGAAATCTCGTGAGGATGGTCTCAGCTGTTTACAACCAGATTTGCACCCGCCATTTCGCTCCAGGGTTAAAAAGGAAAAGCTCTCATCCTCTGACATCACCTTGTGACCTGAGTTGGAGGGGTGTGACATTATTTTCTGTCCAGTTCTTTCTCCTGGGAGTGTGAAACCTACTGCTGACCCAGCCCTAGGTAGGCAAAGCACCACGGAAGCAGTGCAACTTACACAAAGGGTGCAAAACTGCTTGTGGGGCCAGATCACACATCGCACCCAATGCTGCCTGGTGGGCAGGAGGTGGAGCTTTCAGCATTTGCGTGGAAGCTCTCCAATGAGACCCAGAGGTCCGGTTTTCCTCAGGGCATCCCCCTGCAGCGGGGCTGAGGCATGGGTGGAGCCTGGTTGGACTAAAATAAACAGCGACGTGTAGCATCTCGTGGGTGTGTGCAGCCTCCAAAGCTTGGACAGCCTGCTCACCTAAATGTAAGTACATCCACTTTCTCCACTTTTTCAGTGCAATTAACAGCGTCGTGGAGTGGCGTTTCTGGCTCTGTTTACTCACTGCATCAGTGTAACCTGTGGCAATGCCTGCTGTGCTTTCTGTCCCTTCAGCCCCTGTGTTAACAGCAACAGGAAAAGCCTTCATGGGTTAGAAACGTATTAGTAGAAAGTCCAGAGCTAAGCTTTACTGTACATCTAATGAATTCAACTCCATATAGTTGGAAGACTTGTTTTGCCCTGTTTTCCTCCCTCTTCCCCCATAAGAACTGTTGTTTGTATGGAATTGAAAATTCTTTCTTGCATGTGGTCATGATGGCATTGGTCACAAAGTTATAAAAGTTCTGTGAGCAGCAGCTCTGAAACTGGCAATGACAGAATCAAACTAACTAGCACAGCAATTGCAATGGAGGAACATTTACTGCTCTGCTGGGGTACCCAGGGAGCACACAGAAAGAATTGCTGCCTATCAAAGCTTGGCAAAGAGAAATAAAGTGCCCACCAAGTTTATCAGCTTGGTTTTGGAGATGGTGATGGATAAAACAAATCCATGTATTAGGTTTCAGTGTAGACAGCTCACATTTGCTTCTAATAAAGCAATTGCATTCCTGCTTGCTTGTTATTTTGATGATTTGTAAATGCTACTGACAAAAATGGTACAGGAGTGGAACAGTCCCTTCTGGTCTAACTGCTGACCTTGCAGTTATGCTGCATATTAAGGGGACAGTGCCTGTAACTTCTGGCATCAATATCGTGTTACATCATTCTGATACTCACTGCTGTACTACAACAACTACAGCAGCTGCTGAAGGCACTTCTCAGAATGTGCATTCCTGTATGCTTTAAAGATTGTAAATGATATCACCACCAGCAGTCTGGAATGTTTTTATAAGGGTGATTTCACCCTTATAAAAAAAAAAAAAAAGAACATTTCAACATCAACCTAAAGTTGGTTTCATGGCCCTGGTTCTCTGTTCCTGGTTCTTTCATGGCCAAAAATATTTCAGGCCTTCATATACTAAGTGTATGCATTGGAAGCAAGGCCTTTTGGAATTTCAGGCTCAATTGTCTTTTTGAAGTGCATGTTTTTTGCCAGAACTTTTCCAGTCGCTTCTCAGCACAGCAGGTGTTACTGGCAGGTTGGAGATCAGAAGGAAAACCTCTTGAAGTTCAGCAGAAAAGCCTTACTGTTTTCTCACACCCCATTTGTACTGCATTGACTGGAAAGGCCAATGAACTGTGTCTGCCTTTCAGATCCAGCGAGATGATCAAATCCTTCAAGCAAACGTTTCTGTCCCTGGATCTGCAGTCCCCTAGATGGAGCTCAGTAGAGACCATGGTAATTGCTAAAGGCCAAGGGAGGAGATTCCCTACAGCCAGGGTACTGCAGAGCTAAGGTGGATTTGGGATTCTCTGATGAGCATTAAGGAAGCATCGCTATGAATGCTGTTCATGCCTAACTGCAAAGTGCTTACTTGTAGATCCTAAGCAACTTGTTCTAAGAGAAAGCAGCACAGTTTTGCAGCGAAGTCAGCTTGATGCTAAGGGTTTGCCTGTGCCTGCAGCTATGAGGCTGCCTGGGGCTGCCAATCACGACACTTCAGTACTGATTTGGGAAGAATAGCTATCCATTGATGTCACCTTTAGTATTCATCTCATGGTTACTGTAGCTTTTGCTGCCTCTCAGGCAAAGGATTCTGAACTGCGCCAGTATGAGACAGCCAAGTGGGTCAGCACTGTCATTAAGGGAGAGAGCCAGAAGGAAGCAATGCGCCAAGGCTTCTGGAAGCTCTTCCACTACATCCAAGGGAAGAATGAGAAAGGTAGGAAGCACTGGTTTGAACTGCAAGAAACACTAGCTGGGGACGAAGCTGAGTAGTTCAAGGCAGCACATGATTTGAGACACAAACGGGTCTAACACCCACTTTCATACCTTCATCTCTAAGTCCCATAGGGCCCTGTGTAACAGGATGAACAGCTTGGGAAACTGAAGCTCAAACCACATAAGGATGGAAGATTTGCATCCCAAACAATGACCAAGTCAGTACAGAATTGCTCCGCAGTGAGAAGCAGAATGAAGCAGCATACGGCCTCACATCAACATAAAAAGTATCTTTCAGCTGCAATGCTGAGGGCACCTTGGCCCTGATTTTAGGCTAAGCCTGCATCACTCTTTACACTTGCATTCACTGACTGTGCATGCAGCTTACTAAACATCTTTCATCTTCCTGTAGAAATCAAGATTGATATGACCGTGCCAGTGACGTGCCTGGTAAAGTCTGGCTGTGCAGACTTCAAGATCTCCTTCTTTGTGCCATTTGAACATCAGGACTCCCCACCACAGCCCACTGACTCCGATGTGTTTGTTGAGGAGAGGAAGGCAGCAGCCATCTTTGTCAGGTAAGCAGCATGGGTGCAGCTGATGAATTAAGAGCCCATACTATTCTTAATTGCACCACCTCTTTTCTTTAAACTGTCCAATGAACATACCCTGCTACTCAGAGCCTGGAGTTTTGATGTAGCACACTGACAGCTAGCTCTGCCTAGTAACTACAAGCTGCATGAGAACTGCTCAAATACTGACACTTCCCAACACCTGCATTTCTGTAAAAAACAAGTCAGATTTTGGCCTGAACTACTAACAAAATGGAAAACAGCTTCTCTTTCTACTGCCACCAGGTCCTTCAGTGGATTTGCCTCACCAGATAAATACGCTGAAGAAGCTGAAGTCTTGGCTAAACTCTTAAGAAACAGAGGCCAACCATTTCATGAAGACTTCTTTTACACAGCAGGCTACGACAGCCCCTTCAAGCTCTTCAACAGGCACAACGAAGTGTGGTATTTCAGGAAGTAATCAGGAGGCAGAGAATACTAGGAGCCTACTAATCAGTCTGAATGGAAACACCTTATTAATGGCTTTTGCTTTACTGCAAAAGATATTTGCATGTGAACACAGGAACACATCTAATTAATTTTATCTAGGATGAAGGTACTCTGGCTAAAAAGTAGCTCACACAGCAGCTGGAGTGGGAGGGAGATGAAACTCAATATTGTTCCTCCTTATGAAAAAACTCTGGGGAAACATCTGAAAATATTCCTGCAGGAGAGTAGATGCCTAGTTTTACTTGTTAAAAGTGCTGCACCAACAGCTCAAGCATTATGGAGAGCAAGTTCTTCATAGAACTTTTCCTTTGACTTCACAAAAAGATGGGGGAAAACCATCAGCTTCTCAGAAAAATAGCAATAAGGACTTCTGGTAACAGATGTGCCTTAAGAGGCCCCAGTGGCATGTAAGCATTCTACCTTTAAAATCGGATTATCAAAGTCTCCCATCACTTCTAGTACTTTCCTTCCTCGTGGAGACTGGATGCTGTCACACTCCATACTAATGAGATCAGACTGAATCCAATGGCAGTGTTAACAGAAACCAAGCTATAAGGTGATCCAGTGAAAATCTACTGCTCTCCTAAACTTTACCCAAGTCTAAGTACTGCTCAGGTCCGCCTTGACACTTGTATTAGTTACACCCCACAGCAGACAACACTTGCAGGGCTAGCATTTCCTTAAACTAGTTTGCTCCCTGCCCAAGAATTTGCAGCTTTTATCAAATACTCCAGAACTATTCCATAGAATTAATTAGAATTATTCTATTCCATAGAAAGCAATCAAATCAGAAAGCAGTTCACAACAGCAGGTGGAGTTTACAAGATTTTATTTGCTTCTTACAGTGCGTGAAGCCAATGTTACCATCACAAAGTTGTTTTTTTTAATGTTGTTTCTGCAAGTGCAACCCATTATCCTGGGGTCTTCCACCTATTAAGAAAGGAATACGAACTGTTACAAGGCAAGAAACCAGTACAAGAAGCTTACTGGAACAACTCAGACCTTAGGTTTTCATCTCCATTCAGTGAGAGAGTTCAAGCTAAGGTTTTAATCATCACTTGTTCCAGCAACTACATTTTATTAATAGTCACACTCACCTTTCTGGTTCCTCACACAGTTCCAAAGTTGCATCTTCACCTAAAGCAGGAAAACACACTTAGCATGCACTGGCACAACTGCCAAGAGTTCCTCTCAGCAGTTATGTAACCTCAGAAAGAATGGAACGGAAGTGGTAATATCACAGACATTCATCTGGCAGAATCAAGTTTCATCAGTGGCTACCAATGCTCCCAGAAGAGAGAATTCATCTGTGTTATCTTACCTAGAGGGGTGGCAGGCAGCAACAGAGGGGTGGCAGAGAACTCTCCTGAGAAAGAGAGGAATCATTTCAGAGTTAAGATATCACTATATGTGGGTTTATAACTAGCAACTCCTATTTAAACTAATTTTAACCTGCAAGAAGGATGTATTTCAGCTGTCAGATGACACAATTTCTAACACTTAACATTAAGAAGCTTATAAATCCTAAATAAACTGGAAATACAGTCTGCCTAACACCAGAGGAATCAGAAAAGCATAGTTGGCTATACCTGTCCCCCCAGAAGTCATCTTGTTGGGATGAGTTGATATCTAAAATACCCCATGAATCTTACCACTGGAACAAAGTGCTACAGCAAACTACTTACACTTGACTCTAAATTTGTGTACCTCTAACATCAGCAAGATTACTACCCTTAATAGCTTTCACCAGCTGCAGGGTATCTTTTCTCTATTCCAAGTGTGCAGCAGTGTTAGTGTCAGTTCACAGAACAGCCATCCAGGTAGGCAGGCATTATGACAGGAGCTGTATGCTTGCTGCTGTGCAGTCTGCTCTATTAAACTGCCAACATCACATTGGCTTAAGTAGCTCCCACTGATTCAACTTCTACTATTACTGTGTGAAGATACCAAGCAATAAAAAACGTTTTGAGCCACTGTGGCCCAGCCTCTTCCTCACACAAACAGAAGACATTAAGTCTACCCAGAGACTACAGTTTTAAGTTTAAACTCAACTCCAAGTTGGTGTTATTTCTCACATACACCCCCTTCAACTTCACTTTGTAACAATGCATTTTTGTATGAACGCTTCTCTTGGCAGTGTTTCAAGTTAGTATGAATGCGTGTACTGTTTCAGATCAAGAGTACTCCTCAGTTTCTTTCAGAGAGATTCCCATTGTTTAGAACTAATCATCATGAACAGTACATGCTCAGAGAAGCTTAACGTTGTTACTGTTGTTTCTCCTTAGGGGAAGGGTTCAGTATTTCAGACTGCCTCAACCATATCCTCATTCACATCATCTAAAAACACACGTTGCCATTGAGACAAGTAACTTAACTGGATTATTCAGTGATAATCCCTGCAAAAACTCACTGCATAATTTAATCAGCCAACAGTTAAACAGTAGCTAATTATACTGCCTTCAATCAGGAGCAGTCATCAAGGCAAGCCCTGCACTGCTGGGTTTGGGCATTCTATCTAATCAATGAGGATCTCTAGCAGTACACAGCAGTTCTATATTTCCATTGGTTTACAGATTTTTAGTAAAAATCTTAGGAAAATTGAGAAGAGCTTACCAAGCATGTAAGTATCTGTCACAAACTCTCAAGGCAGTTCTTCCATTCTCAAATCTAAGATAAACACAAGAAAGTAGGTTTTCAGTACAATGCTAGTATTGTACTACAACCACAAGACTTTCAGAAACCCCTTTCTCCTTCTGTTGAAATTGTCACTACCTGTCTTTGGTGGTGTCACACATGGACTGAAGCTGCTGGTGCTGACAAACACAATCAGTAGGCTAACATCTGCCATTCATGTGATGGCAGACAAAAGCACTCATGTTCCACCAACTCTACCCCAGAAGCAAAGCTACCTCTCCAAAGCATTCTCCTCCAGTTCAAAAACAGGTAGCACTTTCTCTACACTCACTCGAGATCAACTTCCATAAAAGCCTCCAAGAATTGTTGTTCCCCTTTACATCCATTGCCACACAGAACTCAAGTTACTGAAAATCTATTACCACCACACTTAGAGCTGCTGTCAGATACAGGGTTTTTCAGTGAAGAGCAGTCTACATTAGTAGTTTCAGGTCAGACATTTGACAACATCATTACAACCCTGTAAGACATACCAAGCCTGTCTGCAGAATTATCACAGTCTTCACAGAGTATTCAAGTACTTGGAGCCTTAAATATGAGACTCAATTCCCAGTACCTTGGTAAGTGAAGCCTGCTGGCTGCCATCAACTGCACACAGTAATGACCAGTAATACAAAGTCATTTAACTACTCACTTTTGCCTGTAACACAACCAACTGCACCACTTCCCAGCTCCACAACAGCACTAGAAAAAAAAAAAGCAGTCAGAAATTCACAAAGAACAAACACAAGAGAATGAAATTTAATCAGATGCCTGCAGTCAGATAGAGCTAATTGGAGACCTCCATGATTGAAGTCAGGGTATTCATGTCTCATCACACAGGCAGCTTACACACCCAGTCACTGGACAGCTATCTGCTCTAGGCTATGCTCTGGGAACAGGATGGACTCAGATGTGCCATTAACCATTTAACAAGCACACATGCAGTTCAGCAAAGCCAGTTCATGCAGGATGGGGTCTTATCCAGCAGTTCTCCTCTTACACATACTTCTGGTCTGGCTGAAATGCAAGTAGCAGCTAACACTGCCCCCTTCCCCCTCCCTCAGCTGAGTATTTCATTTCACAGGCACACTCTAGGCTTTTTATGCTAATGCTCGAAGTTTAAAACAAGTACTTACATCTTGATGAGAAACACTTCCAAAGTCTGCAAAGGAAAAGTTGCTCTTAGATGCAATCCATCAAAAATCTTTAACTCAAGAACAACCACCTCAGTCAAATACTGTATCAGTGTTTAGTCAAGTTTTATCCTCACTGGGATCAGAGACCTGATTCAACATCATCTACAGCAGACTGCAACACACCCATCTCCTACAGGGAGCCCAAATCTATCTCCCAGATCTCCTCAGCATTTTTGGGATGCTGCTCCTCAACTGCTGGAATTGCAAAAAGCAGCAAAAACTTCTCAATGTAGTGACCTCAACACCACGCAAAGCCAGACTAAACCAGAAAAAACCATCTCATGCTAAATTAGTACTGCTGCATTTCCTGGTCAAGGCATTTAGTCTCAGCAGGAACATTCCAGAAATCCTCAACACTTCCCAGAGTATGTACTTACTAGGAAGCATACACGACCATAAGGCATACTAAGTACTTATATCTTTGCTTCAAATCCTCCAGAAACGAGATGGTTTTGCAAATACTTCCATCTCCACATGCAAGCTCAAATGCAGCACTGTAGTTAACCTAGTCCACAAGCACAGCACAGTCAAACATAGCAACCTTCTAAAACATGTTCAATTACCTCCAGTTACAAAGGCAGCATCTTCACTAACATCAGTCGTTCTTCCATCTCTATACAGGGTAGACTGCAAAGAAATAACACAGTGAATACAGTGTTTCACCCAAGCTTCCCAGGTGAGCTGTCTGCCAGTCACCCCAAGGCACAGGAGGCTGCATCAGATAGGAGCGAAAGACAAACAGAGTGATCATCACAAGTCATCTGCTGAACTATGTTGTCATCACACAGCCTTTTCACAGGTCAGGGGCAGAAAACTAGTCTGCGCAGCTGCAGTTAAGGCAATATTTACCTTGCACACTCATCCGGTGTTTTTTTTCAGCACCTGCAACAAAAGAAGAACATCAGATTCCCTCAGCTTTCATCAAGTCTAGATCCCCTAGGATTTAAGAGCTAGATACAACAGCTAGATACATCAGATAGGAGCGAAAGACAGAACATTGTTCATCACGAGGTAATCTGTTGAACTATGTTATCATCACTGTATCTGCTTTGCTGTAATAGTATCAAGCAGCCATCTAGCAACGACTTCAAAAAGCTCAAGTTCTCAAAATAAAGCAAAATAAACATGAAAAATCTTTGTAGAGTCTTTGAAATGCTAACAAGTACCCATTTCTGTGTATTTAATCCATCTCATTTTATGCATCTCATGCTTTGCACTGCAGTCATTCAGCAGCTACACAGAAGAAACCCAAACGAAGTTCACAAAGTTTCTTACCAGAGGATGTTTCTTCTGTGAGCACATTATTCAAATCCTGAAAGAGAAAAAGCTTATAAAAGTAAATTCAAGGTCAAAATATTTTTTCAAGGTGAATTCTAAGTTGCTGTGCCTCAGATAGAAATTATGGTGGTATGAGCTCTCATCACTTTCTTGGTCAAGAGTAGCAAACTATACGGTCATCATTGTGGCACCAGAGGATTAACTCAACTCAGGGAATGCAGTCTGCCTACTGAGATCATTAAAATAAAGAATGAGATCTTAACAGTAAGCCCCTAAATGTTTAATTTTTCAGTAAGTTTTACCTTGTGAAGCAGCATAAAGTCTTCATCTTCAGCAGCAGTCCTGAAAGAGATGGGACATCATCAGATGCCTGCAGAGCTAGGGAGCACTGAGAGCAGTGACAGCAAGCATGGAAAAAAGCCTCAGCACAAAGTTTTCAGAAATCACTTCTGTCCACTACTCCAATACTGAAAACATCATAGGCTCTCCAAACTAATCACAAATCCAGCAGCTTTCTACAAATATGCACCAAGCACTTCAATCTGCTGGTGTGGGTGGTGAAGTATCAGTAATGAACACATACATATCTAGTGTACTCTTGGTCTGGTTAGAAGCTGAATTAGTTTTCCAGAACCAGGAGCCTCAAAAATCCACTTTTCAGCAAAGGAACACGTGGCTTTTCCCAGTTGTAGAATGCAAATTGCCTGAAGAGACAACAGAATCACTTCACACTGGTCCTGTAATTTCCTGAGACATTAAGCAACTGGTCAGGATAGCTCTTAAGTGCACCTACAAAGTACATTTTATTTTTCAATTGAGACTCTGCATTCCAAAAACAGCACTCACCTCTTTTGAAGCCACAGAACAGAGAGGAGCACAGTTGAGCCATCTTACACTGCAAAGAAAAGAGCACGTGTTAGCTTTCCCACCTAGACTGAGGATATAGTCACATTCCCTTTGAAAAAGAAGCAGAAGACAAAGCAACGCCCTGAACTTGCCCTCACTCCAAAGGGCACCAACTCGGAGACAAACCCACACAAATAACTGCTAGCCCTACTATTTTTTTTTTTAGCAGGAACGGGACAGGATCACTGAACTGCTCCAACTGACATCAGCAATCCGGCAGACATTAAGCACACCGCACTCCAGCCACGCGGAACGCCTCCCCATCCCAATCCATGTGCAGCTCAGATATGTTGGCACTCATCAGCCTCTCAGATGTCCCTACCAACATAGTTTTCATCACGCGCGGGCACATGGAATGCTAAGGGAGCTCTGATACTCCCCCAGCAACACAGGAGGTCCGAGGCGTCGCGGAGCGCTGCCTACAAACAAATTACAAGCACCTCCTCACTGCCAGCTTCCCACCGCGAGGCTTTCTCCTCACCCAGCTAACGCCACTCACGCACCGCCTGATGCCATCACACTACCGCACGCTGCACACCCCCCCACGCCAAGTTACCTCCTGGAAGCCCTAAAGGAGAGCAGCAACACGCACAGCGCTGGCGCTGCCGCCTCGCCCGGGCGCTTCGCTCCGCCCGGAGCCGCTATTCCCGCAGGGCCCGCTCCCACCCGGCCCCGCAGTCCCTCAGAGCGGGCGCGCCGGGCCGGGCCCCGCGGCCACAATCCGCCTCCATCCTCCTCCTCCAGCGCCCATCCCAAACCAACAACGACCCGCGGTGCTTCCACACCGCCCACAGACCGCTCCGGAGCGGGGCTGTGCGGAACGCCCCCGCTCGCCGCCCGCTGTGGCCACGCGCAACCGGAGCACCGTACCTCGCTGAGCGCAGGAAGCGGAAAGGCGGGCCGCGCGCCCGCGCACCCTTTATATAACCCCACGCGGATCACGTGACCGCCCCCTCCTTCCGCTCTGGGCGCGGCGGAGAGGGCGGGAATTTTCTTCCGGGGTGT